>JACMZG010000008.1:69920765-70421351 GCA_018340805.1 Microvelia longipes | reverse complement strand
ATACAGCCCAAAATGAGTTACGGCATGCTTGACAATTGAGTAACTGTTAGTTCTAAAGCTGAACCGGAACACGCAATGGATGGTTCTTGCATAAGCAAGAATGGTGTTTAGCACGGAACACGCATTCTTAATGAAATTCGCCCGACAGCGGACCACTGCGCCGGAATTATTTATTTACTAGTTGTAACTTATATAATGTTAAAAGCACGAAACACGATCAAGGAAGTCGCGCATGCGCACCGCGCCGAATTATTTTGTTGTAAACTTATTGTAGGTTAAAAAACGATTTAAAAATTATTGTCCCTCTAGATTTAACCCAGTCTTCTTGGGTTGGAAGAGCGGCGCATGCCAAAGAAATTCGCCCCCCCGACGCGACTACCGCGCCAGAATTATTTCAGTTTGTAAACTATATTTAGTAAAAAAAACATACAAAATTATGGACCCTTCCAGGAGTGACCAGGTACTCTGAGTTTGAGTGGTGTATTGACTCGGACCACTGCCATTCAAACTCAAGGCCCAAAAACATTGAAAAACGAAACCCTACTCGATATTTAATTTTCAACGGACCGTAGTTGTTTCTTATTTTTGTGGTTTTTCGACTTTTGGTTAACTTAAATGTCGGTATCGTCTTCGGCCGGTTTCATTCGATTCAGCGTCCAAAATTACATAGAAAACGACCCTACTCGAAATTTATTTTTTATTTGACCTAAATTTGGTTTTGGTAATTTACAATGGTTTTTTCGATTTTTAGTCACTTAGATGGTCGTATCGACTTTCGGACCGGTTTCATTCGATTCAGCGTCTCAAAAAACATAAAATATTGACCTTTTTCGCGGCAAAAAATATTAACCCTGAATTTTGCTGATTTTTTTGAAAATTCGCTGACTCAGCAAACCGGTTAATGACGTCACAAAAACCTGGTTTTCAATAGGGTTCGTGTCCTCCCGAAGGTTGATTTTTTGCACCAAGTTTGGTTAAAAAATATTAATCCGTTCGAAAGATAGAGTGTTTAAGAAAGTGTCTGAAATGATATATATAATATATATACATATACATATTATAATTATATATATATATATATATATATATAAGTCTCGCGAAAATTTTTTTTCGTCATTAGGGACCTCTGAAAAACGGAGTTGTGTCGTCGGTCGAGGTTCGAATTCCGCCATGACGCCTTATCCCATTAGCGAATTTTTTCCCAAAGGAAATTCGCTAATAAACAATAATAATAATACTGCCTGCATATGCCCTTGCGGCTCATCAGGGATTACACCCCAGCAGGAATCACTTCAGGTGGTAGTGAAAAATAATACGTTCAAAGAATTTTCTGAAGCTAGTGTAAATTCATTTTGTCAATAATCTTGTATAAACTAAGAGCGTAACCTAGGATGCGAACCCCAGACCTCCTTAGTGTCGAAGGTTAGTAGGTATCTCGAACTTTTCCTTACCACTTTGAATTCGCTACGCTCATGCTCACTACCTTCGGATTCGCTACGCTTATGCTCACTACTTCGAACTCTCTTCGCTCGTCCTCAGAATATAAAAATTACCAATTTCATACAGTAACACATTCAAATCTATCCATCTTCAAATTAACTCCGTTCATTCTCAAAAAATAAATACATTGGCTTTATTCCCAGCGGTCACCGATTCAGGCAGTGAACACCCTTGATGTTTGTAACTATTATGATTCAATAAAAACTATACATACTTATTTATTTATAGTACTAATTAAAAAATACACTAACACCGAATTTCAGATCAATTATATTATTATTCGATATTTTTACTATTTAAAAACAAATATAATAGTAATTCAATCAAAATTAATCTAATGCAAATAATGATACTTGAAACCTTTGATTGTTTTAAATATGAATGCATGCGTGCTAAATTTCATATCGATGAAAACATTTTACCGCGTATTATGAATTTCAAAATGACTGCCGAGTCATTATAGCTGGTTAATGACATCATATATAAAAATTAATTTCTAGAAAGCAAGATTGATTTTTGTACAAAGTTTTAACTCTCTAGCATAAATACACAGAGAGCTACAACAATAACAGACACACACATTTATGAATAAAATAAATTCATATAGTAATTAATATTTTATACCAACAAATATAAACAGTCTACGGAGGTTTGGAATGACTGGAGACGCGGCGTCAGTTAAAAGTCAAAATACTTTCCCCGCTTTGATTTCCTATTGAACCGATCTAAATATTAATCTGACTTTTAGTAAATTTCCTTTGAAAAAAAAATTGCTAATGAGGATGCAAAGAGAAGAAGAAGCAGTAAGTGGTCGGAGAAGAGTTTGCAGTATGTGTCTGAAATCCGTTTCTGAGGTTCCTGATCACAGAATATAGGTTGTATATATATATATAATATTATATATATATATATATATATATATATATATATATATATATATATATATATATATATATATAATATACATATATATTATATATATATATATATATATATATATATATTATATATATATATATATATATATATATATATATATATATATATATATATATATATATATATATATATATATATATATATAATATATATATATATATATATATATATATATATATATATATATATATATATTATATATATATATATATATATATATATATATATATATATACATTTTGTCTGTATTTTCCAAAGGAAATGCGCATAATCATCCAGTGTTGTACAAAACTATGCCTCTAAAATTAGAAGTACGCACTATTATTTGCAGTTTAAAGATTAGTTACTTATCTTTAAGCTTAGTCAGTTATCTTTAAAGGTTTTAGCGCATTTCCTTTGGAAAATACAGACAAAATGAGTTACGAGCAGTGCTTGACAATTGAGTAACTGCTTAGGTTCTAAAGCATGAACCGGAACCACGCAATGGGCATGGTTCTTGCATAAGCAAGAAATGGGTTGTTTAGCACGGAACACGCATTCTAAATGAAATTCGCCCGACAGCGGACCACTGCGCCGGAATTATTTATTTACTAGTTGTAAACTATATAAATGTAAAAAGCACGGAAACACGCATCCAAAGGAAATTCGCCCGACATGCGGACCACCGCGCCAGAATTATTTTTAGTTGTAAACTTATATTAGGTAAAAAAACGATAAAAAATTATTGTCCCTACTAGGATTTGAACCCAGGTACTCTGGGTTTGAGAGCTCGCATCCAAAGGAAATTCGCCCGACATGCGGACCACCGCGCCAGAATTATTTTCTAGTTGTAAACTTATATTTAGTAAAAAAAAACGATAAAAAATTATGGACCCTTCCAGATGTGAACCCAGGTACCTGAGTTTGAGTGGTCGTATTGACTCCGGACCACTGCCATTCAACTCAGAGGCCAAAAAACATTGAAAACGACACCCTACTCGAATTTAATTTTCAACGACCGTAATGTTGGTTTTCTATATTTTTTGTGGTTTTTTCGACTTTTTGGTAACTTAAAGTGGTCGTATCGTCTTCGGACCGGTTTCATTCGATTCAGCGTCCAAAATTACATAGAAAACGACACCCTACTCGAAATTTATTTTTTATTGACCTAAATTTTGGTTTTTGGTAATTTACAATGGTTTTTTCGATTTTTAGGTCACTAGAGTGGTCGTATCGACTTCGGACCGGTTCATTCGATTCAGCGTCTCAAAAAACATAAATATTGACCTTTTTCGCGGCAAAAAATATTAACCCTGAATTTTGCTGATTTTTTGAAAATTTCGCTGACTCAGCAAACCGGGTTAATGACGTCACAAAAACCTGGTTTTCAATAGGGTTCGTGTCCTCCCGAAGGTTGATTTTTGTACCAAGTTTGGTTAAAAAATATTAATCCGTTCGAAAGATAGAGTGTTTACAAGAAAGTGTCTAGAAATGCATATATATATATATATATATACATATACATATATATATATATATATATATATATATATATATATATATAAAGTCTCGCGAAATTTTTTTTTCGTCATTAGGGACCTCTGAAACGGATTTGTGTCGTGGTCCGAGGTTCGAATTCCGCCATGACGCCTATCCCATTAGCGAATTTTTTCCCAAAGGAAATTCGCTAATAAACAATAATAATAATACTGCCTGCATATGCCCTTGCGGCTCATCAGGGATTACACCCCAGCAGGAATCACTTCAGGTGGTAGTGAAAAATAATACGTTCAAAGAATTTTCTGAAGCTAGTGTAAATTCATTTTGTCAATAATCTTGTTATAAACTAAGAGCGTAAACCTAGGATGCGAACCCCAGACCTCCTTAGTGTCGAAGGTTAGTAGGTATCTCGAACTTTTCCTTACCACTTTGAATTCGCTACGCTCATGCTCACTACTTCGGATTCGCTACGCTTATGCTCACTACTTCGAACTCTCTTCGCTCGTCCTCAGAATATAAAAATTACCAATTTTCATACAGTAACACACATTCAAATCTATCCATCTTTCAAATTAACTCCGTTCATTCTCAAAAATAAACATTGGCTTTATTCCAGCGGTCACCGATTCAGGCAGTGAACACCCTTGATGTTTGTAACTATTATGATTCAATAAAAACTATACATACTTATTTATTTATAGTACTAATTAAAAAATACACTAACACCGAATTTCAGATCAATTATATTATTATTCGATATTTTTACTATTTAAAAACAAATATAATAGTAATTCAATCAAAATTAATCTAATGCAAATATGATACTTGAAACCTTTGATTGTTTTAAATATGAATGCATGCGTGCTAAATTTCATATCGATGAAAACATTTTACCGCGTATTATATATATATAATATATAATATTAATACATATATATATATATATATATATATATATATATATATATATTATATATTATATATATATATATATATATTTATATATATATACATATATATTATATATATATATATATATATATATATATATATATTATATATATATATATATATATATATATATATATATATATATATATATTATTATATATATATATATATATATATATATATATATATTATATATATATATATATATTATAATATATATATATATTATATACAGTTCATTAATAATATATATAATATATATATATATATATATCGGAAAAATCGTGTTGGGTCAAGTCCGGTGACCTTGATGGCCACCTAATTGAGCCGTAGTCCCCATCCACCTAGGCCGTACTCCCCATATTATTTTACTTAATTGTAAAAGTATGAATGATTATTTATCAATCTTGTGTTTTAATTTCTTTAACTAAGTTAAATTAAATTATTCATACAACAAATCGACTCTTTTTTTAAATGCGCACTAAACGTAAATAGTATTAATGATAATTTTATTGCTCCGGAAAAAATTGGTGGTTTCATTGTCGTTATTAAACAAATTTCCGCAGCAGTAAAATATCACTTTACAGTCTAGTTGTGTGATTTGCTATTTATTGGTCCTTCGCCCCTAGAAACGAAGTAGTTTTCATCAAAATTAATTTTTATGAACGTTTATGAAGGATTTTACTTGGTTTTGCAAAGGTTTACCTCTAATCTGCATTCTACGATTGACGAAAATCACCATTAAAAAAACTTCTAATTTCTCCACAACCCCACAACCAATGAACAAAAATAAAGTGTTTTTAGCGTTCTGCGAATCCTTATACAAGCTGAAATAAAATCACAAGGTATGATGACGTTTGCAGTTCCATAATTTCAACAATAGGTGGTAAACTATAAACAATATTCCATTTTTGGCAATTTTAAGAGATTTTTAGTAATAAACTTTTGAAATTGTGAAGCGAATATGTTAAAATTACTCATTTGTTGCTTTTTATGTTTAGCTAAAATGTACAAACCATAAAAATATAGCTTTCTATCTTACTTTCATGGATCTTAGAAAAAACCATATTTTTTTTTGTTTTGTTATGTTTAACGACTATTTTACACCTAATACTGAGGTTGAATTAAAACTTTTGATATTCTTTAATATTCTTTTATTAAAGCAATGTTTCTAGTTTTAAAAAATATGTCCATATAAATAAATTTTATTTAAAAACATCATCAAAATGGCGCCGAAGTGATCTAAATTAAAAAAAAATGTTTTTTCATCATAGCTCGGTTTAAAATTGTCGATTTTGATGCCCTTCACTAATCTTCTTATTTTTCATTCTGTAAAGAAAAAAAAAAATTACCTATACCTAACTATAAAATTAAAAAGTTAGCATTAACATCTCTATGACAGTGCGCGAAGCGCGCCCGAAAACGGATTTTTCTCGTCTGCTCACTATTACATGAATCCAAACGCCGAAAACCGCATCCTTCTAGCTGTTATAATTTCCGAGAAAAAGGTCTTGTCCTTCTAGCTGGACCACCCTGATAATATATATATATATATATATATATATATATAATATATATATATATATATATATATATATATATATATATATATATATATATATTAATTTTTAATCAAGCCATTGTTTGATATGGCTAAAATATATAGAAAAAATATCCTAGATTTTTGTTAAAAATAACATTGAAAAAAATACTTTTAACAAAAATGTATGATATATGTCAAACAATGGCTTAATGAAAGAGAGGCCAAATTAGACCCTACTACTAGAAAGACCCTTCAATTATACCTACTTACTATATAGGCTCTACTATTACACCCTACTATTGCAAGAGAAGCCAATTTAGACCATAAGTAGTTGAAATTATTACTTCCATACCTTATCCATAATGAACTTGTTTGTAATTTTATCAATTAGACTTTGAAGTATAAACTTTTTTATTCCAAATCAAGTACTGGGAACCGAACAAAAGTCTCCCAATTACCAATGTCATCTATGTTGCAATATATATTTAAATGTAAAACTTCACATAGCTAATAACGAATCTTATAATTTTATTGTCATATCAAGATTAATATAAAATAATTATACTATAATCATCAATATTACAATAATAATTTTGATAACTAAATATGACGAAAAAAAAAATTGATAATTATTTTCAATGATCAATAAACAATTATTGAGTAATTTTGATAACTAAATATGATATATGTTATAAAAAAAAACAATTGAGTAATATTAATTATACAATCATTCATAAAAAACTGTCCATCTTATCTTGCAATGTACAGTAAATAAAAATTTAATTATAAATAAATTATTAATTAATTAATTAATTAAAATGTTGTATAATATAAATGACATTAATAATAAATAAATAAAGTTCAAGTAAACAAAAAGTTGATCAAGTCTTGTACATTGTCTCATCTACGACCACAGTGGAAACAGAAACTGAGATTTCAACAGAATTATCCATTTAAGCATAGAGATATATACTAGAGGGGGCATAGGCTATCTCAATACATTAAAAGGCCTGAATCATTTTGTTGAGGCTCTCAGGGGCTCTGTGTAACCTCAATAAAACCTCATTCAAGAGTAAGTTAATAAATAAATTGATTGATTTCGGCTTCCCGCATATTGATTGTGTTTTGAATTGTATTTTTAACGTTCTACTATATAATTTATTGTAATTTTGTACTGATTATTTCATTTTATTTCTAAGCGAAGGTGTTCAGGTTACTTTTTCGATGTTACAAAATTTAATCTATAGGGCCCCTCTAGTAGTAATATCTCTGTGTATTTAGGCATTTTAAGGCTTGCTGATAATAGTTCTCGTCACGCCGTCAATGGAGTCTGTTTCACACAAAACTTGATTAGGGCTGTTTTGAGTACTTTGACTAGGCTAGAGTTACAACTTGGCCCACAAGTTAAACTGCAGGTCAATTTTTTTAAAAAAAAGTCCACATACGTAGAAAATTTAAACAATAACATTTACATTTTACGTAAATTTACCTTCAAGATGACATGCAAAAGGAAATGCTATTATAATAAATAAATATTGTTATTTTGGATTTCTGTTATTTTTCACAATTTTTTGTTTTACTAATTGGACTCAGAGTAGTCGTATTGACTACGGACCAGATTTATTCAGTTCAGCGCCCCAAAAACATAGATAAAAACCTTTTTCGCGGCAAAAATAATAACCTTTCTAACGTTTTTTTTTTAAATTTTCCTGACTCAGCAAACCGGGTTAACAACCTAGTTTTCAATACGGATCGTGTCCTCCCAAAGGTCGATTTTTGTTCAAGCTTGATAAAAAAATATTAATCTGTTCGAGATATTAATAGAAACACTTACATACATAAATTATGTAGTTTTATTAGCTTTAAAACTAATAAAAATGTAAAATTTTGTTTAATAAAATTCAATTGTTGGTAATAAAACCCACAATGATTATAATTTGATATATTTAGATTACAAATTTCATCATAATAATAAATGGTGGAAATAAATGTTGGTATCAATATTTGATAGTGTGTTAATTATTAATCCATTCATTAAGAACTAATAAGATTAAGAAATTTATTGATATGGCATTTGTTTATTGCCATTTGTTTAATTAAATTAGTCAAATGATATTTCCTTTATTATTGTGTTAGTAATTAATAAAAAGAGAAAAGTTCTTCTTCTCATACCTACGGTAGGAAAAGAGAGAAAAAATAATGCTATTAATTGTATCAAGTATAAATAATAGGAACTTATTTTTAGGTTATAATTATAATATATCACATGATACAACCGAGTTTTGCAAAACATGAGTAGTTGACACAGTATAATTCTGCGAGAGACACCTAGAAAATGTAACAAGCAAAATGCAATGCTACACCTGGGAACTGTTCCATCATTGACATTCGTCATCATAGATGGCTCGACATAATGTCATGTCCCACTCTATTTCGTTACGTCTAACTCATCGCCCTGATGAGTCAGACGCCCTGAGTCAACTAAAATTATAATATTACACGGGATAGCAATTTTCATCTGAACTTTACGTCAGGTTGTAACATTGTATGAGGTTTTCCAGATGACGCGAAAGTAAAGGGAGGAGATATAATATTATATATTATATATAATATATATATATATATATATATATATATATATATATATATATATATATATATCCTCCATACTTGATCCTCATACCTCGCTCGTCCTCAGAATATACATTTCGCAAAATTTACAAATTTATCCAACACGTCTTTGAACTCGCTTCACCCGTCCTCAGACGGTAAATACATCCGTTTTTAACCTCAGCGGTTAACTATACAGCACTGACCACGCTCAATGCTGCTTAATTTTATGATCCAACAAAACCCTTAGATTTAATTGCCGTATTAAAACGAAAATGAGCACACTCATTTATTACATCAAGGTGTACACTTGTACTAAATTTGAACTCAATTGGTTCATTATCCGATTTTTTTTAAAAAAACGAACACTATTCATTCCATAAGAATTGTACTAATGCTGATAATGAGATGAAACATAGCACATATGTTAGTCTTATACGTTATATCTTATGCGTGCTAAATCTAATCCGATCGCATAATTTTTCCCCGCTTTACGACTTTTCGCTGAATCATTGTTTTTTTTTACTAAGTTTTAACTTTCTAGTATAAATACAATAGGAGCTAGGATGATAACACACACACATAGTGACAGAAAACTTTGAGAAAAACACTCAGGTCTTAAAAATCCTAAAACGGATAATTCCAGTGACATCCCGGTTTCGTATTTATTCGCAAACACAATACTTTTCCTATATACCTATAATATCAATGAGGAAAAGTAAAAAAAAGGACAAAGACGATAACTTTTGAAGGTTAGCCTCAATCAAAACTAATCTTTTGTGAAGATTACAAGGCCTATCATTTGTAGAAAATTTATGACTTCAATAACCAAATGCTGAGGTCGCTACCATTAGTGGCCTAACAAAAATCGTAGATATTCTACGGTTTACTAAAATAAAACTTCAAATACTTAGTTATTACGTAAAACAACACAATTTTACCAAATTTTATCATAATTAGTATTTGTTGATGTTTAACAAATACTTAAAGAACGTATACAGTATACATGTTATTCGATACAAATTAAAGTAATGCTGATAATGAGACATGACTTATTATATATCACCCATTTGGCAATACATGCATGTCAAATTTCAAAACGATCAAAATATTTATTGGAGTACCTAATTTTTAATATTATAGTAAGTTATTACCATTAAGTACTATAATTAATAGTATAATAGTATAATATTATACTTATATACTATAAGGTAGCTTAGTACTAGTAAGTAGTAGTAAGTAAGCTTTATATAACGCAAATGAAATACTGTGGGTAAATTTACAATATTTTTATTCAATTGTAAGACTTGCCACAACCTAACCTACCCATGATAAGGTAGACTCAATGATAAGGAAATAATTATGTAACATTCACAACAGTCGTAATAGTAACTCCCTTCTTTAGTTCACTGCTACGATAAGTGATAACACTTATCTCGTTTTGAAATAAAAATTTGACTTCTTTTAAATTAAACTTTTTTTAAAAAAAAATCGGGTACTGGGTACCTTGGAACTTTTCCTCGTCATATCGAATCCGCTACACTCATTCTCCCTACTTCGGACTCGCTTCGCTCGTCCGCAGAATATGCAAGTCGTTAAATTTATACAGCAAAACGGTTTCGGACTCGCATCGCTCGTTCAGATAGTCAACACATGTGTCATTCCAGAAGTCCAGGCACTGACCAAGCTCGATGCATCATAACTTTTCTGATCGAACAAAATTCATGGATATACTTGTCGTATTGAAACGAAACTTGGTGTACTTATTTATACGTAAAGGTATACATTCTGCCAAATTTCAACTCATCATTTCCCGAATTTTTAGATTTTTTTAAAAATCGTACACAAGTTATATGATAAAAATTCAACTAATGCTGATAATAAAATGAAACTTAGCACATATGTTAGTCTTATATATGGCTACATGTGTAATAAATCTAAATCTGAAACTTCTGCTGGGTCCTTATTGTATTACAGATTAATGACGTTATAAAAATTTATTTTCCTATAGACTGATCCTGTACTGATTTTGTACAAAATTTTCTAGCATAAATACACTGCTCATAGATACATTGCAAAAACTACTCAGGAGGCCTTAAAAACATCTGAAAGGAATAATTCCGGTGACATCCCGGTTTCGGATTTTTTTGCAAACACAATACTTATCCTACGGTAGAAAAGAAGAAAAGTAAAAATTACTAATTTTAGATATTAAATAGGTACATATTCAACTCAAAACTAGAGATATTTATATTTAAGTACATTTTACCTCCATATAAAGTGAAGGCGCCTTAAGGTTTGATTTAAAAGTAGAAGTAAGTTTTTTGTAAGTATTTATGCAATAAGTTGTGTGAAAGTCATGACAGGAGTAATGTTAGGAGCGAGAAAGGTTTGTGTCGCCGAGCCGGCTCATAGACGGCATTGCAAGAGACAAGCAGTCTAAAACTATTAAACCTTGTTAAACAATAGCAACAAGTGGTTTGACTTTCACTCAACACTTGCAATACACAGTATTTACAACTATTAAGTAGCCAGGTGAAGCCATAAGGATATATTACTAGAGGGGGCATGACCTATCATGATGCATTAAGAAGCTTGGAACATCTTTTTGGGGCTCTGCGGCTCTGTATAAACCTCATTGAAACCTTCTCTAAAAATAATTTTAGTGTATAATAAATTAAGTGTCGTCTATTTTTCACACATATTTTTATTTAGTTTTTCACACCTACTATATATGTACTGTATTTCGTACTGTTTTATTTCTTTAATTTATAGTTAAGATGGTCCAGGTTACTTTTTAGATGTTTCAAAATTCAATCCAATAATATATATTGTCTTAGAGAGAAAGAATGTCTAAATGAAAATTGAACAACACATGATGAATCAGAACTATTTAAGGCACTTGTAACACACATTACATACATCCACACACACACACCAAATATATATATATATATATTATATTATATATATATATATTATATAATATATATGTGTATGTGTCTGTAGGTGTTTGTTTTGCGTAAATTGGTGGTAAACACAAACACACATTCACAAAAATCATGGATATCTTCAAGACTATGGAGCTTACTTTTTTGACACTTTATATTGAGTAATACAACAACAATTATTGTTAAAAGTATTAGGGTTAGCATAGTTTTGTTGACTTAAGAGGCTGGTAAGAGAAACTATCCAGTGTTTGCACTCAGACGGGTGTTGAAAGATTTAGTATGAATAGATGTAGAATCATTTTAATAAAAAAGAAAAAAAAAAATACATGAATGAATAAATAAATATAACAAATAAAACAATAAATAAATAAAAAAAATAAAGAGTTTACTTTTATTAATAATTCATATAACAAAACACCTAAAAAAAGTATATTTCTACCTTAACGGATAACTCTAAGAGATAAATTGAAAATAAATCGTACAAACACACAGCTGTACATGAATACTTAAATACATAGTTGCATATATTATTAAGACAGATTGTATATATAAAATTAATAGAAAATTCAGCCTAGAACTAACAACAGGACAAAGTATAACATTCTTATAACAAAAATTATAGACCATAATTTTAATTTTCTTAACACTAAAGTTAAAAACATGTTGCCGACAGAGCCTGAACTCACTGTGACCTTAAATTAAATTTAGAAGAATATAATGTGAAGCAGCATTATACCAGAGACGAACAGTGCTCTCTCCGCCATCATGCTTGGCATGCAAACATATATCATTTGATACTACCGAGTTTTGTAAAACATGAATAGTTGACGCAATATAATTGTGCGAGAGACACCTAGGAAATGTCAAGAAAAATGCAATGCTACATCTGGGAACTGTTCCATCTTCGACATTCGTCATTATTGATGGGCTCGACATAATGTCATGTCCAGGCTCAGTCTATTGTCGGCCGCCTTGATGAGGTTAGCGTAACGAAAAAAGAGTGGGACATGACATTATGTCGAAGCCATCATGATGACAAATGTCAAATGATGGAACAGTTCCCGATGTAGCATTGCATTTTGGCTGGTTACATTTCTAGGTGTCTCTCGCACAATTATATTGTGTCATTTATTATAGTTAAGACTTATATCATAATATCACTTAATACCACAAACCGCATAAAACAGTATATTGTAATATAAATTTTAATATAATTTTAAATTATTTCAAATCATTTTTAATCATGTAATCCTACATTATTATTCAGTATACATTATTGAATTAAAAATAATGAAGAAATAAACTAACTATTACACAACCCTTCATAATAAATAAGAAAAAAATAGGCAAATGCAATAACAGTAAATTGTAATGTAGACTTCACTTATAATAAGAAATAATAAACGAATAGTAAGAAATAATCATTAAGTCTAATAAATACAACTGACCGGATAAAAACAATAAGAAAATAAATAAGTCAAAAGAAAAATAAATAACGTAACAATCGATAAATAAAGAAAACACAATCATAATGTAATAAACTATGTGAAATATAACTGTAAATGAAAAAATTACATAAATACTACAATAACAAAGATTAATATAAACATAACAGAATTTCATTGTATTAAACAAATGTCAAAGATTAATATTGTCAAATAGTATAAAATTATAAATATATTCTTAATTATCTTTTTTAAGATTAAATGTATTTAAAAAAAAATTCCTCGTTTATGCCGTAGGTGTTATATAGGAAAAGTATTGTTGCAATAACGGAATTAAGGCATTTCGGTGACATTAAGGCATTTCGGCAGTGAGTCCGAAGACGTGTTGGAGTATAAATTTAACGAATTGTATTTCTAAGGACAAGCGAAGCGAGTCCGAAGCTAAAAGGATGAGCGTATCAAATCCAATGTGATGAGGAAAAGTTCGGAGGTACCCCGTACCTGTTTTTTTTTTAATTCAAATTAAGAGATAAACCCAAATTTTGCAACTTGATACTAATATAACCCAAATATAGTACTAATAATGTTTTGACTTATTTTTCAGGATTTAATATTAGTGCATCTGACATTTTCCACTCAGTATAATTAAGTTGCCATAATATATCAATTAGATCGCAGAGACATAATAGTTATTTATGCACCAAGAGAGTGAAGAATTATATTATATCCCTATGCAGTTATATGGTTCTTAAGGCAAAAGCTGAATGAACAAATTAATTCAAATCCCGAATCGAAGCTGAGGAATTTATGTGTTTCACTCCCAATTCGTAGCCATGGAAAGTTATAGCATTTTACTCCCAAGGTGCATACAAGATTTTATTGTTATATTCTCTTGTCATACGTTTTGTTGTATATTATTTGTTATTGTTTGAAACAACTTCTTTTAGTCTACAACATATTTTGAGCAAATAATTTTTTTTGGTCCCCCAGGAAATCTTAAAAAAATTTATCGGTTCCTCTTATAAATGTAGAGGATACCGCTACAAAAATGGAAAAATATCCCCTCCTATTTAAGATTTAGGGGCTAAATACTCCAAAATCCAAGTAAAGGAAACAATTTTCACTCCCAAAGAAGAAAAGTCTATTTTCACTCCCAAAGAAGAAAAGTCACTTTTAACTCCCGAGCGAGTGAAAAGTAGTTTTTTCTGTTTAAAGTGAAAATTTCTTCTTTATTCCCTTAAAACTAGTCAATAAACTTCTCATTATATACCACCTAGAGATAAAACATTTTAATTAACAATGTATAAATAGTAGCTAATAAATAAAATCAAAACAAGTTCAAACCAAACAACTTAGCATTAATTTATGTTACATATTTATAAAAAACGATAAATTGAATTAAAAAAAGTAATTTTATAATTACTTATAAAGTATCACAATTTTTAACAAACTTAATAGTTATTAATTATTGTATACTTTAAGCCGAAAAAGGATTTAAAAGTTACTTTTAAAAAACCGTTAAGTAAAAATGACTTATCAAAAAAAAATATCATTACAGTTAAGAGTGGTAACAACATATTTTTTCAAGGTAAATTTATATATGTTAATTCATAGGAAGCGATTCACCATTACAGTTATCTCCGAGATTGCACTAAATATATATACTATTCAATTAAATAGAAAATTATAAAATAATATTTTCGACTCAAACTATATCCTTTAAAAATGCATAATTTTAATGTCTATGTTACTATGAATCTGTCATTTACTATAAGCAAGATACGGTATGCACGTAAAAGGGCAGGCTAAAGAGTAGGCTATAAAAATTGCACAATTCTTTTCAACTAAAGAAATTCCTTCCTAATAAAACAACTGATTGTTTTAAAATTAAACATTGATCTTGACACAATGCTTCAAAAAGGATGCTTGAAACACTTAAACCTAGGATTAAAAAACAATTCCAGAAACAAATATTTTTTTAAAAAAATCTTTTGATTTTATTAAAGCTTTTGAGGAGAAATAGGTCCAAAATAATAAACATAAGACTAATTTTGCCGATATAATTTTATATGGTTCAAGGCTTAACATAATAAAAAAAACATAACAAAAAACCGCTACATTTAACGGTTACCGTTACTATTTGTTAGCAACCGTGTAACGGTTTTTTTGTTATCATTTATTATGTTAAGCCTTGAAAAAGATAAAATTTTATTGAAAGCTCGGCAAAATTAGTTTTATTTATTATTTTGGACCTATTCCTCCACAAAATCTTTAATAATTTAAAATTAAAGTTTTTTTTGTAATTTTTATAACATGTTAGATTTTTCCTAAATCTAATTTAACTCTAGATCGTAAATCAAAATAAAAAAAAAACACTAATAAACAAAAGGCTTCTTGGCCGCTCTTCACGGTCTTCTTGTCTTCTTGGCGCATCGTGCCTTGTCGGCTAAGCAGGGTAGGCGCTAAAGCCACTTTGCGACCTCGCGATTGTTGACATTTATTACTAGTTTATACAAGCGGTATACTGGTGTAAAAGCGAATTTTCAAATTTATAAGTAAATGAAACATGATTTGTTTTAATTATGTTATATATGTCAATCGATAAAACAAAGCCGGAATTAATGCTGATAATAAACTTTTACAGTAGAGCTTGTGTATTACATTTTAGCACGATCTAAACACTTTTTAAAGATTTATGATTTTTGAAATTTGCTGAGTTATTATTGTGGGCTAATGACACCACTCAAATATCATAAAAAATATAATATATATATATATATATATATATATATATATATATATATATATATATAATATATATATATATATATATATATATATATATATATATATATATATATATATATATATATATATATATATATATATATATATATATAGGGAACGCTCTTACGGAATAAAATAAAACTTGGTACAAAAATGGGGCATGTTTTTGTTAAACCCTATTTTTTATGATATTTGAGTGGTGTCATTAGCCCACAATAATAACTCAGCAAATTTCAAAAATCATAAATCTTTAAAAAGTGTTTAGATCGTGCTAAAATGTAATACACATGCTCTACTGTAAAAGTTTATTATCAGCATTAATTCCGGCTTTGTTTTATCGATTGACATATATAACATAATTAAAACAAATCATGTTTCATTTACTTATAAATTTGAAAATTCGCTTTTACACCAGTATACCGCTTGTATAAACTAGTAATAAATAGTTGTATAGTGATAAATAGTCTTGATCAGTGAGTCCCCTCTGCCAAAATATTTAAAATGAAGAAATGAAGAATAAACTTTTTTGCGGAAAAGTTCTTTATTAATGCGCGCAAGATCCATTACATTTGGTCCGGAGTCTATGCGAACACTTTAACCCGGCCAAAAAGTTAAAAAAGTGAAGATCCATGAGAGGATAACAAATGTTAGATAAGACAACGTTTTTTCTGTTTATCTAAATTAAAAATTTGATAAAACCAATTTATGGAACAAAAACCCCAAATAACCAGGTAAAATAACCAGAAAATGTAAGAAAAAAATTAGTGGCATATTAAGTTTTTAATATAGTGCATCTTGCATAGTTAAAATGGAGTTCCTTAATGCAATCCCTGTAGCAGAGTGGTAAAGTGTTAAAATTGTTATTAAGATATTACTGGTTCAAATCCCAGTTAGATTTTTCTTTGAGCACTTTTTTAATTTAGGCTTAATTTAAGGCAAATAATGTTGTCCATAGTTTTGTAAAACCATTAGTATCAATCAGCACATTTCCTTAGTAAAATTGGGTTCGTGTCCTCCCCAAGGTTGATTTTCGTATTAACTTTGATTAAAAACGTTAATATATATATATATATAATATATATATATATATATATATATAATATATATATATATATATATATATATATATAATATATATATATAAAGTTTTTTTTGTGAACGTATTTTTTCGTGATTAGGAACCTCTAAAATAGATTTTGGTCATGCTCCGAAGTTTGACTTGTGCCATCACGCCTATCCCACTACCGAATGTTTTCCCAAAGGAATTTGTACCTTTCACAACTTTATTAGTGATTAAATATTCCGCAAAAAGTTAAAGTTAACAAACGCCATTCGGAAGCAGAAAGAAGAGTTGGAGGTCATAGAAGAAGGATCAGAGAGTATATCAAGCAGTAGATTCGCCCACTTTGTGACAGCAACCAACTACACACCACGTTACGTTTTCTCTTTTATTTACTGTTAGCAATCCAGTCCGTCTATGCATTACTACTTCCCTTACCCGAGTATAACTGATCACTTTGTAATAGTAATCATTATTATATCTAATCAAGAGTAGAAAGTGCATTATTTTCTCTTAACTAGATTTATAAGATTGAAGTGAAAATATATGAAATAGTAATAAAATATTGATGTCAAATTAAAACTGTCATTAAATCTAAACCCTCTTAATTTTTGCTATGTTTCATTAAATTTTATTGTTACTCTTCGGTGGAGGAAATGATTTAAAACTGTTACTCAACATTTTCATAGTATAATGTTTTGCAGGAAATTGACAAAAAATGTTTTCTTCTAGCAAGTAAACAATGTGCCTCTCGAGAGGCATATTTAAAAGCTGATGTTAATATTACTGTAAATAATAGCCACTGTAAATACTATTTACCTCCCAAAGGGTGTAAGTAGCATATCTCATAGTCAAGCTAGTCAGCTAGTCAAATAGTCAGTTTCATATTGAAATAGGGAAACAACGAAGGAATGGATACTTTTGTTGGTAACCCACTGGTACTCACCCTATTTAGTGAATTTTCATCGGAAAACTTATGCCTGTAAACTTCAGCATTGAACGATTTGCAATGATTTGAATTTTTTTAAAAGGCAACGAGCATTTTTAACGATCAAATGCCAAAATAAGTATAGGTATACTGAAAATTTAAGTGAAATTAAAGTCAACAAAAGTATACTCCTTTAACTTACTAAATTAATTAGGTAAGAAGTGAGAAAGATAACTTAGTCCAATGTTATACCTGTAACATAAAGAAATATTACATAGAATTATTTTATAATATATTTTGTAACAGCAAGTTTGAAGAACAAATTCTATGTTTCCAGTTTGCAAAATAATTTGGCGCAGGGGTTCGCTAGCCGGAAGAAAATCCCTTTGGAATGCTTAATTTCTTCCTCAACAATCCATTTCTTGCTTTACTTTTCGGTTTATGCATTAATGTCAAATTTCCCTAAATTGTTTGAAGGGAATGCGCATGTTTATTTACAAGCGATACAAAACTATGTTTACCCTCAAAACTCAACTCTTTTTCCACTCATTAAAAGCTCTGCTTGTGCTAATTATTTATAGCTATACATGCACTAAGACAGAAAAGAATGCTGTTTTATTCCCCGAGCACTAAGTTGGTTTCTAAGTTGGAGTCTAGGGAACCACCAATGCCTTTAACTCTCGAGGCAAAGCCGAGGAGTAATTATTGCGAGGGAAAAATAGCATTTTACTCCTAAAATTTAGGGCCCCCCAAAAAGATATTTCTTTTTAATCCATACTGCTCCAAAGAACTTCTTTTGGCCCGAAACGGATTTTAAGCCAATATTTTTTTGTGGTCGTGTCCTCTAATATATTTGGTGGAGTAAGCCCCCAACAAAATATATAGCTCTAAACATTTTCTTTTAGCCTAAAACGGGGTTTGAGCGAATACAAAAATCTTTGGTCGGGTCCCATTATAAATTTTGGGGGTGTCGCCCCTATAAAATAGGGTTTCCCCTTTTATAAATTTGAAGAATGCCATCCTAAAACAAGTGGAAAATATTCCCTCTAATAAGATTTGGAGGCTCTAACCCTTATCATAGAAAATACTTTTTACTCACAAGGGACGTACCTTGGAAGTAAAAATTATATTTTTCTCCCTTAAGAGTAAAATGTGCATCTTTACTCTCTAAAAACTAATCATTACACTTCACATTATATAATGTCCGAAGATAGACTATTTTAGCGCATTTCCTTTAAAAAAATCACGCTTTTACCAAGTGCGCCAATAATTTCATTATAATCATAAATTATTCTAAACGTAATTTTAAAAAGAACGGGGAAAAAGGAAACAAAAACAAATTAAAAGAATTGTTAACAAAATGCAAGAAATATTTCATATTATAAAACAAAACACTGGTATCTTAAATAAATTAAATAACACCTTAAAAACAAAGAGTGAAATTTGATACTCTAAACAAGAAAATCAGAAACTGTATATCACATACTTGGTATCAACAAGTGGGTGTAGTGGTAAACAAAGTGGTAACCTTGGAAATTGGATAGTCTGCATGGCTAACAGTAACCTGGAGAGACAAACATCTCGAGTTGCATGTCGGGGGAGTATACTGTCACGTCATCAAGTGTCCCTGAACATCTCAGTCTATATGTCAGTCGTTGCTCTATGTACAGATGCATAGTTTGTAAGAAAAAACACTAATTTCTTTTCATTTGGTATACAAATGCATCCAAGTTTTTAGAAGTCTTCAAAATCATACAATTTGATTTAATTTATACATGATTAATTTCTTTTTTATGCCCCAGGTTTAACAGGGCTTCAAAAGTGCCTCTTAAGTAGTTACTCTCTCTATAATGGTACTAAATTAACTATAATTAAAAGAAATTAGCTATTAAATAACTAAGTTAAGGATTTTTATAGAGTAAGATTTCATAGTTAAAACTATAAATTTATTGTATAAAAAAGATAATTTTGCATATTGTTGTAATATTTTATTGTATGTATTTTATGTAATTTTAATAAATAAATCGGCTGAAAATTTATCCACGTTGAATGGAAGAGAGGACCTAATTCTGCGTGGTTAAATAAATCAGTAATCAATCAATTAATCCCTGCCATGTAATAAAGAAAACTTGTTGCTAAGTCATGATAAATGTTTAATTAAATTTATGAGAAATTAGGGTTATTTGTATAAGAGGGAAGTTAAGAAAGTGTTAAGAAAGATCGATTCCTTCTATCTTGCTGATTTCAAAAATATAGATAACACTTGGGTGAATTAAATCTTAGTTTCAGCACATAAACCACTCGATGGCACGGCACTTTCGATGAAAGAGAGGTAACACGGAAATATGTTAAAGTGGACAAAAAATATTTTGTTAGCACAAAAATCTGATGCCTCTTTAAGCCTATTTTAAGCTTTTTTCAAATTTCATTCTTTTAAGGCACAAAGTACAAACAAAATTTAAGGCTCATTTTCATATTCCCCAAATTGCACCGTCACTTATTGGTCTTTGACTATTAGTAATAGTAAATTTCTATATTTGATATTGATTGACAATTACACAATTATGCAAAAGAGTTTAATATAGACATCGCAGGTATCTCAACAAAGTAAAATTTCAGCAGTGAAGCCAACAGTAATTAAACTTGACAGTTTATAGTCAGTAAAGAATTCTTATCAATCTTAAAGGAAATAGATCATTTAAAATGTATATTGAATCAGGGTTGCCAATGTAATATTTAAATATAGCATGAAAACAAAATAGTATAAAATTAGCTCATTCCTATTTTAAAAATAGGAATGACTGGACGAGACAAAACTTTAGTGTAGTTTCAAGCATGACGAGCTGTCCGACATCTAGTGATCATCTTCAGGTGATTACCATCAAACAAAATAAAGTTTATCAGCAGGATATTCGCATCATGACAAACAACTCGACCGGAAAATAAAAAGAATTGAGAAACAACCAATACATGTAGGTATCATCATAAGAAAAAAAACATGAACATTGAAATTACATACTCCAGCAAATATATATTAAATATCTAGAGTCAAATAGCCTCATACATATTGTAGGTGGGCTTTAATTACAGGATTTTTTATTTGATCATCTACTATATGAGTTTGAAGACATGAAACGAAGTAAGATGGAGAAATAGTATATAAAATATATATATATATATATATATATATATATATATATATATATATATATATATATATATATGTATGTCTCTGCTTTACTTTTAATAAAATCCTTAACTGTGGAGAGATTTTTATTTTTTCGTTCAATTACGATGGACCCTATTCATGCTCATGCTAAAACAACTACACTACCAACTTACACGCAAACCGCATACCTTAACGAGCCACATGGCTCTAAAGGAGTATTATTATTACTCAGTTATTTGATTTACTTGAATGAATGAATTGTATTTGTTAAATAAAGCTTATTTTACTATTTACTTTTAGTAGATGATAAAGAATACTGAAACTATCAAATATGATATAAATACAATTTGATTTAGTTAGAGGGCTCTTAATAAAGTCATCTTGGCTATTTTATAACTAAGCCAGAACTAATTACTAAAGAAGGAGCGGTTAATTTTCTGTGTGAACTTAGGTCAGAAGTTAAAGGAAAGGTTAAAGAAGTTTAAATAAAAGGACCGAGGGTGTTCTAGGGTTTATATGGTTCACCCTAACACATGTAACAGAAAGAAAATCATAAGAAAACATCTGCGAGTAATGTGAGTTAAACAAGACATATGTACCCCCGTACCTAGTACATGCCTACAACTAACAAGTATGTACTGTGTATACTCCTCCCTACAGCGCTCATACTATAGAAAATTATAAAACTCACAAGCATTTTGGCTCTATACTAAATAGCTTTTACTTTTCCACATTTATACCGTGTATATAGGAAAAGTATTGTGTTCGCAAAAAAATCCGAAACCGGGATGAAACCGGAATTATCCGTTTCAGGGGTTTTAAAGGCCTCCTGAAAGGTTTTCACAAAGTTGTCTGTCTGTATGTGTGTGTGTGTGTGTGTCTGTTATCATCATGTTATCATAGCTGCTAGTGTTTTTATGCTAGAAAGATGAAACATCGTGCAAAAATCAGTCTACCGTTGTAGTTGAGCTATTTGGAAAATAATTTATTCATGACGTCAATAACCCGCAATAATGACTCAGCAAAACGTTCGAAAAACTATAAAACACGGAAAAAGATGCGATCGGATTGAGATTTAGCACGCATGAAGCTATGTATAAGACTAACACATGTGCTAAGTTTGATCACATTATCAGCATTAGTTCAATTTTTATCAAATTACTTGTGCACGTTTTTTTTAAATTGTAAAAAAATAGAAAACAATCAAATTGAGTTACGTAATAAATAAGTTCACTAAGTTTCGTTTCAATACCACAATTATATAATCTATATAGATTAAGCAGCATTGATTGTGGTTAGTGCTGTATGGGTGACCGCTGAGAATGAACGTATCTGAAGACGAGCGAAGCAAGTCCGAAGACATGTTGGAGTATAAATTTGGAAAATTGTATACTCTGAGGACGAGCGACTAGAAATTATTATTGTGCTACTTATGTTCAATTTTGAAGGGAGAAATTTAAACCTTACATTTTGTCATTGGGCTATAACATTAAAAAATTGCTGGTATAACAATTTGTACAGCTGTCTATACCCCCCCCCCCCCAATTTTGAGATCTCCCCCGGAGAAGAAACTTTGTTTAGACTTTTCATCCGGGAAGAGACAAGGTACCCCCTAGGCTAGGCTTAGATCATTTCCGGAAACACATACAGGACACATTATTCAGCTCTTTGTTTCTCCATCTCTTCTAATCCTCTTTCGATTTTTTTGTTACTAAACCAAAATTGTTCGGTAACTAAAGACTAAGATAGCTGCAGTTCTAATAACTATTAAACGAAATTTTTAATAGATTAACAAAAGTAAAAGAACTGAAAAAATTGACTACGGATTACCTCAGAACTTTTACTTGTCCTATTGGATTCGGAATGCTCCACTTAAAACTTCGGACTCGCTTCGCTCGTCCTCGGAATATAAATATCACTAAGATCATACTCCAACACGCCTTGGAATTATAACTTCGCTAGTCTTCAGACAGTAAGTGCATTTCTTTTATTCCCAGCGGTCACCAATCCAGGCACCCCGCTCGATGCTGCTCAACTTTTATCATCCAACAAAGACCGTAGATATGCTTGGCATATTTAAATAAATCATATTATACTTATTTATTTCGTAAAGAGATACACTCGTACACAATTTCACCTAAATTAAATTATTTTTCGATTGTTTGTTTAAGAAACGCATATAAGTTTGACCAAACAGAAAAAATGTAATACAACTTCATTATATAATTTTTCCATAAGAATTTCAGTAAAAAAGTTTGACTAAACAGAAAAAATTCTGGCGCGGTGGTCCGCATGTCAGGCGAATTTCCTTTGATGCGTGTTTTCGTGCTTTTTACATTATATAAGTTTACAACTACTAAATAAATAATTCCGGCGCGGTGGTCCGCTGTCGGGCGAATTTCATTTAGAATGCGTGTTTCCGTGCTAAACAACCCATTTCTTGCTTATGCAAGAACCATGCCCATTGTGTGGTTCCAGTTCATGCTTTAAAACCTAAGCAGTTACTCACTTGTCAAGCACTGCTCGTAACTCATTTTGTCTGTATTTTCCTAAGGAAATGCGCATAATTATCCGGTTGTTGTACAAAACTATGCCTCTAAAATTAGAAGTACGCACTATTATTTGCACTAGTTTAAAGCTTAGTTACTTATCTTAAAGCTTAATCAGTTATTTTTAAAGATTTTAGCGCATTTCCTTTGGAAAATACAGACAAAATGAGTTACGAGCAGTGCTTGACAAGTGAGTAACTGCTTAGGTTCTAAAGCATGAACCAGAACCACGCTATGGGCATGGTTCTTGCATAAGCAAGAAATGGGTTGTTTAGCACGGAAACACGCATTCTAAATGAAATTCGCCCAACAGCGGACCACCGCGCCGAAATTATTTATTTAGTAGTTGTAAACTTATATAATGTAAAAAGCACGAAAACACGCATCCAAAGGAAATTCGCCCGACATGCGGACCACCGCGCCAGAATTATTTTCTAGTTATAAACTTATATTAGGTAAAAAAAACGATAAAAAATTATTGTCCCTACTAGGATTTGAACCCAGGTACTCTGGGTTTGAGTGCTCGCATCCAAAGGAAATTCGCCCGACATGCGGACCACCGCGCCAGAATTATTTTCTAGTTGTAAACTTATATTAAGTAAAAAAAACGAGAAAAAATTATCGACCCTTCCAGGATGTGAACCCAGGTAGCCTGAGTTTAAGTGGTAGTATTGACTCCGCATTCCTATCTTCAGACAATTTACAAAAAATTAACTCTCTAGACTTGGTGATACACGGACAGAATACCAGACAGTTAGCAGCTCAGTTATTATCTGTTCCTTTTTGTCGCACAAGTACTGGCCAAAGACAGTGGTATTACCGAGCAATTATTTGGTTTAATAACTTACCACTAAGTATAAAAACTCAAGAAAAATATGATACTTTTAAAAAGCACATCAAAGCATATTTACTTCAACAAATCACCAATGATGATAAGAAAGATACATAAAGTTCAAAATCTATATTGTTTTTATATTTTGTTTTATATGTAATTAGTCAAAAAATGTGCAAAATAAATGAAACATAAAAAATTGAAACTATTTAAATCTAAATTAATACAAATATGCATATATAATTAATTAATAATATACAAAAGCCAAAAGAAAAAAATATATGTATATAAATATATATATGTGTGTGTATGTGTGTATGTTTATATGTATATGTATGTATGTATGTAAGTATGTGTGTATGTAGATGTATGTATGAGTGTTGTGTATATGTTTGTAAGTGAGTATGCATACGTCTGTATGTATATGTATATGAGTAAGTATGTATATACATTATTTTAATAAAAATAATGTTTAAAAATTTATTAAAATAAATTCTAGAAATGAGAAAAATTCGATATTTTTATTTTAAAAAACACTAGTAAGAAGAAAATGTACAATTAAGTTAATATTAAGGTCAATAGTCACCCTGCTCACCTCAGGCTCCTGGGCCATCACGAGCAGGGTATCTTTATAAATATATTATTTATGTACTAACTTTGTATATTACTAAAATAAAGAAGTTTGAAAAATTAATTAATTTATTCAACTCAGAGGCCCAAAAAACATTGAAAACGACACCCTACTCGAAATTTAATTTTCAACAACCGTAATTTTGGTTTTCTATAATTTTTGTGGGTTTTTCGACTTTCTGGTAGCTTAAAGTAGTCGCATCGACTTCAGACCGGTTTCATTCGATTCAGCGCCTAAAATTACATAGAAAAAGACACCCTACTCGAAATTTATTTTTTATCGACCTAAATTTTGGTTTTTGGTAATTTACAATGGTTTTTTCGATTGTTAGGTCACTTAGAGTGGTCGTATCGACTTTGGACCGGTTTCATTCGATTCAGCGTCTCAAAAAACATAAAAATTGACCTATTTCGCGGCAAAAAATATTAACCCTGAATTTTGCCGATTATTTGAAAATTTTGCTGACTCAGCAAACCAGGTTAATGACGTCGCAAAAACCTGGTTTCAATAGGGTTTGTGTCCTCCCAAAGGTGATTTTTGTCCAAGTTTGGTTAAAAAATATTAATCCGTTCGAAAGATGGAGTGTTTACAAGAAAAGTGTCTAGAAATACATATATATATATACACATATATAAATTATATATATATATATATATATATATATATATATATATATATATAATATAATATATATATATATAATATATATAATATATATATATATATATATTATATATATATATATATATTAAGTCTCGCGAAACGTATTTTTTTCGTCATTAGGGACCTCTGATACGGATTTGTGTCGTGGTCCGAGGTTCAAATTCCGCCATGACGCCTATCCCATTAGCCGAATTTCCAAAGGAAATTCGCTAAAATATAATACAACTTCATTACATTATTTTTCCATAAGAATTTCAGTAATAGTTTGACCAATACAACTTCATTTTTCCAAAGAATTCAGTAAAAAAGTTTGACCAAACAGAAAAAAATATAATACAACTTCATTACCTCATTTCCATAGGAATTCAGTAAAAAAGTTTGACCAAACAGAAAAATATAATACAACTTCATTACCTCATTTTCCATAGGAATTTCAGTAAAAAAGTTTGACCAAACAGAAAAAATATAATATAACCTCTTTAGCTCATTTTTTCATAAGAATTTCAGTAATAGCTCATTTACCTCACTTTAAAAATTAGTTTAAAGTGACAATAACAAAAAATTATTAAGCTATTATTTATACTGATATGGTTAATTTATTAATTCAATGTCACAAAACAATATCACGGGCGTAGAGATAAATAGGGATGGGGGAAGGAGGTTAGAAACCAGATGATAGAGTGGAATGATTTGAACAGATGGTTTTGTATTAAATATTTGCACTGTGATAACTGAACATATTGACAGCCACAAATCGCATGTTACAAACATCTAATCAAATTTAACAGCAGAAATGGTAAAATAATGTCAGATTGATTAATAATTAGTATGATAAGTCTCTCTACAATGTTTCATTAAATTAAAACCGGCATCAAGCTTTAACAGTACCACTACAAGCTACATTGTTTCTGAATTAAGGCCCAGAGAGGCTCAAACTTGAGTGTGTCATAAAATGCTCCAAGAATTAGACTTGGTAAAAGCACTATAATTCTCTCAAATTTAAACTTGGAGAAGATCCTACATGCGGGGCTTCTACATTTATACTTCGCAGGGTACTATAATTTTACCAGATTTAAACAAGGGTAGGAGCCCTACAAAGCTCCAAGATTTATACTTCACAGAGTACTATAATTTTATCAGATTTAAACAAGGGTAGGGGCCCTACAAAGCTCTAAGATTTATTCTTCACAGGGAACTATAATTTTACCAGATTTAAACAAGGGTAGGGGCCTACAAAGCTACAAGATTTATACTTCGCAGGGTACTATACTTTTACCAGATTTAAACAAGAATAGGGGCCCTACAAAGCTCCAAGATTTATACTTCGCAAGGGTACTATAATTCTCCCAGATTTAACTTAGCGATGCGAAAGTTGTATCATGCCCCTAGTAAAATAATAAGGTGGGTAATATTAAATCCAGATAACTTCCTGCCAATTCATGCCCTAGAATACCTTTTAGTTACCAATCGTATAAATATAAAAATAATAAATCAACAATAAACCATAAATCAGCTTAATTAATAACACAGAAAATCCTACAATTAAATTTCTTTAAAAAATATCTAAAACTTACAAAATTAAAGGTTTTAGCAAACTTCTTAGGAAGTTATAATCTATATTAAACAAAAATTAATATTTTATTCGTGAAAAATTGCCCAAAAAGGCATTAAAAATTCGATTAACCTTTACTTATCAGTAAGGAACTAAGCGAGCGGATCACGGCACCAGGACTTAATATAAAATAAAAGTATATCTAAGTGATATTCATCGTTTAGTTCGTGCAGTAGGTGGGCTGGCAAAGGTGTGTAGCTTTTATTGCTTAAAAACTTATTACCTGATAAGAATTAATAAGAGTTTGAAAACTGGTCAATGAGATAAAAATAATTAAACTTTATAATACGCTTAGTCATACTTTCTAATATGCTTGTCATTTATATTTTATTTCTTATTTTATAAATTTATTATGGTAAGAGTGATTCAAGGCTTTATTTCTGTCGAATAGATACAAAATAACGAATTGAGCTGTTAATTTTTAATTAGATAAAAGAAACGAATGGTTTTCCACACAAAAAGTTATTATTCTTGCTTTAAAAAAAGTGGTTTCGATTTTCATAACAATCATCTTAAAGCATAACCAACAAAATATACGGGCCTTCAGTCCGCAGCCGCTACGCGGCGTCGTCCCCTCCCCCGGGGAGCTTCCCTGTGGTTCATTTGCGGCCACATTGTCAATGTATTGTATAAGTTGTTTTATTATAATTTGTTGTTACATGGCATTTTAGCAAGTATTTAGCGACTTTCCGACCCTTTCCTCTGGCCTCTTTAAGTACACACAGTTTATTCTTTACATGACATTTTGTCATGCATCTAGCGAAACATCATTAGTTTGCCTCACGGGCCAGCTTCGAGGGGATGTTAAGCTGAATATAGCTCCGCTGGGGCCATATATACTTTTGTACGGGGCCATTTATGTTTTTATACAATATCCCATACGTAGCGTTGACCAACTTCTTACTTCTAGAAAAAGAAACTTATTAAATAGAACGCAATTATTCATACTTGTATTAAAAGACACAATAAAATCGAAAAAGAATAATTAATACTTTTGTAATAACGAAAAGTTCCGATTTATAGGCGATGACGTCATAATTAAGTTATTTGCCATCAACGCCACTTAGAATGGTCCGATTAAGCTAAAATTGGTTCCAAATGTTTTAGAAGGCCTACAACCAAAAGTCCTTCCGCTTTGCGGGCCTGCTTAGCTTGCCGTGGTTCCGTGGGAACCATTTTGTCCTGTCTGCCTGGGATAGTAAGCAAATGAGAGTGGATAAAGAGGGAGCAGTCTATCTATTACACTTCATCCCCACCAAAGATTGATATTTGGACCAAATTTCTTATCTCTAGGATAACAACCTAAGATGTACGATGATAACAAACACGGACATGCAGATAAACAACTTTGTAAATTCTACTTAGGAGGTCTTACAACACCTGAAACGGATGATTTGCAAACACATTACTCCATACAAATAAGGACACGTAAAAAAACCAGATATTTCAGGTAAGAAACATTTAACTAACTTATTTAATATATATATATATATATATATATATATATATATATAAATATATATATATATTTATATATATATATATATATATATATATATATATATGTATGTATGTGTGTATATGTATGTATATATATAATATATATATTGTGTGTGTGTATGTATGTGATATATATATATAGTATATGTGTGTGTTGTATGTATGTGTGTGTATGATGTATATGTATGTATATGTCTGTATGTGTATTATGTATACATGTGCGTGTAAAATAAATAAAATAAAAACATAAAAACTCAAAACTAATATTTAATATTATATTACAATCAATACTTATACTAATAAAATTTATAATCTTAACATATTTGTATTAACTAATATTATAGTTTTAACCCATCTAATATTTTATGTAATTTTTAATTTATACTAATATATTTTAATAGTTGTATTATGTAATATAAAGCTGTGATAATTAACAATTAATATTTAAATAATTAGTTAGTTAATAGTTAGATAATTAATGAATTTAAGGCAAAACAATTAGATAATTATTTATTTGTTATATAAGCGCATGTGCATGTAAGTGTTAAAAATTAAAATTAAAAATTCATATTTTATCTATTAAATAATAGTAATAGTACATAAATTATAAAAAATATATTAAAGTATATGAAAATTAATAGAAATAAAGAAATAGAATTAAGGGTATAAAGAATATAGGAAAATAGAGAAAAAAGAAGAAACCAACGTATTTTACTAACAAGTACAAATTAAAGTAATGCAAGATTAAAAAATATATATAAAACCTGTATCAACCGATTTTTTCCCCATTTAGGCACCACGGCTTAGCGCCGACTTTGCACAAAATTTAAATTATATTTGTATGATTAATTCTGTTATTATGTATAAGTGCAAATAAATGGTTTATTTATTTATTTATTTATTATATATATATATATATATATATATATTATTTATTTATTTATTTTTGCAGAACAAAATTAATAACTAGAAATATAGAGCAATTTTCACAGTTTATTTGCCATTATATTTAATGTTACGACTTTTAAAAAAATGTATCAGTCCCTAATTTAAGCCAAATTCAATTAACGAAATTGAGGTCATGGTCTCAAAATCATTTTTGAATTAAAATAATATCATGAATTATATTGGAACAAAACATCAATTCTATTATTCCTGCATTATAGTACACTCCTTTATTTCGAATTCCAATCAGAAGAAATAGATACAAATAATCAAGAAAAAATAGTAAAAAGACAAATATACAAGACAATAATAAAAATAATAATAAGGCCTGTATATCACGCCTTGCGGCTTATCATGGTATACACCCCAGCGGGAATCACTTCAGCTGGTTGTGGCAAATCTACGTTCACAGAATTATCTTAAGTTGGCGTATTTATTTTAACTTTATTTAATTAAATTTCACTAAGTTTTATTAATTTAAATTAAACTTTATTTAATTTATTTTAACAATAATCTTTTATAAACTAAAAGCGTAACCTAGGATGCGAACCCCAGACCTCCTTAATGTCGATGGTTAGTGTGCTAATGCTTTAAAATAACTTAACCAAGGAGGCGGTTAAACATATTTAAGCGATAACAAAATGTATTGTGAACAATGTACATCATACAATTATACATTAAAACTCAATACATTAAATAAGTTAGGAAACTTACCCTCTTAATGCTATACTGTAGAGGCATATTTAACTACATTTTTGATGAAAATTTACAAAAAAGTAACAAATAAGAATAAATTATATGCTAAATTACACTAATTATAATTAGTTATGCCGATAAATGCTTATTTTATAATTGAATGAATATATATTAAATATAACAACAAAAAATTGTATGATGATTATTTTCTAAAAGAAATATTTTAATAAATAAGGAATAAGCTATAGTACTGAGAAAGAAGACAATAAAGAAGAGACACTAGAGAAGAATATCGAACATAATACAATGTAAGATAAATTACGCTTAACGAGACTTGACATAATTATAAATGCAAATGATGTCATCTGTTGGGTTTAGCTCATTTAGTCAACTCTTAACTAACTAGTAGCATGAATTGGCTACAAAACTGACAAATGGTTTGACACCAACAACATTAAAGAGGATGAAGATAAAAATACTTATTGACAAGAAATGAATATTGACTTACTACCATTTTGTAGCTAGAGGTACTACTAGAATGGAAGAGGAATACTAGAACATCAAGAAATACTAGAACGGCAGGAAAAAGCTAGAACGGCATATGATACTAGAACGGCAAGAATTACTATAACGGTAAAGAATTTAGAACGGTAGCAAAATGCTTGAATGGCACATTAATACTAGAACGGCAAGAATTACTATAACGGTAAAAGAATTTTAGAACGGTAGCAAAATGCTTGAACGGCACATTAATACTAGAACGGCAAGAATTACTATAACGGTAAAAGAATTTTAGAACGGTAGCAAATTGCTTGAATGGCACATTAATACTAGAACGGCAAGAAATACTATAACGGTAGAGGAATTTTAGAACGGCAGAGGAATACTAGAAAAGTAGAGAACTAACAGAACAGTAGGCGTACGGCAGTATTAGAACGGCAAGAAATATTTGATCGGCTAGTAATACTAGAACGAATAGAATACTAGAATCTAATATTATGTAAGATTATTTAAAAAGATTATTTTCTTTGAATAAGACTCTAGGAAGCAGAAAGTAAGAATACGATTTAGGTAAATAGCAAATATTTTTTAGACAAAAGTTAGGAACCATCACAGATAAATGTAAAAACTGGAGTCGAAAAATTATTTCAATATAATACAAATCATCCAGCAAACGATAAAGTTATAGTTTCAGTGCTCGATTAGCACACACAGTATTTCCAGAACACTCTTTAGTTTAGAGTCTCGCTACAGATATTAATCAAGATTTGGTATATGCTGATTTGACAAAGACTTTGAAACCATGACGGATAAATTTAATAACTCAGAAAAATTATTACAATATAATATACATCAACCAGGAAACAAAAAAAATATACTCGAACGGAAATTCGACGAAGAGTTAGTTGAATTACCTCCACGATTCCCAACAATCTCCGAATATGTTTCAAACAGACAAATCCAACAGATCACACACGCGATTATCATTTAAATTCCATCTACACGTCAATTTTTATACGAATTTTGTCCTAATTTAATAAAATAGACCAAAATTAGAATCCAAATATCAAAATACCTACAGATTAAATTTGTTTCCGATCTCACAATCTGTTTTGTACAAAAGAACATAACAATGTTGTGTACCTTTATTATTTTATTTGTTAATTAAGCGTCACGTGTCTCAAGTAATTTGCAATGTTTTTGCCTTGTTGTTATTTGTGAGTTAGTATATAGTGTTGTTACTTTTAAGGTCCTAAACGCGTAGTTAGCTGTCTGTCACTAATTAGGTGATTAAGAGATAATAACAGGGTTCTTATGTTTGCTTACTTCTCTACTCTAACACCTATAATCATTATATTGTGTGGCAGATTTTATTTGCTAACTTCTGTCAATTTATAATCTATTTTATATATTTATATTAGTTTTAGAGTGTTTATTGCCGCCTTAAATATTTTAATAATTGATTTTAAAAGGCTTACGAACTGAATGCAAGGTCAGAGTCATTTTATAGGATATAAAAGGTCCGCCTTTACAGATTTTACTAATCTATTATGGCAGACCAACTGATCTATTAGAACATGTGCCATTCTTTGGACTTGGATTGAACTGAAATTCCTAAACTTGTAAAGATGTAGAGGAGTAGAACAAAATCAATAAGCGCAAAGATAGTGTAGGATAAAAAACCTAGGACAAAATCAAATCTTAGGTACAAATCTTAAATCTTAAGACAAACCTAGGACAAAATCAAATCTTAGATAAAATCTTAAATCTTAAGACAAACCCTAGACTAAAATAAATCTTAGGCAAAATCTTAAATCTTGAGACAAAACCTAGGATAAAAATCAAAATCTTAGATACAAATCTTAAATCTTAAGACAAACCCTAGGACTAAAATAAAATCTTAGGCACAAATCTTAAATCTTGAGACAAAACCTAGGATAAAAATCAAAATGTTAGGCAAAAATCTTAAGACAAAACCTAGGACAAAAATCAAAATCTTAGGTACAAATCTTAAATCTTAAGACAAAACCTAGGACAAAAATCAAAATCTTAAGAACAAAATGTTAAGTACTAATCTTAAATCTTATGACAAAACCTAGGATAAAAATCAATATTGTAGGAAAAAATCTAAAATCATAGGACAAAAATGCGATAAATGATGGCGATTTATCTTTGAAATGCGCGCTTTCTTGCCCATTAATCATTTTTTTGCTTAATTTTTCAGTATATAGTTAATGACCTGAGCAGTAGCGGTACAACTTGTTATTTTTAAAGAAAATCTTCGAATTTTTAAAGAAAATGCCCTAAAATTTGTATAAGCTGAGCTTCTAATGAGTGCAGATAATGCTGTGCCGTGTAGTGTATAATCTGTGGGATAAATATGCGCATTTTTTTCTAAACAAATAACAAGTTGTGACGCTACTGCTCAAGTTATTAAATATAAACTGAAAAATTAAGCAAAAATTAGATTGATAAGCAAGGAAACGCGCTTTCAAAGAAAATTTACTCGGCTTACGGACATCAGCGCCAGAATTATTTAAACTCATGGTCTTGTTTTATCCCATCTTGGAACCACAAACCAAATTCCGTTACCATAGAATAAAACCCTAATAATGAGCACACACAGTGAAAACAGTTACTTTAGTCAACATACATTTTTATAAGTCAGAAAGATCATTATTAAGTGGAAATAAGTTATATGATCAATTAATCTTTCATTGACATTAAACTCAATTATAAAACATTAATTACATTTATTCTCGTTTAATTGACATTAATAATATCTGTTGATATTAATTTATCACATTTATTCTGCTGGTTTCATGGCATTTATACTGTTATCATTTTTCAAATGCGATTTTGTAAGAGAATTTTTACTTTTCCTTATTTCTACCGTAGTGAAAGTATTGTGTTTGCAAAATAATCCGAAATCGGTATGGCACCGGAATTATTCGTTTTAGGTGTTAAAGGCCTCAAGACTAAGTTCCCATTGTAGTTATGCTAGAGAGATGTAACTTTGTAAAAAAATAGTTTATAGGTGTAGTTGCGCGATTCGGAAAATATTTTTTTATGACGCCATTAACCAGAAATAATGGCAAACATTTCGAAAATCATACAAATTTTATATTAAGTCAAAAGACATTGCTATTAAAATTATAATTATAGAAAAATATTTTTTTAAATTATTAATTAGGTTTTGTTATTTTGACAAAAAAGTGACAAATAAAAGACATTAAAATGCATTACTTTGGTGTGTAAACGGTCACTCTGATTTGTTACTCACGTAACAAATCGACCAATCACAGAGCTTAACCGACTGTTTATTTAGTCACCAAATAATCATTTTCGTCACACGGACTATTTTAAGTTAAAATTTTTGTCTATACAGCAAAGCTTCGGTTACACCTCAACAGGTAATTAAAATTTGCCTGACTCAGTACAAACACGGCTTCGCCTCGTCAATCAAATTAGGTCTCGGCTTCGCCTTTATTGTTAATTTTTTTGGTCAATACTCACCTTTGGCTCAGAAATTAATAAAAAAAAACTACCTAGTAACATAAATAACTAGTTTCATCTCCAACTTCAGAAAATTTCCCCCAAAAAATTGCTAACAAATTCATTTAAATAAAACGATTTACTGAACTAGTTAATTATTCTTAAATAATAATAATTAACTACAAAAAAATTAATACTCAATAAAAAATTAACACCAAACACTCATAAAAAACAAACAAACGCTGATTATTAAAAGTTTTACTGACTAACATATTTCTTTTAGAATTATAAAATCAAAAGAACTCTTTAGCGAAGATTTTTAATGGAAGTTATTTTAGCTCTTGTGTTTCTTAATGACCCAGGTTTTAAAATAATAAAAAACCAGTTTACATAAATGTCCTTGAGAAAAACTTCTGATATTTTTTTATAACAAAGCAGGAATTTACCCATTAAAAACCCCTCTCTTTAAATTAAGTGCATTTGAAAAATCCATACATTATTTAATTTAATTAATTTTTTTAATAATTAAAAAAAAAATCAGTGAATACCTTAAATAATCTTAAAAAATTATAACAGTAAATATTAAGGATGAAAAGAAGCCAGTAAAGCTAGATAAGGAATCAAGTGGTTCTTTAGTAATTTAAAATTGACGCTGTGATAAACATTAAGATTGAAAGTTGCATTTTAGCGAATTTATTCAAAAAAACTTATGAGGTTGGATATATATATATATATATATATTATATATATATATATATATATATATATATTGATAATACCGAGTTTTGCAACATGAATAGTTGATGGCTCTTCGCACAATTATATTATTATATATTATTATATATATATATATATATATATATAATATATATATATATATATATATATATATATATATATATATTATACATAATATTTGTGTGTGTATTTATGACGTCATTAACCCACAACAAACACTTTAAATGTAGTGAGCCATCTTCTATCTTCAAAAAGTGTTTAGATCAGACTACATTTTTTACACATATACTAATATGTATGGTTAACACAAATAATAAGTTACATTTTATTATCAGTATTAGTTCAGGTGATATTGACTGACATGCATAACATAATTTAAACAAATCACGTTTTTTGACTAATGCAGTTGAAAATTCATAATTTCTTAAAGTGGCAATTTGGTTAATAAAAGAGGCATTATGCCACAATTTAGGAATATGATTAACTGATATAGGACAACAACCATGTGACCGCGAAATGGCCAAAGGGAGGCACGGAGGACGCGCCTCAAAAGCACATTTTAAATTTTCTAATTAAAATAAAATCATCTAATGTAAATAAGTTAGAAGAGCTAAATTGCTAGACGACTCAAGCATTTCTCAGTTGTTTTCTTTTTAACGCTGATTGATCATGGCCGTTCAGGTTGAAAGCTGGCTTAATTTAGTGAATAAATTTGATGCCTACTTAGTGTTAATTATAAAGAAAATATTTAATAGCAGAGGACAGGTAATGTTTTAGTATTTTATAGGTCAATGTTATAAAGCGGAAGTGATTTAGTAAGGGAAGTGAGATCAAAGGACAGACTGGTATAGTCAGTCGATTATTACAGATCATAACTAAGCTTAAAATGTATCTCATATTAGTTTTTATACGTCTTGTCTTTTAATTCTCCCCATTCCCACTAATGTCATGGGTGAAAATAAGTCATGAGTTGTGTAACGTTAATTTTTTTTTGGAAATCCGTTATTGAAATGTTTGAATTTCAGATAGAATTCGGCGGCAAAATTATTGTTTCTTCTTTTCCAATTTTAGTTCAATTTACTTATTACTTTCTTTAGAAGTTTTAGTTTTTTGAGAAGTTTTTTTTTATTTTATATATACGGTCCGACGTTTTAAAATACTTTAATTCATGTTATAATTTTTTGAAATTTAGGAGGTGGTATTTTTTTCACTCGGTCAACGTAAATCGGAATCAAAGCTTGTCTTGTCCTGCTACTATTTCTTTTAAATTGTTACAGATGGATTTTAGGTCTGGCTTAATTCAACGGTGGATTTTAGAGACGTCACTTCTCGGGACTTAATTTTCCGAGATCCACCCTAACTCTTCCCCTAAAAATTAGACATTAATTTAAGGAACTCCACTAACTCCCTTCACCTCACTGTGGCGGTGGGTCTGTGGTGACAATAATATTGAAAAAACAACACTCTACAAGCTTCGCCTTCGCGAAACTTGACTTCTTTTCTTCTCGCTTTTTACCAATCACAGGCCCGCCTATGTCCAAATAACCGGTGAATTTAAAGACAAGATTTGTATAACTAACTTATAAAAAACTAAATTTATTATACTATTGAGTAATAAATAATTCAATAATGTTTTACAGAATGGTATAACAGGTTTCATTCAAGACCTAATATAAACACATATTTACTGTATTATGATTATTCAATACAGGGAAACATTCAATACAGCTTAAAAATAGCAGTCATTTATAAATGGTAAACAATGTAATATTTCGAATTCGTTTTTCGTTTTGATAACAGCCAGGTGTGTATATAGTACATATAGTATACATACTCCTTAATAACAGCAAGGTGTGTATATAGTACATATAGTATACATACTCTTTATAACAGCAAGGTGTGTATATAGTACATATAGTATACATACTCTTTGATAACAGCAAGGTGTGTATATAGTACACATAGTGCATATAGTATACATACTCCTTAATAACAGCAAGGTGTGTATATAGTACACATAGTGCATATAGTATACATACTCTTTGTTAACAGCAAGGTGTGTATATAGTACACATAGTACATATAGTATACATACACCTAGATAACAGCATCGCCTATGTAAAACTTCATGACAACACTAAGTAAAAAAAAATCCACAACTATCAACTCCTATTAATCCACATTTAAATAAATAGCTAAAACAAATATGATGAAACCAAGTTTTGGAATTTTTAGGGCGATCACAATACTTTTTCTTATACTTATAAGGCAATAGGTGAGGATAAGTAAAAATTATATTAGTTACAACAAAACTTCATCCTACGTAGGTATAGGAAGTAATGAGTAATTTTAGAACAGACAGTATGGTGACAGAAACTTCGCCCACTCACACTTCTACAAGAGCATAGTCAAGGCAACACAAACACACAAACAAAGTTCATGAATATTCAACAAATTACACCAGCAGGTCAAACTTAAAACATTTTTAAACTCTGACATCATAAAGTCTTACAAAACCCTGATTTATTTCAACTCTTACCCAGTTTCATTTAAACTTTAGGATTTATTCAAAGAAGTAATTAACTATGAACTTTAATTAAAAACAATAGGATTTTAAATACCTACTCACTGAACCCGGGTTTCTATGTCTTGAAATCAAATCAAACAACTAAAAACTTATTTTAATAACCATACGAAAGAAGGTCATGTACACTGAGCTTGAAATATCTATGATTAACTCCTATCTGAATTGAAACTCAAAATAGATTAGTTCTTTTTATTAATGATGGTGAGCACTAGAAAAACTCTAAAATAGATTTAAGACTATTTAGATTGATTTTATGTTTTTAAAAGTTACTTCAGTGAGTAATATTTGTGTGAGACTTAGCTCTAAATAACTCGAATTTTAATTTGAGTTGTCCATTTTAATTTTAGAACTTGAAACTTTAAAACTAATGCTGTAAACTTAGAACTTGCAAACTTAAAGAAAACAAAGCTCTACACTTTACAATTAATTGTAGCAAAAACGATGCAAGTTTGTTATTAATTTAATAATTAGCTTATTGTGTACATAATATAAAATTAAACCTGATTGAATTAATCAGATTACTTTATAAACCTATATCAAATTCTCAATATCAAGGAGCATGAATATTACAAGTGTAATACTCCAATTACGGTATACTAAATATGTAATTCTCAACACCAAGAAGCATGAATATTATAATTGCATTAATCAGATTACTTTATTTACCTTTATCAAATTTTCAACATCAAGAAGCATGAATATTATGATTGCATTAATCAGATTACTTTAATTACCTTTATCAAATTTTCAACATCAAGAAGCATGATATTATGATTGCATTAATCAATTACTTTATTAACCTTTATCAAATTCTCAACATCAAGAAGCATGAATATTATGATTGCATTAATCAGATTACTTCTTAAACGTATATAAAATTTACAAAATAAAAAACCATGAGTATTATGAATCTAGTAATCAGATGACCTTACAGCAAAAATCAAAGTGTCAATATCAGTAGCAAATTATAAGTAATAAATTACAATAATAATAAATAATTACAAATAATAAGTAATAAAAGCATGATGGCATTAAAAAAGATTTGCGTTGTATAAATGGCAGAATAATTTAAGAAATTAGAAAATATTTTACAGGGAAATTAAGTATTTATGTTTTAGTTTATAATTAAAGGCTACCGACTTAAATATATCAAGAATCACAGTGTTTAAGCATCATCTCAAGCACAAATTGCACTTCACAAAAAGTTCTAAGTTAATATTTCTAGTTCTTAAATTTAGACATTAAATGCCCTTGAGGTCCTAATAAATTACACAAAATGATATTAATTATTCTTTTCTCTAAATATCTAATATCTTCTATGAAAGGTACAAATGATATGTTATTAGTTTAACATCTAGATATAAAGTTGTTGCAATAGGTCAACCACTCTTAAGGACCACAAATTCGAACTGTTCTCACTAATTTCAAAACGTGGCACCGCAAGACATTCTGAATTCAGATTAAAATGAGATCTTTATTTTGATAAAAATCTTTAAAATTATGATAATACTAATATTATATGATTTGTTTCTCATTTATTTTTTTAGAAATAAATTTATTATTAATTTATACATAATATATATGTCACTAAATAAAACAAAAACGTTTTAGTTAAACAAATTTATTAAAGCTAACTATTTAAAGTAAAAATAGATTTAAACTTAAAAATGTCTTATGTAATACAAACTTTAAGCAAAACTTTAAAAATCTTTATACAGTTATTTTTTAAACTTTTATTCATACTATCCATTCGTAACGGTGGCTAAATATTTATACTTAAATATTAAGTTAATAAGTTGTAGACAGATGTGAATTAAAGACTTGAATACAATATACCAATATATTTCTAATAATAGGACCATTTATTTTGTCCTTGTAGTTTTGTATTATTAAAAAAGAATATTGCCTAAAGCTAACCGAAAAGAATTACGAAATTAAACCAATTCAGTTTTAGCCATTAAAAGAATATAACTATTAATATATAACATTCATTTCGATCGTCACGTACTTATATATACATATGTACTTATGTATATGTATTTATATATACAAAATATAAATTCATTCTACAGGCCGAAAAAGTGGGCCCGCGCGGCTAAATGTCGCACCGAGTGGAAAAATTCAGATTCACCTAAACGCTTAAATATATATCAAGTAAGCATATTTTCAAAAAATTAAATGGTCACTAACCCTAAGTAAATTGAGGCTTACAAGTTCAAATTATTTCGGAAAATAATTTGGTAATCTTGTTACCACTTTAGGTAAGTTTGATAAGTCAAATAAGAGTATAGGATAATAACGCCTATTTTATAAACTAAAATAAAGCCTAAAAATTTTGATACCAATATAACCCTAATCCAGTGGTTTTTAATTTAGCTATTGTTTGACATATATTCAAGTATTTTGTTAAAAACTTTAAGAAAAAATAGCTAGATGAAAAATTACCGGATTATTAGGGAGATGTTGTTACCAAATTACTTAGAATGTGTGTATTTTCTTGGTTATTATTTTATTTCAAGTTAAAAATAGCATTTATTGCTCCAAGAATCAATCACCTATCAAAAAGTAAATTTAAAATTATATGTCATTACATTCATACAACCCTTAGGTCTTATAACCTTAAAAAAGCCTTTAAATTTATGTAAAGAAGCCCTGATAAATATAACAAGAAATATTTTTCAAATTCAAAACTTGTAACAGAAAAACCAGTTTTTATGAAATTGTTAAACAATGTTACTTGTTATAAATAATCAACTTAAGTTTTCAAAGTAATACCAACATTTATTTTTTCAAAGTTAATTTATTTCAACAAAGATAGGTAATTGTTTAATGATAAACAAATTTATTCCGGTATATTTATTTCATGAAAAATAAAATGTAGACTGGTTTTTACATTAACAAGTTCATACAAAAAAACATTTATTTTTGTATATCAGATGTCAAATGTTACTAGAATTATATATAATATAATATATATATATATATATATATATATATATATATATATATATATATATATATATTCATATTCACACACAAAGTTATCGCGACTGCAATATAATACTTGATCACAAATCTCCAAAATTGAAGCAATCTCCAAGCAATTGAAACAATGGGAAATAAAAATTTTTAGTAACAATATCTTAAAGAAAGTCCATCAATAAGTAATTTTTAGTAACAATATCTTAAAGAGAGTCCATAAATAAGTAATTTTTAGAAAAACAATATCTTAAAGAAAGTCCATCAATAAATGCAATAAAAAGGCACTTGACTTTTCCCTTATTTAAAACAAAGTAATATATACTTATTGCCAGTTACATTTGTTTAATTTCACTTTTACTGTGAAAGTGTAAAAGAAATTAATAAATAAAATAAAAAATAAAAATAATAAAAAATATGTGTCAGGAAATTAAAGAAATTTATAATTGCACACAAAGAGTAATTAACTTTTGTATAATTATAGGTTTGAAAGTTGTAATTATTATTTGATGGACTTTAAATAAATTGGTTAGCCTTGTTTAAATCGCGATAGGTTTACATCCGCACGATACGGATTCACTTTTAATACTTAGTATTTAGAAATATTTGAGGCGTGTTCAAACCCAGGCTATCGCCTTATTTTTCTTTATTATTTTATTTTTTTCTTAAATAGATCCGTTATTTATTGCATTGTCCTTATGTCTTTTGATCGTATTTATTAGAGTCACATCTTATTTTTATACTTTTATTAGACTAAGTGTTTTTAGAATATACATTATGCACTGTAAAGAAATATGAACACACAGTTCTCAAGAACGTACAGTGTAAAATATGCACACTAAACACACTGTAAAATATGCACACTCGACACAGGATTTTAGAACATACACTAAGAACAATGTTTAAGAATGCACACTAAATACAGTGCGAAACATACACACGTGAAAAGACTACACTATATACAGTGTATACATCACGTATTCAACATTAAAGCAGCTATTTTCCTTTGTCATGCTCAGCTAATACGTGTAGTTTTAAAAAATCATTACATCAATAAACAGGTGATAACAGTTACATCGCGTATTCAACAAATGAAAGAGCTTTTCCTTTGCCATGCTCAGCTAACACGTAACGTTTTAAAAAATCATTAGATCGATAAACAGGTGATAACCAGTTACATCGCGTATTCAACAAATGAAAGAGCCATTTTCCTTTGTCATGCTCAGCTAAAACGTGAAGTTTTGAAAAATCATTACATCAATAAACAGGTGATAACCAGTTACATAGAATATTCAACACATGAAAGAGTCATTTTCCTTCGTCATGAAACTATAAAAAAAATGACCCAATATAAAAATTTTAAAACCTCTAATGAAGTCACCGACACTAAGTTAAAAAAGTTTTAGAAACCGGTTATAATACGTCATAGTTATTATAAAACTTCTATTAATAAAACTTTGATTATTGCTATTTTAAGTAGATGATTCGATATTCCAATCCTAACCATGATCCAATCAAACCTTTGTCTTCTTTTTCATTTCGTTTGTTTGATTGTTTCTCAACCATCTTTCATAGATCGCGATACTCGGATTCAGACTATGAGTTAGTAATTTTCATTTTAATGGTAATATTATACAAGATAGTTATTAGCAAGTTAATGATATATTACTAATATTGCCTTAATCTTTTTTTTTGTTATGCTAATGATTAGTAAGTTTTTGATATTGTACCATCAAGGTAGGAATTTAAAGTAATTAGTTTACTATTAACTTTTGCCTTGGTGATTTTAACCTTCAGACATTTGAAAGCTGTAAAATTTGAAATTCATAGTCAAAATAAGATTAAAATTGTTTTAGATAGAGAGCCGTGATTTTACTGTTAGTTTATTTAGCTTTAACTATAAACAACACGTACTCCATTGCAAGACTTCTTAAGATTTTCTCCTAAAAATTATAAAGGAGAAAATATTATTACACCAATTATCTTTAAATGACTAATGAGCTTATATGGCGGGAGGTGAAACCGGGAATGTTACATAAATCTCTTTCAGAGGTCCCTGCTAACGAAAAAAAGGTTTTAAAAACTTTATATATTCATATATATAAGAAAATTCGCTAAAACTTAGCATAAACAGAGCTCTAAATGAGTGAAAAGAATTTTATATATGTATATATATATATATATGTATGTATGTATGTATATATATATATATATATATATATATATATATATATATATATATATATATATATATATATATATATATATATATATATATAAATATATAAGAATATACCCTTGTAATGGGATGAACAGACGCCTTTTATTTAAAAATCCGGAAAAATCATAATAGCCAGTTGTGACACTATTCTTAGATTACAAACTATACACCAGAAGAAATGTATTGTTAAGATACATGCATACATACATACAAGATGTTAGCACGCATTTTAAAGAAAATGCGCCAGGCTTACAAACCTCTGCGCCAATTTTTTTATATATTTTAATAAATATTGCCACTACATAATACAAAATGGTATTAGCGATAGTAGTACTGATAGGTAATGGCTGTGATAAGACAGCTACAAGAAGTTACCCAGTGTTAGTACACGCTGGCATGACCAATGGTAGAACTTGCTGGCATAATTACGTATCCTAATTTACCTCGATTAAATACTACTAGATGTTTAGTAAATTTTGTAAAAAACATATTAACATAAACTTAAAATTTTAAGTACCTAATGTTATAAAATGGGCATAAGACATAAATGAAGTCCGTTGTAAAATAAAAGCAAAAAACGTCTCATTGAAGTTACAAATTATTTACTTGTAATAAAACAGAGCTTTTTTAAAACAACAAATGCCTACAAACTAAGAACTTGTTGTTTCTTAAACCCTGATGATGGCCCTTTATTAGTTCGAAATTCGGATTTATTGTAAAAAAACAATAAACAAACCATGAAAAAAACATTTCAACCTTACGTTACATTTCAATCTTTGTTATTTTGTTTATTTTTTACAATTTATGTTGTTTTTAAAAGAACACAAAATAAGAAATAAATATTAAAGACCGATTTCGAAATTCTTTAAACTTTAATTTTGTTATTATACTCATAAGAAGATAAAAAAAACATTCCAAATGGAAATGATAAAATAACAAAGTATTTGTGATTAGATACGGTAAGGGCACGGCATAGCGTCATGGCCACAATGCAACGTAATCAAGTTTGTTTATGCTTACGTCTTGGTTTTCATCTCCCTGTGTGTCAACCCAAACACATTTACATATCTATTTATAAAAACTTGTTTATACATTCAAGCATGGATAAGTTAAAACAAAACATGTGTTGAGAACAAACAATCCTAATTATTCTAATAACGAAAATAGAAAAACAAAAGAGGTTATATAAGTTTTTTTTATTTTAAACAATTTGATGAGTAAAAGAGTTAAGTTTACGTTTTAAAATAGTTTTTAAATTCATTTACGTAAGTGTGGGAATAAAGTGTAGCTTTCAATAAAATTACACGAATTAAGAATGCACTATCCGTAACTTTATGTGTTCCGCCAAATAATTTTTGGTTACTTCAAGCAGTTAGAGTGTGAGGCCTATACATCGTACCTGCGCATTTGGCGTATGCCTCTTGTATGAAGAGGAGCTTTACTTTTACTTCAAGCAGTCGTATTAACTCCGGACCGGTTTCATTCGATTTAGCACCCCAATATACATACGACACCCTTCTTGAAATGTAATTTTTACTGACCTTAATTATTATTTCCAGTAATTTCAATGGTTCTTCCATTGGTTCAGGGGCTGGCAAGAAGGGACAACAACGTAGCCTATTTGCCTAGCTTTGCCACCCTTACCTATTACTACTACTACTATTACTTCAAGCAGTCGCATTAACTCCGGACCGGTTTCATTCAATTAAGCACCCCAAAATACATACGACACCCTACTCAAAATGTAATTTTTACAGACCTTAATTTTTATATCCAGTAATTTTAATGGTTCCTTTGACTTTTTATCACTTATTTGGTATTTTACTGGTTTTATTCGATTCAGCGCTCCAAAAACTTAAATAAGGACTTTTAATCTTTTCTTTTTAACTTTTAAACTTTTTATCTTTTCGCGGCGAAAGACATTAATATGATAATAATATGATGATATTATAATATTATATATATGACACTTTTGCCAAGTTATTATAGTGGATTAATGACGTCATACTTATTTAATAAAAATAAAGTTTGGCACATTAATTTATATATATATATATATATATATATATATATATATATATATATATATATATATATATATATATATATATATATATAATATATATATATATATATAGAAACAAAGATAATGGTTTTGTTGCATCATAAATTAAGTTAAGTATGGGTGACCGGTGGATATAAAATAATGTAATAACTATAAGAGGAAAAGCGAAGCGAGTCCGAAGACGAGCTGCAGTATAAATTTTGAAGAATTTTATATTCTGAGGAAAAGCAAAACGTGTCCGAAGTAGGGAAGATGAGCGTAGCAACTCAGATGTGGTGAGGAAAAGTTCAGAAAAACCGTGAACCTGAAATTTTCTTTAGCTCCTACATTTGCCGATACTAAGACGATTTATGTAACCGAGGCACACCTGAGAAAACAAGAAGTAAGGCACGCAATAGAGAAGAATACATCCTATAGCCGAGTGAATAATTCGCGAGGCATACTGCAATATAAACAGAGACTTTCAGAGCACGAGCGAAGCGAGTTCTACGTGGTGAGTATACGTATAGCGAATCTGATTAGGTAAGAAAAAGTTCCAAGGTACCCTGTAACCAATTTTATTATAAAAGGAATTGAAAGAAAGTCTCTCCACTGATTTTAAAGATAATTTATAGACAGAGCCAGCTTTCAGTTTTAACAAACCATCATCAGTGCCTAACCAACAAAGTACAAACCAAATAAATTACAAAAAATCAAAAGAAAACGCTACTACAGAATAACAACGTTTTCCATCAGTTTGTTTCAACAATTTGAACAACTCAATTATGCCTGTTGCTTGACTCTTTCTTCTCGACTCGCCGGTAATTTATCTATTTCATTTACCTTAATTTAATCGATATTTTATTTATTTCTATTTATACATTTTATTTATTTTATATAGTTCATTACTATAATTTTAATAATTTGAATTATTTTTATTTTATATTCATTTTTATGCATTTATATTGATCTTATACTTATTTATATTATACCATTTTTCAATTATTTTATATATTTGGCTTATTTATGTTATCTATTTATTTATTTATGATTATTATTTTATATTTATTTTGTACTTTTAGAGTAGTTGCGGTTTATTGTTATTCTGTAGTAGCGTTTTCTTTTGATTTTTTGTAATTTATTTGGTTTGTACTTTGTTGGTTAGGCACTGATGATGGTTTGTTAAAACTGAAAGCTGGCTCTGTCTATAAATTATCTTTAAAATCAGTGGAGAGACTGTTTCTTTCAATTCCTTTTATTGATTGACTCCACAGCTCAACTTATTTAATTTTATTGTAATTTTAAGTGCATATTAAAAAAATATTACTTTATGACTTAGTCTGTGTCTACAAGATTAAGTCAAGACCCATTTAACTTGATCAATGTAGCGAATCTGTTCTGGTGAGGAGAAATTCCTAAGTACCCTGAACCCAATTTCTCTTTTTAGATTAACTAAGCTAAAAATAAATTCTTTTTATTAAGATAATACAAAGTATCCACCGCTAACGTTTAACAAATCCAACTTAATTCAACAACAAAATAACAATAGAAACTAGGCTACCTACAAATCACTGATTTTACATTTATTTAAATTTTACCTCTTATTTTAATGTAAAAAAAACCTCTGTAAAATAGATAATTTTAACAGTAAAGCTACACAATGTTCATTCCATATCCTGTCGTGTGAAATAAATATTTACATAGATTTAAACTTAATATGTATGTCTTAATATAAAATAACATAAATCATTTAATAATTATTAAAATTTTAAACAGACAAAAACATAGCCTTAATTAAAGATATATAATTTTATAATTATAAAGTATATTCAATATGATTTGGAATATAATTATTTAATCTAACTTAGATTTTTTGAACCGAAAAGTGAACAAATAGAAACGAATAAAAGAAAAAAGTGATTTAAATGTAAATAAAACAGAGTAAACGGTAGAGCGAGAGAGAGGTCGATGGCTTGGTTAGAAGTTACCTTATTGTACCGATATTGACTTCCGGTGATTGTTTGTGTCTAGTTGTGTATTCCACTGACTGTACTCACTAATATGCAACTGAGTATGAGTACCTATAGTACTGACAAAGGATGTAGTACCTTAGTACTAATAGTATACTGAGTTAGTAGTATAGTATTTTTACAGTTCGAATCCAAGAGTTTGGAGGCAATCAATTATTTTTGTAAAGACTTCGTTAGCGAATTTTCAAAGGAAAAATAAGCTATCGAAGAATCAGCTACCGTCGATACTTGCTGTTGGATATAAATATCCCTGGACCGGTTTCGGCATAACGCCATCATCAGCATCATCTTCAGAGGGCTCGTCGTGCTCATTGAGACTAGAAGTTAATCACTGATTTAACTTTATTAGTTGAGAGCTCGAGTGTTGCCCCGCCTGCTGATGATGGCGTTATGCCGAAACCGGTCCAGGGATATTTATATCCAACAGCAAGTATCGACGGTAGCTGATTCTTCGATTGCTTCTTCAACTTGCGGTAAATATAACCTTTTTAATTTGAAAAATAAGCTACTAAAAGCGAAGTCAAGGAGAGAGGTTTTTTCTATAGGCTTCACTGATCATATGATTGTTGAGGTTTATATACTCACATATATCATATACATGCATATTAACACATAATAAACAATTATGGCCCAAGGAGGGTTTGGTCTAAAGGACCAAAAACCTACATTTCAAGGGGCCCAATTGGGGGGGGGTCTTATATTACTTCCCAAGTAAGGGTCTACTTTTAACAAGAGTAGTATTAATGATTGTAACGAGCTTAATTTAATTGACTATTTATTCGAATTAAATTAAATCAAATTATTTTATTTAAATAAATTAAAATGATTTTAAGGGAATAAAATAAATAAGTAAATACAAAAAAAAACTTAAGTAAAACTTATGTTCAATCATTTAAATTTAATATTTAACTAAACTATTTATGTATAATAGTTTTATGGCTTGTAAAACATAATGGAAAAAAAGGCTATTTATTTATAATCTCTAGGTCCCTGATCGAGTATGTTAAGGTCCTTAACAGAATAGGGGACTTAAAGAACCTAGACATAGGTAGCAATGTGAGAATAATTATGTACTTAAAAAACTTCAATCTCTAAGGTCCTTTTGGGCTGCTTTAGGGGGCTATCCAATTATGTTAAGAGCTATCATGCGAGAGCCCATGATAGCCCTTTTATGCCGATTTAGGGCCCTGATCGACTATGCTAGAGCCCTTTCTAGCCCTACTCTTACATATTACTCTTACTTGTACCCTTAAAAGTACAAGTAAAAATAAGTAGGAATCCTAAAGACCCTTAGATTCAGGTAAAAAACATTAAGAGAGAATTTTTAGTACTTTAAATATATTTATCTTAAGGAGCTCTTTAAGCCCTACCTTATATTATTAGGCACCATTGAATCTGTTTTGATGAATATATTACATAAATAAATAAATAAATTATATTTTTATATTATACAAATATAACAATATTTTATAATATAAATATTATATATAATATTTTTATATTATAAACTTAACAAGATTTAATAAAAAAATATTTAATATATTTTTTTCATTTACATTTTTCGTTAAGTTCTTTTTTTGGCTTAAAGCCAAAAAAAGCCACCGGCCACAGCCGGGCGGGGTTTTTTGAGGGGAGGGCGGCAGCCTTCATTAGGCCTAATGAAGGCTGCCGCCCTCCTCTAACTGGCCAGTGCGCCCCTGAATATAAACATAGGTTTATGTTTAGTGTGTATCTACGAAATTTTGTTCCTAGAACGTTAAAGTTAATTAACGCACAGTAATGACTAATCAAAAATGCGTAAAATTCACAAAGCTCGAAAAGTTATTACAAGAAAAATTTATAACACATTTCAGTTGAAATCCTAATTTATAATTTTTAGTGCAAACAAAATAATTTGCCTATATAACTATGATATAAATTAGGAAATCCAAAGCGGATTTAAGTGAAAAAATATAACTTTGTAAGTAAGTAAAAGCATAAGTAGGTTATCAAATAAAATTATCAACCTAACAAGTCACGTTAAAATAAACAACGATAAAACCATGAGAAAAAGATTAAAACAAATAACGATGTAAGAAATAAAAACCAAGTAAAAGTGTAAATATGTAATAATGTAACGAAAATAAATATGTCGGACAACTAAAGAGATAAGTGAAAAGAAACACAATTACAAGTATGTTCTTTAATAGCCAGTATGGAAACAAAAACCGAATTAAACTATGCAATAATAATAATTGTTTTATTTCAACAGCAATACAACGTCTGCAAGCAAAATTTTATAAACTTAAAAACAGTGAAATTAAGTGTTGGTTAACAAAAGACCTAAGTGGTTTTCCAGACTATTTTTTGAGTATGAGTAAGACTTATTCCTATGATAACGTAGAAATAAGATCTTTTACACGTCTCTCATTTACGAGTGTATTATAAGGTGGTATTCAAGAAAATTACTTGAGAATAAGTAAGACTTATTCCTATAAAAACATAAAAATAAGTTCTTCTACACGTCTCTTATTTTACAAGTGTCTTATAAAGTAGTATTCAAGAACAATACATGTGAATGAGAAAGACTTATTCCTATAATAACATAGAAATACCAGAGTAACATCAAAATCGACTCCAAACTTGAAATATGTGGTTTACTGGTCACATTTTAGGTTTTATGGTAATCGAACAGCGTTTTTTCGACTTTTTGGTTACTTTGGGTGGTGATGTCGAATTTATTTCCATAAAAAATTGATATATACCTTTTAACTATGTTTTATTAGCAAGAAACACCCTATTTTCAATATAAATCAGTATATTTTTGTGAAATCGTTAAACTGAAAAACTGCTGATTTTAAAAACGCTGTAAAATACCTTAAAACCAAAATAAACAAAATGTTACATATTGGGCGTAAAACTGCAATGTATAGAGTATAGAGGTCATTTCAAGCCCAATTTGAAAAAAAATCGCCCCAGTCCCATTGGACGATAAATCGCCCAGAAAAACGCATGAAAACCTTAACTTTCAATAATTCATTGTATAATTCACAATATCATCTTCCTTGTTAAAAAAAAATAATGAAAAAGTATAATTTCAGTCTTTGTGGTCAAATTTATTATGCAAACTCACGAGTAGATTAGCAGCAGTAGAACAAAAAATATTGGTTCCTATATAAAGCCCAAAGAGGACACTTTCAAACGAGACCTGTTTCATTAAGCTAAAAATTGGCGAAAAAACTCAAAATTTAAGTGTCTCGGGAACTAAAAAGTGATTTTTAAAAATGAAGGAGGCTGTTGAAAAAATTAATACTAGGCTTTTTGGACTACCTATGGGTAGGACTAACATAGAAAAAAAAATTATCAATTTTTATTTTTTTCGAGCAACATCTCTGGATCATTTGAAATGGATTGACCCGAACAATACATGTGAATGAGTAAGACTTATTCCTATAATAACATAGAAATAAGACCTTCAACAAGTCTCTTATAGAGTAGTATTCAAGAACAATACATGTGAATGAGTAAGACTTATTCCTACAATAACATAGAAATAAGACCTTCAACAAGTCTCTTATAGAGTAGTATTCAAGAACAATACATGTGAATGAGTAAGACTTATTCCTATAATAACATAGAAATAAGACCTTCAACAAGTCTCTTATAGAGTATATTCAAGAACAATACATGTGAATGAGTAAGACTTATTCCTATAATAACATAGAAATAAGACCTTCAACAAGTCTCTTATAGAGTAGTATTCAAGAACAATACATATGAAAGAGTAAGACGTATTCCTGTAATAACATAGAAATAAGACCTTCAACAAGTATCTTATAGAGTAATATTCAAGAACAATACATGAGAATGAGTAAGACTAATTCCTACAATAACATGGATATTAATGAATTCGACTGCGAGTATTTTATTTACAAGTGTGTTTTGGGGCGGAGTTTAAGAAAAAATACTCAAGATAAAATAAGAATTATTGCTATGGATAACAGAGAATCTTATCTCTAGTTTTTATTTCAGACTGATAAGTATGGTGGTATTCAAATACATGTTTGACATTGTGACTTATTATTTTGAAGTGGTATTAGCAACCACTCAAAATATATAATCACTCAAAGCATAATCTAAAATTGTTCAAATATTTACAAATATTAATTAAATATTTATAAATATTAATTAAATGTTTATAAATATTAATTAAATATTTACAAATATTAATTAAATATTTATTAATGTTAATTATATATTTATAAAAATTAATAATATTAATTTTTATATTTTAAATATTAATAATATAAATTATATATTAATAAATAATAATTAAATATTTGAAAAAAATATTAAAACTGAGAATGTAACGAGGGATGCGAACCTTAGCTCTCCTTTATGTCAAAGGTTGGAGTACTTATATTTTAACGAACAGAGACAAATTTATTTTTTAAAAAAAATTAAACATATTATCTAAATATTTCAAGAGAATAGAAACAACTAAAGGCTAGGCTTTCAAATCAAACGCTAGACAGGTTAACTAATCTATTAATTCACTAAAAACTAATTAACAAACTTGACTAATTATATAGCTCTTGACTGGTTGGTTTAAGATTATAAAATAATAGAGAATATCATAGTAGTTATTATATAAGTAAAAAAAATGATAAATATATACAAAAAAAAACTTAAACAAAATTTTTGTTTTATTAATTAAAAATTGCAGGTTAATCACAGATAATAATAGTGTCCTATATTGATTGATGTTAAATTGATGATGTTAAAAACGTTTTACTTCTTATTTGTATCATTAAAATATTTGTTTAACGTTTGCTAAAAGCCTCACACAAATAACTAATAGTAGTCTACGAGACAAATGAATGAACAAAGTAATCATAATTTAATATTTCTTTGAAAAATAGCTCTGTAGTCATAAATCATGCTGCCCCCTCAAGAAGGTTTCATAACTAGTTAATTATCTCTTCAAAACATTTTAAACTTAAGATATTTGGGTTAATGAGCTCTCATACATTTTGTAAAGGTAAATAATTATTTAATATGCCGTATTACAGTGTTTATGAGGTTGATAATTAGAAGAGAACAAAATGAAAATAAATTATCAAATTAATAGGACTACTTAAATTTTTAATCAAAGAGGCATTGCAAGAATACAAGAAAAGGAAGAAATAACGTAGCTATTTATAAAGCTAATATTATAATAAAGCTAAGTGCAACACTAGCTTCAAGCTTCACACTTTTTTAAAGATCTTGAACGCATTTACTAAAGATAATATGGTAATGATAATTTAAATCATCTGTCGGACCAAATCCGAATTTCAGTTCACTCCAGTAAAAATATTCAAATGGCTTAATATCACCTGAAAACCAGCCTTTTTGACAAAACTATTAGCACAAGGTTGTTCTTACATTACCTTAACTAAGCCCTTGATATCACCTTAAAACCAGCCTTTTAGACAAAACTATTATCACTAGGTTGTTCTTAATTTACCTTAACTAAGCCTTGATATCACCTTAAAACCAGCATTACAGACAAAACTATTATCACTAGGTTGTTCTTACTTTACCTTAACTAAGCCTTGATATCACCTTAAAACCAGCCTTTGACAAACTATTATCACTAGGTTGTTTACTTTACCTTAACTAAGCCTTGATATCACCTTAAAACCAGCCTTTTTGACAAAACTATTATCACTAGGTTTCTTAATTTACCTTAACTAAGCCTTGATATCACCATAAAACCAGCATTAGACAAAACTATTATCACTAGGTGTTCTTACTTTACCTTAACTAAGCCTTGATATCACCTTAAAACCAGTCTTTTTGACAAAACTATTATCACTAGGTTGTTCTTACATTACCTTAACTAAGCCCTTGATATCACCTTAAAACCAGCTTTTTTGACAAAACTATTATCACTAGGTTGTTCTTACATTACCTTAACTAAGCCTTGATATCACCTTAAAACCAGCCTTTTTGACAAAACTATTATCACTAGGTTGTTCTTAATTTACCTTAACTAAGCCTTGATATCACCATAAAACCAGCATTACAGACAAAACTATTATCACTAGGTTGTTCTTACTTTACCTTAACTAAGCCTTGATATCACCTTAAAACCAGTCTTTTTGACAAAACCTATTATCACTAGGTTGTTCTTACATTACCTTAACTAAGCCCTTGATATCACCTTAAAACCAGCTTTTTTGACAAAACTATTATCACTAGGTTGTTCTTACATTACCTTAACTAAGCCCTTGATATCACATTAAAACCATTTTTGACAAAAACTATTATCACTAGGTTGTTCTTACTTTACCTTAACTAAGCCTTGATATCACCTTAAAACCAGCATTACAGACAAAACTATTAGCACAAGGTTGTTTCTACATTACCTTAACTAAGAAGCCCTTGAGACAAAAGAAACCACCTAAATTTACATGCTTAGGTACCAAGTCTTAAGTCTAAGACTTTAGACAGATTGCTTATAACTACTCATATTACCTGACTTTCAGACTAGTGATGAATATTAAGAAGGTTGCAGGTAGATGATTTTAAAGACGGAAAGTCTGTACCAAACTAATATAGTTACGCATGATAGGCTTCAAACTCCGGTAGCAGTCAGGTCATTTACTCAACTTTATGTAATACAATACAGACAATATGTAATATAAACCCATGTCTATAGAATGTTAGAACAATATAACATAAATTTAAGTTACTGCCTACATTAGAATTCTTTTTATTAATTCATTTATAAGTACGTAATTTAAAAAATAATTGTATTGACGACTCTCTGACTACAATAATCAAAGCGCATATGCATAATTTTTAACGATAACGCGAATACATGGTTTAGTTTTATGCAGTACACGTCACGTGAAATTGTATTAACTTTTGCTGCTAAAGGTATTGTAAGAGACAGCCGTAGTAAATTCTTGAAGTTCACATCGCTGACTGGTGATATGAGCTATATGATAAGGCCTTCATTTTCGAAACTATCACTACGTACTAACAGAATTCAATAATTTTAATATTAAGTCCGATATTAAAATACAGTCAAATGTGCTGTAGAACCATGCGGGGGGAATCCAGTCGGATATGCTAAAACCAGGGAAATGAAAAGCAGATTATCCCCTGATACGTATAACCTTCTCGACAACATTTTCAACATTTTTTACTTCTCCTGATTTATTACTTTTCCTTATTAATACCGTAGGTATATAGAAAAAGTATTGTTTGCCAAAAAAAACCGAAACCGGGATGTCACCTGAATTATCCGTTCCAGGTGTTTCTGAGGCTTCCTGAGTGGTTTTCACTAAGTTGTCAGTCTGTATGTGTGTGTTATAATCGTATCTCCCAGTGTATTTATGCTAGAGAGTTGAGACTTAGTGCAAAAATCTTTCTATAGCAGTTCTGCTATCCGAAAAATAATTTTATAACGTCATTAACCCGCTATAATGACTCAGCAAAAATTTCGAAAAATCATAAAACACAGAATAATGATATCAAATTGAAATTTGGCACGCATGTAGCCATGTATAAGACTGGCATATGTGCTCGGAAAAGTTCCAAGGTACCCCGCACTTGATTTTTTGCTTTTAACTTCTATAAGCTCGAGTGAACCTTCTTAAAAAAAAATTAAGATTTAGGTCTTCCAGTGGTGACCGCGTCAATGTAGATGAAGAATCCGACGTTTCGCTTCCACTTTGGGAGGCATCTTTAAGGATGTAGGATATCATGGAATGCTCTACGAAACTGAACTCACTCTACAAACTGAAGTTCAGTTTTGTAGAGCATTTCATGATGTCCTACATCCTCAAAGATGCCTCCCACAGTGGAAGCGAAACGTCGGATTCTTCATCTACATTGACGCGGTCACCACAGGAGGACCTAAATCTTCATGGCATTAACCACGGTTTAATAAAAAAAAAAAAAAAATGTTTTGGTGGGATCACTTTTGACGTCATCTGACTCGATCGACTAAACAAACACAGCGCAAGAACTGGAAAATATTAAATTGGAATACGATCACCTACTAAATGTAATGGTGTAACTATATATGGGGGATTAGACAAGAAGATAATTCATTTAAATTTCATCAATATTCAAGGCAAAATGTTATGCGTTTAAGTTAAATTGCTTCTAACATTCATTTCAAAAGGAATTAACTCTTAAATATAATTTTCTATTGATATCGGTCTGTTACAATATCTATGAGGCAACACTTCTGATGTTTTACATAAAATTTTACCAGGAGAGTGGTGGGGGGAGGGAACAAATCAGGTAAAATATCAGATCTATAAAGTTAACTTTATCACATCCCTCTTTAGCTTGTTCAGGTTACTTTAAGAAGTAATCACTAATCATTTAAGAAAACAAATTTATGAACAGTACAGTAGACAGAATTAATACACTGAATATAGAAGATACTGTATTTATATTATAAATCTGATGTGATGAAACTGAATAAATGAACAAAATAATTGTAAAATTATTTTATATTATATCCGCAATGATTGTAATCTAGATTACTGTGCCATTCATAACATTGTTATGAATGGTAATGTCTATACAATAAACAGAATAACTCTCTGCTAATTAAAAATAAAAAATATGAATGGTAATGTCCATACAATAAACAGAATAACTCTCTGCTAATTAAAAATAAAAAATATGAATGGTAATGCCTATAGAATAAACAAAACAACTCTCAGCTAATTGAAAATAAAAAATATGAATAAATCACCAGAATTGCATCCTCTAAATAAATATGTTTTACAACTAAATAATTAAACCACGCAGTTTTTTTATTCTTTAGCAGATGGAATAACCACTATTAAGTATAGTAAAAATGTAAATTATTATAATATAAATAAAAAAAGCCAATTTAAAAATAATAATAATAATACTGCCAGTTCTTTATTTTATGGGCGGTTGTTTCAAATTTAAAGCGCAAAGTATTAAGTAATGAGGGTAATAATCAGGTTTAGGAAGAGGCCAGTTCCCAGATGGATGACAGCTGGGAATAAAAAGTATGTTTTTACTGCCTGCTGACACGCAAAGCGTGTCCGAAGATATTGCAAGACAAATTGGGCCATTCGATATTCTGAGTACAAGCGGTATAAAGTGGTGAGGATGATTGCAGCCAATCCGATATAGTCAGGTTAGATTCCGAAATTTTCCAATTTTTATTTTTGTTAACATTCTAATCTGAAAAATCCTCTCGATGTTCAACAGATGTTTCTGTATGCTATGCCTCATTTGATTGCTATTGGTACATAGATATTTAACATTAAAAAATCTCTATTTAACCCTAAATTAACGTTTTAATTCAGGGGGTTTAGCCCCCCCCCCCCTCTCTCAACAAATATGGGAAAAGTCCGCCAATGAGATGGTTTTATATCAACAAATAACTAAATGGAAACATGACAGATAGAAATAAATATTGTAGCAATAATTCCAATATCTGTCCAATTTCTTATCATCTGAATAAACATCCTGTCTAATATAAATGTAAGAGCACACAAATAAAATTCATATTAAAATTGTTAGAATGATGCTTTTTAAAAGAATGACGTATAAAGATAAACCTTAGCTTTTATGCGCCTTAGTAGTGGACTTAATTACTTATTGATTAAGCATGATCCAAATTTGCTTCCTTTATGTAACTGCACAATTGATATAGTGTCCGAAAAAGCCAGAGTGTCTCAGGCCCAATAGTTCAGAAGCGGTCCAAGAGAGTAATGCTACTCTTTAAATGTAACAATATGATTAAAGAAAAGTTTTATGTTTTATCAATTACAAACAAATAGAGCCTTACCTATACCTATAGTGAAAATTAGAAACTAACTCGAAATTAGGAACACTGTTTATTCCAAATAATCCTAAGGGACCAAAATGTTGACAAACAAGAACGCATCAGGTACATAAAGTGCCTTACTCTGTCCGTATTATTTTACAATTAAGTATTATATTCAATTTGTTTAACTCATTCGGAAATGTTCGAGTTTGTAAATCAAAATTATTTTCTTTAAATATAAAATTTTCATTGCGTATAGATTTGTTCTGCTACTAATACAAGAATATGAAGAACGTCCCTATTTTTATAGTTCATATTTAATCATTGTTTTAACATTTTGGAGCCAAAAATAAGAGCTTAATTTGTGAGATAACTCAAACTCAAACTTCTCTGATGGCGCATTTATTTTAGATCTTCTTATGGGAAATCAAAAAATTATTAAAATAAAGAAATTTTCAATTGGAAGAAGTTCCATTTTAGATGTAAGATTTATTTATTCTAAAAATTAATTTAGAGGGGGATTAATTTAGGGAGGATTAGACCCCCCTTTACCGGTAGTTCTAATAAACAATAAAAACAAAAGTATAACAAAGAAATTAAGTAAATAATTTCAACTATTAGACTAAATTTACCTTAATGTAAAGAGGTAATAATCCAAATTTGAAATGAAGAACATACACTAAATCTTGTTTTACACAAATAGCACTGACAAACACTAACACAGGTTCGTTGTTTACACTCGCGGTACCGGTTAGACGCGATAAAGCAACCAAACGTAGAATAGATATGCACGGCACGGTGTCTCGAAGACAACTAAATGGTTTGGATTGTTTTCCCCCTCTCCTTCCTCTCTAGTAGCTTGTGATATCATAAACCTGATGACGTCATACCCCACATGTGTTTATATCCCATCAGCGTTATTTTATTACTTTATGACAAGTTATTGTACTTATTTCTTTTACTTAGTTATATCTTGTTTATTTTTTATAGAGATAAACTAAACAAAAATGTTCACATTAATTATTTTAAGGCCAAAAATATAAAGAAAAATTCGCTCTAACAATTCGTAGATTCAACTAGCTTTTAAGTGTTTTTCCATCCAAACAATACCCTCATACCACTAAGCCAACACTGCTTCCTTGCTCCACAGTCCATTTCTTGATTTAATTTTCGGTTTATGCTTCATAACGTTATCAGTACCATTATTACTTGTAAAGCATTTTTTCCTGATTATCCAAAGGAATTATCTGCTTATTTTTCCAATAGGTAGGTAACACACATAATAGAATCGTTTCAAAATCGACAACTCACGCATCATTATTCGCACTCATTTAAAGTTCAGTTATATAGTTTAAATTTAACGATAAAGTATTATCGTCAATACCATAATCGTATTTGGGAACACTGGCTTTAAGTTATTTGACAGCTCGCATGGACTGCCTAATTAAACTTGGAAATACAAAAAAAACGACACCCGATTATTTACCACAGTTTTCGAATATTTTAGTTGCTTAGAGTGGTAGTATTGTCTTTGAATTTGTTTTATTCAATCCAGCACCTGAAATCAATATAAAAGACACAATACAGTACAGGTCAAAAGCAAGGGAACCAGAGGAGCTTAATCCCCTGAAAAAAATGTCGCCACCACTGATGTGGAGTAGTTTTCAACGGAAGTTCCTTAAAATTTGTGTCTATAATAATTGGTTTAACCCCCCCCCCCCTCCTAGAAGTTACAGCTGGCTACGCGCCTGCGATCGTATTTGTTGTTTTCCTATGATTTGCAACCGGTATCTTGACTATTTGGATACTTAGAGTGGTTGTATTGAATCCGAACCGGTTTCATTCAATTCCGCTTTCATTTATTCAATTTTTCAAGCCAAAATTTGTAACCCTCAGGTTTAATGAATCTTCTGAAAAAACTGGGGTTGGCTTTCGCGGTTATTGTCATAAAGATGCGGGTCAATGTAGACGAAGAACACGACGTTCCTCTTCCACTGTGGGAGGCATCTTCAGGGATATAGGACAGGACATCACAGAATCACAATGCTTCACAAGAATGAACTCGAATTTTGCTAAGGTTTACAAACCGTGTTAATGTTGATGATATTTGCCCGTTTGTAAGATACCATGTTTTATACACAAAATATAAATATATATAATATATATATATATATATATATATATTATATATATATATGTGTGTGTGTGTGTATGTATGTATGTATGTATATAACGTTGTGCCACCTGTTATAAGCGGTTTTCTATAAAATAAATTTGGTGTAAAGTTAAAAATGGTTTTCGCGATAAAATAACGCTAATGCTATGATAGAGTAAAGACAAAGATAGAAACTAAAATAAAGGTAAAAAATTGTCTACGTTTCTTAGTTAAAAGCAGGCAATTTTTAGGTAAATCTAAAAGTTGTAATCTAATAGTGGACAAATCTAAGAGTTGCTTAGATTGGCTGAGCTTTTACTCTTGTCAACTTTACAGGATGAAAGACATAATCTGTCACTTAAATGATATTTCAAGTAAAGGAGAGAAATAAGTATCATTATCGAGAATAATTTTTAACCCGTAAAGTCAATTTTGCAATAATAAGTTACTGCTAAAAGGTATAAAAAATGTTGACGTTACCTGAAAAACAGACCCTAATTATAACAAAATGTATTTTTGTGAGGTTATTTTAGTTAAATTAAATACCTCTGGCTAAATATCATGATAGATTATTATTAAATTTATGATATAATTACAATAGTTTACCTTGAATTCAGCTAATTAATCTTATAAGTCTAAAAAATGTATAATACAATTATTATGCACGTGTGACAATACATGTCTGCAAGAAAGGTTTTGTCTACCTTAATAAGGTAAGGGATAGTACTATATCTTCAATATAACAGATTTCGCTACCTTTCGAGAGATGACCATAGTTTTATTAGTTTTGTCTAACTTGTGAAATGCATATGCTCATTTCCTTTAAAAAATACAGAAAAATTCGGGTAAGAAGTTAATAATGCCATTGATCAGGTTATAAGGCAGAGACTTATAACCTCTTTAAGCAAAACTTGCTTTCTTGTTAAGCAAGAAAGGCTTGTGGACCTCCGAGACAAAATTATTTAGTCATGACTAAGTCTTTTTTTTACTTTTCCGTCCTTTATTCATAAGTATATCGGAAAAGTAATGTGTTTGCAAAAGAATCAGAAACCGGGATGTCACCGAATTATCCGTTTAAGATTTCCTGAGTGGTTTTCACAAAGTTGTCTGTCTGTGTGTATGTCTGTTATCATCGTAGATCATCATCATCGTAGTGCTAGAGAGTTGAAACTATATACAAAAATCAGTCTATAGCTGTAGTTATGCTATTCGGAAAATAATTTTTATGACGTCATTAACCCACAATTTAGTGGTTACTAATTAAAAACTTAGTAAATCATAAAACGCGGAAAAATTGAGCTATCTGATTGAGATTTGACACGCATGTAGCCATGTATAAGACTGACATATGTGCTAAGTTTCATCTCATTATTAGCATTAATTCAATTTTTAATGAACTACTTGTTTGCGTTTTTTAAAAAATTGTACCAATCAGAAACAATCCAATTGAGTTGAAATTCGGTACAAGTTTATTTTTTAAAGTAATAAATAAGTGTATCACGTTTCATTTCAATACGACTTGTATATCTAAGATTTTTGTTGGATGACAAAAGTTAAGCAGAATTGAGAGTGGTCAGTGTTGTATGGATGACCGCTAAGAATAAAACGGATGTATCTGAGGACAAGCAAAGCGAGTCCAAAGACGTGTTGCAGTATAAATGTGGCGAATTGTATATTTTGAGGACGAGCGAAGCGAGTCTGAAGTAGAGAGGATGACCGAAGCGAGTCTGAAGTAGAGAGGATGACCGAAGCGAATCCGATGTGATGTGGAAAAGTTCCGAGGTACCTCTTAAGTTTCCGATTTATGCTTTACAGCCAGAACAATATCATTACTACTTGTAACACAATTTGGATTGTTTTCCGACTTTTTACAATTTTTTAAAAAGTCATTCGATAAAATTTGAACTAATGCTGATAATGAGATGAAACATGGCACATATGTTAGTCTTATACATGGTCACATGAGTGCCAAGTCTTAAAATGAGCGAACAATTTTTCCGCGTTTTATGATTTTGCTAAGCCATTATTATTGTGGGTTAATGATGTTCCGAGTAGCACAATTAACCCTACAGATTGATTTTTGTACAAAGTTCCAACACTCTAGCATAAATAAACTGGGAGCTACGATGATAACAAACACACGCACATACAGGCAGACAACTTTGAGAAAACCACTCAAAAGGACTTAAAAACAGAGATATTATTACTAGAGGGGCCCTATCGGTTGAATTTTGAATCGTTAAAAAAGTAACCTAAACACCCTTGAGTATTAATGTGAGGAAATAAACATTAAAAAATACACTAACTTATATAATACAACGTTTATAATAGGAAACAAAACCCAAACAATGCAGAATAAGCCGACAAAGATTGATTTGATATAACCTTAACTTACTCTTAGAGGAGGTTTCAATGAGGTTACACAGGGCCCCTGAGGGCCCCAACAAATGTTACAGGCCTCTCAATGTATTAGGATAAGCTATGCCAACTCTATTATATATCCGTCTAGTATATCCCGTGCTGGGAAAATCCGTTATTTTCCTAGCACGGACAATATGTCGCAATAGGAGATAAGAGACTAGACAGGATAATCTGAATATATATTAGTTCCTTTTTTACGTAAATTTTAATGACAGATCGGGTAAATTCTACGATCGTTTCTATACCCAATTAAAAAACATCTCATACCTCTACCGCAAGCTTATAAACAAAGTAAGCTACTGAAACTAAGACTTATAAGTCAGCATTACAATATTTTATTTACAAATCACAATACGAATCCTTGATAGAGGCTGATGAACTTAGCAATACTAAGACAAACAACTCCTTTGTCGGCACAGCTACAGCCGCTTCGACCAATATCTTATCAGACTATTGAAACACAGAAACAATGCACAGAAAACCACACCGTTCGTTAATCCAGCACAAAAAGAATCCCAATCGTATTTATTACAATCGATGGGAAATAAGAATATGTCTAAAGGAACTGATCGTTTCGCTTAATCCGATTTTAATTGTAAGTCACATGACAATAAAAATAGCGAATTACTATTATACGGGTTTAAATCATAATTATTTTACCTAACCTCGCCTCTTTAAACAAAAGATAAAATAGTATCTACTCAGACTAAAATCCTTATGAGTAAACTGAAGTGTTTCTTCAGAACAAATAGTTTTACAAGAGTTTTGACAATCGAAATACAATTATTGATACAGTACACCAATATGTTTTAAGGTTTGCATTTAAAAACTTTTTCACACCTAATCCTTACCTATAACTTATAATCCTCCATTAGAAACCCTACAGGCCTCCTTAAGGAATCCTACAGGCTTCCCTAAAGAATCCTACAGACCTCCCTTAGGAATCCTACAGGAGTCCCTCTTAGGAAACCTTAAAGCCTCCTTTAGGAACCCTTAAGTCTTCTCTTATGAATCCTACAGGCATCCCTAAGAAATCCTACAGGCTTCCCTCTTAGGAAACCTTATAAGGCTCCCTTAGGAACCCTTAAGTCTTCTCTCAAGAATCCTACAGACCTCCACAAGGAACCTTACAGGCTTCCCTAAAGAATCCTACAGGCCCCCTTAGGAATCCTACAGGAGTCCCTCTTAGGAAACCTTAGGAATTCTACAGGAGTCCCTCTTAGGAAACCTTAAGGCCTCCTTTAGGAACCCTTAAGTCTTCTCTTATGAATCCTACAGGCGTCCCTAAGAAATCCTACAGGCTTCCCTCTTAGGAAACCTTATAAGACCTCCCTTAGGAACCCTTAAGTCTTCTCTTAAGAATCCTGCAGGCCTCCCTAAGGAATCCTACAGGCCTCCCAAAGAAATCCTACAGACCTCCCAAAGGAATCCTACAGGCCTCTGTAGCATTTCTACAGGCCTCTGTAGGATCCAGAGGGATTCAGAGGGATTCTACAGGCTTCCCTCTTAGGACCTTATAAGACCTCCCTTAGGAACCCTTAAGTCTTCTCTTAGGAATCCTGCAGGCCTCCCTAAGGAATCCTACAGGCCTCCCAAAGGAATCCTACAGGCCTCTGTAGGATCCCCTCTTTCCTAAGAGGGGACTCTTAGGAACCCTTAAGTCTTTTCTTAAGAATCCTACAGGCTTCCCTCTTAGGAAACCTTATAAGGCCTCCTTTAGAAACCCTTAAGTCTTCTCTTAAGAATCCTACAGGCATCCCTAAAACATCCTACAGGCTTTCCCTCTAAGGAACCCTTAAGTCTTCTCTAAGAAACCTACTGGCATCTCTAAGGAATCCTACAGGCTTCCCTCTTAGGAACCCTTAAGTCTTATCTAAGAATCCTACAGGCATCTCTAAGGAATCCTACAGGCTTCCCTCTTAGGAAACCTTCTAAGGCCTCCTTTAGGAACCCTTAAGTCCTCTCTTAAGAATCCTACAGGCCTCCCTCAGAAATCCTACAGGCTTCCCTCTTAGGAAACCTTAAGGCCTCCTTTAGGAGCCCTAAGTCTACCTTAAGTCTTCTTTTAAGAATCCAACAGGCCCCCTGAGAAATCCTACAGGCCTCCCTAAGGAATCCTACAGGCCTCCCTTAGGAACCCTTAAGACCTTTCTTAAGAATCCTACTGGCCTTCCAAAGGAACTCTACAGGTACAGGCCTCCTTTGGTTTCTTATCTCGTCAAAAAAGACCTTAGATCAAGGTAAATCGAGGTAAGAAACTGTTAATTAATTAATTAAGTTTCTTAATGTAAGGATTCCTTCTAAACTGATCGCAGGCCTAAAATGACCTAGCTGTCATTTAAATTATCGGGTACAGAGTATCTCGAAACTTTTCCTTATTACATCGGATCCACCCTACTTACCTCGTAAGTGGTAAAAACCACTTACGAGGTCTTACAAATACCAAAAACGGATAATGCCGGTGACATCCTGTTTATTGTTTTTTTGCAAACACAATACTTTTTCTATATACCTACAGCATAAATGAGGAAAAGTAAAAATGAAATTACACATGATTAAGCTCCAGGTTTGACTTGTGGCTCCATTCTCTGATTTCTGAGACACAGGCCATCACCTGATGAATCAGCTAATTTACGCATGATATTTTTTATTTATTAAAATCAGCTTAAAATAATATTCTAATATAATTAATACACCTAAAATTGAATCATAGCTCTACTTACCAACCAATTTTGAATAAATTCTCTTGGCTGAATTTAAAATTAAAAAATCATCGCGTACTCCGGACAAAATGGCGAACTTTAAAAAGATCAAACTCACACGAAACTCTGTACTGCTCTAGTCAAGAGTTGAAGTTAACAACATTTTTATCGTTATAATTAAGATAATTATTACAATAAGTTTAGAATCTATTAAAAGAATTTTTTGCATTAATTTAATTAAATTATAATAATCTAAAGTATTTTTAATTAAAAGTTCGACTCTAATTTTTGTTTCCTTTCGGTTAAATAGAGACCAATTAATCCAGATTAATGGAATAATTGAGGTTGAGCACGCATAGAGAGTTAATTAATTTAAACTATTTTTTTAAATAATTTTAAGATATATTTGAACTTTAATATTAAAAATAGAACTGATAATACGAGCAAATATAATGACACAGATATAAAAAGTTTTCCTTTGATAGTTTTTACGAGGGATTAGGAGCACCTGTATATTCGTCTAGTTTAACCCATCGGAATTTACTAAATAATAAATTTCTAGTAGAGCCTAAAAACCTATGGCTTGAACGATAAAACGGATAAACAGCGGTTTTAGACAAAAGTTAGTTTAAGATTTTGTTGACGTTTAGTTATAAATGTTGTAAAAGGCTTGTAAAAAACCGTTTATGTTATAAATAAATAAATAAAAAAATTTGCATGTCAAATGATAAATGTAAACAAATGCTAAATCTTAACATTTTTTGCGTTTTGTGAATTTTCACAGTCATTTATCGCAGTTAATGACCTATATAATAAAAAAATGTATTCCGGAAAGTACAGGTCGATCTAAGGATTGATTTTTGTACTCAGTTTCAAGTCTCTAGCATAAAAGAAAACTAAGTTAGCATAACTAACAGACGCAGACTGACAACTTGGTTAAACCCACTCTGAAGGTCTTAAAATTAAAAGCAATTAAACAGAAATCTATAATAATTAATATCAAATAATTAATTTGAAATCTCAGTTACGCTCAGATTACTTTTCCTTTGTATCTTTTGGTTTATTACGGTATAAATGACGAAAAGTAAATATATGATACATAATAATAATAATAATAATACCGGTTTTAGGGCCTTTCGGCCCTTCAGGGTATTCGCCCTACGGAAACCACCTCGTGTGGGTCACATCTACTGTGCTCCAAGTAAAGTTGGCGAAATCTTTTTACAACAAATTCTATTCATAAAAAAACTGAGAGCATAGCCCGGGCTGTGAACCCCGGACCTCCGGTGCCGAAGTCCCGTACTATACGACCGCAGTTACAGAGGCAGAAAAATATGATACATTTGTCCCAAAACGTACAGTCAACGGCCATAAAGTCAAAGGAGACTATTAATCACAGATGAGGGCCATGGAGGGGGAGGGAAGTCATATTCTCTATTTCTGGTCTAGTAGATATATATTGTTAATATATTTATCAAGCTATAGGATAATAGGTAAGGTATATTAAGTACATTTTTATTAAGTTCTAGTTGAGGCATTTTTAGGCAACCATTCACTGCAGAGATAATAAAGTATCATTAGCTGTCCTCAACAGTTATAGATGGAGGAGAATAGTACATTCATTCTCCTTATACATTTAGATGGAGGGAATAAATTAGATTATGGGATTTTTAGGGTAAATGTTTTGCATCAATTTCAAGGGTTTCACATATAAGATGGTTAAGCCTTTTGTATCATGTTCTTTTTATCTTTAAAGCCACGTGTTCTCTTTTATAAGAATAAAGAATTCAGGAATTATTTTTTAATTTGAGTCGAGTTGATTTGAGTTCTTTAATATTTATATTATAATATAATATTGGTACATATATTTGTTAGGTTTTGAAATTAGCGGTGTTTTACAACGTATTTGCGCAGAAAGCTACTGCGCATCTGTTTTTTCAAAAATACATCGGCTCACGAATCACGCTTCAGTTTTAAAATTTCTGGGTCATCGCGTGATCGTGTACGGCATCCATTTTATAAATTTCGTTGTTAATTAAAATTGTAGTCTTGATTTGAAGTAAATTTATCATTATATTGTCCTCTAGTAGTTATTTAATGTTAATTGTGAGTTATTATATCGCAATAATGTTTATTTGATTCGTTTTTACCGCAAAAACACAGGCAGATAAGCGGGAGCCGGGGTTGTCGTTGGTCGTTTAGCGGGAACCACAGTTGATTCCACCCAGGGGGGGTTAACTTAAATGAGGAAAAGTTTGGATTCCATTATCGCAAGCTACTAAAAATAGCGCTGCGGCGGACCGGTGCGGACAACTCATGAACTATCCCCAATAGCTTTCCAAAGATGACTGATGTTATTTTTTATATTTAAATTTATGAATACCATGACAATTCTTGGTTATGACAGCTACATTTATTATTATTATAAAATTGATTGTTTTCTGTATGTATTTTTCACAAAAACGGTTCGCCGTTGCATGTTCTGTATTTCCAAAATTCAGAAACTAAAAGTAAATAGAAACCTTTTTAAAACTTCCAGAGAACGCTAATGATGGCAGATAAGTATATTTCATTTAATTAATTTATTGATTTAGTCGATTTCACCAGGTAATTACATTTAATCACATGTGCGCATCTCGCCGATGTAATTAAAATACAGGCTACATTAAATGCCAAAATCTATCTTTTAGTACGTGTAAAACTTTAGCCACTTTTTCATTATTACCTGATTGAATCAATTAAATTAATTAAATTACTTAAATGAAAAACTTAAAAATAATCACAAGTGTTATGTGTAAGATTAAAGTGGTAGGGTTAGTTAGAAGTATAACTATACAAAGTATAAAAATTAAATTTCAAACTGACTGTGAGCATAAAGCGGGAAATTAAGACACGCCCACTCAATTGAAAGGTAGGTCCGCCGCAGCGCTAGCGTCGTCCGGAATCCAAATTTTCCCACCATTGAGTCGACAGTCTTACTGTTTAAGTATCTATAGTCTCTGATTCCACCCCCCTTGCGAGAGCCTTGATATTTTTCATGGAACTTGTACCCTTGCCTGTCTTCTTTTCTTGTATGTTCGTAAGTTAAATTCTTATTTTCATTGAATATTACATTTACTTGTATCGTATCGTTACTTTGATAAACTTTAATGAAAGACAAATTTGAAAAAAAATTGTTTTAAGAAACTGTCACTACAGTGTGTACTTGTAGTGAACATTTGGCAGTTTTGATTGGTTGGTTTTTGGTGATTACTACAGAATTCTGGAGCCGCATCGTAGTCTCGACATGACGATGTCTCGACACTACATAACGTTGACACTTACACTACGTTGCCACTTATCCTCGTGGCAGGATTTTACGTTGTATTGACACTTCATAGCCTCGACACTTTAACCAAATCATGTGTCGATGTTACGTCTTGTCGATACAACACAGAATCCTGCCAGGGTAAAAAAATTAAAAATTCAAATTTCCAGTCCCTATGGGTTTCCGACACTACAAAGCCTCGACACAATTATAGATATCTCTTACGTAGAATCAGGACAAGGGTGTCATGTGACTGAGTTTTGTTCTGTACAAACTCTACGTTATATTTACACATGGCATGGTTTAACAACGTCTCGATAGTATAACGACAAGTTTGTACAGGACCAAAATGGGTCACGTGACTCTCCTTGTACTGATTCTACGTAAGATTGACACATATGTCAACGTCACGAAGTGTCGAAACCTATGACGTGTTGAAATTCTGTGGGGTGACCCCAGAATTCTAAATTACCAAAGAATACGTCTGTCTACTGGGTGAATTGGTAGAACAACTGGAACCCAGGTACCATAGGATAAGCGTGTAAGGTTGATATATGTACATCATGAATAGAATAGGTCGAGTATAACATGATGAATACTACTCACTTATTATGGGCTGTCACCATCTGCTGAAGTCAAAAGCGTCTTGAGTTACTGTAGAGGACGGTACGTCATGTTGGCCATCAATGAAGGCAACATGGCATTGCCTGTTATTTTTTTGTGGCAGAAATTTGTACAAAATTATTTGAACAAAGTGATATAAATAAAATGAGAGGTCGGTGTGGAGTCTGTGTTCCGACTACCATCCTTCACATGGCCCTGAGGTAATTCTGTCACTTTTTGTTTCTTGGAATATCCGCATTGCATTGCTACCATCAAAGAGATATATTACTTGAGGAGACATATCCTATCTAAATACATTGAAAGACGTGAATTATCATTTTGGGGCCTACAGTGGCTCTATGTAATCTCATTTGTTACCTCCTTTAAGATTTGTTATCAATTGTTTTTGGCTCCCCACACATTTTATGTGTTTTTATTTGTATTTGAAATGTCCCATGTAAGTTACTGCACTTTTGTTCTGCTTGATTCTATAATTCTATGGCTCAGTATTGTTTGATTATATTGATAGTTGAAGGTTGTCAGGTCACTTTTTTGATGTTTTAAATTTCAAACAATAGTATATATCTTTATGCCTGCCACCCTGCCAATTCTCACCAACTATAACAACTGGTTTTCTTTTATATGAAAGGGGAAATGTTAAAAAAATAACTAACAGGGCTCTTTGTTGACCATTGCTTAGCAACAGATAGAAATAAACAAAGTGGAATGCAAGAACAAGTGGCACTGACTTGCAGCATAGTAGTTAAACTAGACTTCCATTGATTAAAAGCTAGTCCATCTCATCCATAGGGAAATGGATGGAAGTCAGAACAGTCTCTTCCGCCGACCCCTCTTTTTTACATCACTTTAGTGCAAAACTATAACAGCATAACATTTTTCATTTTCAAGCTCAAATGAAACAACATAGAGGGTGAGGTGAAGTAATGGGTTTGCGTGATGGCTATGTCCACAATTTAAGCCCAGCCATGTTTTAATCTCTAGACCAATGTCTTTGATTAGTTATTACGTTTTAATATACACTGCTTAGGGTCCTATAGTAGGAAAAATATGAAAATAATGTGTATTAATTTGGAAAAACAGGCACTGCAACTCTGTCCAGATACACAAACAAAAACAAATTTCAAAAAACAAGTTTCATGAGACTAGCCAAAGTGTTTTTCCCTAATAAGACCTTGTGTGCCAGATTATTTAGTTAATCATTTCTCCACTATCAGGTTCTAGCATTTGCTGTCACCTAGACATTTTTATATAAAATGAATTATTTATTTATGATTGAAATAATTTAAAATTTAAGAATCAGTATTTAAACTGCATTTTATACAAATTGTTGTACAAAAATTGTTTTACTTAAATTGTTTTACTTCACTTCTGCAGTACATATAGGCTCAGTGTAACAAAGTTATCCTACCCCCTCTATTTTCCTTGTGAAACTGTGGCAACACAATTTTGGCTTTATGCTCCCCGTGTGACATTTAGGGGAGTCATGCAACTCAAGAGTAAGTTACATAAGTGTTCATGTTGCATGTCATTGATAAATGTTATTTTTTTGTGACAGAAAATTGTACAAACAAATTTTTGTCCAGGAGCTGGCCGGACCTTAAAAGAACATGACTCATTTTGTACGGTTTCAAACAATTTTTTTAAATAAATGGTTCCCTGTTGTATAAAAAAATAATAGGACATTTTTAAAAGCTTATAAAATTTCAATTAATAGAGTATTTATTCATCAAAATCATATAAATACAACCTAAGTTATGACACTGGCAAAACCAGCAAAAAAATTGTTCATTTTCTCAAAGCCAGCAAATTTCTTTTTAGACAGAAAATGTCTCCATTTTGTGCATTTTTAAATTATTTTGAAAATGCTGTAAAATTGTTTTCTTCAAATTTTGCACACGAACAACAAGGAACCACTTAGTTCAATACATTATTAAATTTGTACGATTTTTTAAAATCTTGAGTGTGTGCAATTATACGAAGGTCCCCCGACCTTTATATTCTGAAGGCCTCATATTTTGGATAAGAAAATAATGTTTTTCTTCTTCTTTTACAACAAACTTTTACAACTTTTAAGGTATATTTACTACAAAAAATCAGAAGCAGTGCTTACAAAATGAGTCTCGTTTTATCAGATCTAGTTTCAGGACTACAAAAATATTTTTTTATTTATTTTCTTTGGGCACAAATAAAAGAGAGCGTTTATATGATCATCTTTTATTAGAAGCCATTTATCTTTAATTTTGATCTGTTCTTATCATTACACAATGGCAGCAATTTTAAGGGGAGTGTGCTTACTTGTTATTCTGTTTATTTCACTCCAATTATTAGTAATATTTAACTCTTTAGGTCTAGTGCTATCCGAAAAATAAATTATATTTTTTACTTTATTAACCAGCAAAAATTTTTGAAAATTTTATAAAACTCGGAAAATTGTTTTGATTCATTTGAGATTTGACATTGTAGTCATGTATGTAAGACCAACTTATGTGCCCAGTTTCATCTCATTATGAGCATTAGTTTAATTTTTATGAAATAACAGGCATAAGTTTTTAAAAAAATCTAAAAATTATTTAATTGAGATGAAATTTGGTTCAAGTGTACTAAATTTATGTAACAAATAAGTATACTAATTTTTTTTAATGCGGCAAATATTTAGTTTTTGTTGGATCATAAAAGTTAAGCTGCACCAATTGAGGTCAGTACCTGGATGGGTGAACACTGGGAATTAAACTATTTATATATCTGTGTTTATCTATCTATATCCAAAGATGTGTTTCTTAATAAATCTGTCTAAATGAATCGCCCATTTTGAAATTTTTAATATTATGCTTAGAACCCCATTTTTGATCCTCTTAAAAAACAATATTCTTAAGGGAATCATTCTTTGGGTTCAAATATTATGTGCACTAAATTTGGTGTAATTCTGATAAAAATTGTGACTATAGTTGGGGAATGTAATTGAAAATTTGTGTGATAAAAATAAGACTGTGTAATATCACTGGGTCTATAGGTAAATAATATGAAGTAAATACATGTTATGATGACAAACTTGATGACTGATGATCCAAGGTCAATTAAAAAAAACACATTATAATAGAAAATATAAATGTTACAATTATTGTCAAGGTGTTTTTTTCCTCTTAGTGGCAGTACAACCCTAACTTAAGTGGTGTGGGGTCCTCCAGTGAAGTATAGTTCACTCAAAGAAACTAATACTTAGAGGGAGGATACAACAGTTCTTATCATTCCCTGGATAGATTGGTACCATAACTCTACATTGGTGACATAATTTTTCATAATAATTACAATTTGTAGAGTAATATGTGCTCTGATAGGAGTTGTATTGGAGTGGGGAGTCTCTAGTCTCCCTCTAAGGAAGCCATATTAAGAGTAAGTACTGTTATTAAACAAACAAACAATTAAACAAATCTTTATTAATGGACAAATTATCCAGTACAATAATACATGCAATAAAAATACTAAAATAAATAACATGCCAATAAACTACAAAAATAAAAAACATGCAAATAAAATATAACACCTAATGGAAACTTGCACACACCAGACCCCATTATCACTGTGTTATTTTACCTAAGTTCTCCCTTTAAGTATATGTCTCTTTCAGTTCACTAAATCAGGACTGTAGTTCACAAATTTAATTTTGGTAAAAAGTTCAATTAAACATCCAACAACCCATGCCAGGATTTAGTTTGACCATAAGCATAACACATGATCTTTTGAGGATCAGTTCAGTGATTAAAAATTTAAGTCTTGTGTTAATTCACCTCTTTACAGGGTAACTATGTTTGCTTGAAAATATATATGGATGTTGATCTGGATTATCAAGACTGCACAAACCATGGAGTTGGGTATAACTTATAAGTTCATGAAGGTTCCAGGCATTAATCTGAAAAGACTTCCCATAAGATCTAGGACATCTACCGAACATGATGTTTTCTAATGGTAATCTCATATTTTAAATGTGGCTCATAGCATATATGTGGTTCTTTGTAAAACACTCTAATATTTATATTATTATAAGGCAATCCGAAGTGGGGAGAAGATGAGCTTAGCTAATCCCAATTTTGTGAGGATGAGTCAAGAGAATTTGATAAGGTGAGGAAAAGTCCCATTGTACTCTGTACCTGATTTGTTTATATAGTTTCATCCTATCATTTACTATACAAAATTTAATTTTTTTTGTGTCAACGAAGGGGAAACGCGACAGCCTTTTGGAGAAAGCTTTATCCCTCGGAATCAAAGCAGCTAACACCCCTAAAAAGGGGCTCCTGATGAGTAACGAAGCCTAGCCCATGGCACCGGTCCATGGAGTTGTGGGGACTGACCGATTCTCAACTGCCCAGCCGGTACGTTGCAGCGATTGTCAGCCTTACCCCACTAAAACTCTCTTGAGGTAAAACCCTCGCCAGGCGCATACCCCATAAAATTTAATTGTTAAATCCATTTTTATTTATTTATTGAAACGAGCAGAGCTCGTAATTTAACCGTATTAATAATTTTTAATATAGAATTTAAATAAAAGAAGAATACAAATTAAACAAATGATAAAATTTCAATGTGTAGTAAGAAACAAAAAGAATAAACAATATCAGTATAGAACTATTAATAAAAGTATTAATTACAAAAATCAAATAAATTATTGTTAGGGTAAAAGCACCAGTACTCGGCACCCTTAAGGCAAATTTTTTTTGGTTCTTTTAGCTCTTACCGTTAAACTACCATTTTAATGGAAAAAATATAAACATAAACATAAACTAAAAATATAAAAATTCTTATTAGAAATTAAAAAATATACATGAAATGTTAAAAAATATCTTATGTGAATATCAAAATGTATAATAATAATTATAATAAAATATTATAGGATGAATATTAATCATCATAATTTTCATGAAAAAATAACTTAAGTTAGTAATAATAAATGTGAATCTATATCTAATAAGAATTGGAGTATCATAATAATTTTACATGATTGCTTATGAGAATAACTAATTATAAAGGATTTGCGTTCTGACTTATATTTGTTATGTCCAGAGAGACTGTTTTATGCGGTAAGTTTATGGTTCCTAGTTTTATTATTTTTTTAATGATTTATTTAAAAATAATAGATTTTATTCTCCGAACGGTATTAATACGAAATTTAATGACTAGATTTAGAGAGTAAAGAATCACTTTCATCCCAAGGGAGTAAAAAGTTGATAATCGACAAACTGGATAGTATATAATTATTTTTTTTGAAAACTAAGATACCTATAAATAAGAAGATATACAAGAATAAGATGTATAAAAAAGAATATAACACTTTAACAATCATTTTAAGTAGAACTAGTGTAACGCTAATAATAATATAAGAATAAATAATTAAGAAATAAAACTAGTTCTATTATTTAAAAGTAAAAAAAATTAAGTTGGCTGCCCTGATTTTTAAATCATTTTAGATTTGCATGCTCATTGTTTTTTTTCGACAAAATATTAAATCAAAGTTTTTTTTAGTTTAAAATCTTAGCTTTAACTGTTTAACCTGTCTTAAACTTTTATAATTAGATTAAATAATACTTATAACTGTCTAATATTCTACTCTAATATTTCAATTATTCAGATAATATTGTGTGCGATATTGACGAATTTTTTAACATACACCTCCTACATGCTATTAAAGCGAACTTGAGAAAGAAAACTTATTACCACGAAATCGAAAAAGTTATATGACAAAGCATTTGTAACATTTTAAAAGATGGTGTCATGATCATATTATACAACAAGTAAGTGAAATGCATTGCTGTTTTTTTAATAATGGATGAAACAAACAAGTGTCAAGTCTGCGGTCACTGTTATTCAATGATCAAATCATCTTTGCTTGTGAGAGAAATTTAATATCAAAAGCTATGCCTACTAATAGCATTATTTAAAAAGAAAAAGGTTATGTTGCAAAGAAGCGGAATGTTTTTACTAAGAACCAAGTTGAAGACTTTTTTGCATAAATTCACCAAACGAAGAGTTTCTTATGATAAAGATAAGATAATTTCAGTTGAAAAATCTTGAAAAAGAAATGAAAAAAACATTCTTACTTCTTTTCATGTCGCGTCTGGAGTAAAATCTTGTATTGCACGTTGGGAGTAAAATGCCATTATTCCCTCGCAATAATTTCTCCTTCGGCTTCGCCTTGGAAGTAAATAGCTATAACTCCTCGGCTGCGCCTCAGGAGTTAAACCAATAAATCCTCGGCTTCGCTCAGGATTTAAATCCTTTGGTTCCCTCGGCTTTTGCCTCAGGAACCAACATAATACTCAGGGGAATAATGACATTCTTTACTCCCTTGGTGCATAAATAACTATTATAAAGCTTTTAATTATTGGACTATCATCTGTTTCGATTGTTCCATCCTACTTATTAAAATAATATCTTATTAATTATGGCCTTATACAAGATTCAACAAACATTTCAAGTTTTATATTTAAAAAAAAATATACAACTAAAACATCTTATTAAATTAGCTATTTTGCTCTAATGCCTAAAAGAGATATAAGACAGTATATAATTATTATTTATGCTAATTATATAAATATGCTAATTATTTATGCTTATTTATATATCAAATATTCAATGTTGTTCCAAGTAATACTTTTTTAAAAATTGGTCTGCTTTAGAAGGTTGATATCCTTAAAAGGATGCCTCAGTGAAGGGATAAGCAGTGAAGAAATTAACAGTGGTTGAATTAAAGACTTGCATCTTCTTCTACTGTCAGTATTGTGTCAGTACTGTCAGTATGGCGGGGTTTTAAATTTAAATGGGACAGAGGTGTTAACATCAAAACGTCTGGCAGCCCTAATTTATTTTAATAATTTACAATAAGCGGCCGTTTATTGACCGATATTTACAGCTTCACATAATACAAAACTTTATATTATATTAATAGTAAAAAATATTTTAACACTGTATTATAATAACATTACTGTTTGATGTCTAAATACAAACTGACTTTATTTGACACAATTTGACAAATCTATTTATTTTTGTCATAATTTCAAGGTTCAAGAAGGGTTTCAGGGTTCTATGGGTTTAACATGGACAGTGTTTAAGCCCTGTCTTGTTATTTTGAGACCGAGTCACTGATACCGAGTTAGAGGTAAATCACTTTTGTCTCAATACAATTTGTTTTAATCCAGTTACTATGAATTTAGAGTTCTTTATCTAATTTAGATTCACAGATGAAGTTGACATAATTAAAAAAAAATAGGTTTAACACTAATTAGGTTTCTATCATGTATAAATTCAAGCTTTTTTGTTTTCAAGTTTCGAAATTGTTTTCAGCCACTTCTTAACTTCAGTGTATAAACAGTGATATCTGTGTGTTCTTGAATTATGACTGGGAAGACATGAAGTCTCTAGGAGAGGAATCAGATTTGATAGTACAACTGAACATAATAAGACCACCTTATTGGTTCTTCTATTTGATAACCAGGTAATATTTAATTATTATTTTTTATTTTATTTATTTATTTATTTTAACAAATTACAATTTTGTCCTATTAATCTTACATACGTAAGTAATAATTTTTTTTTAAAAATCATTTATTTATACATAAATTAATTTATTTAACTGCCACACAATCTTTTATTTCACTTACACTTATATTATGGGGGGGGGCATTGTAATGTGGGACATCAAATGGCCATGTTTCAGCACCTACAGATTCCATGCCCACTTTTAGCTCAGTACAGATAAAACTTAGTAAAAATATCAAGTCATGTGAAAGTAAAAACTGATTACACTTTGGGAACAAGCATAGTTTATGGAACAATGCTGGTTTTTACATAGGAACAGCATAATTTCCTTCTTCCAGAATAGTTTTCAGATCTTTGCTTACAAATACTTGGGTATTTCTCTTAGCTTTTACTTTTAAAGGTTGTAATTTTCTCATTGTTTTCCCGAGGGTTTACAGGAATTCTTGTCTATTTTCTCATGTGTTACTTTTACTCAAGGGTTGCTTAATTCAGTTGGAGACACCATATCATCCATTTTATTATTTTCCATACAATTAATGAATGATCTTCCTCTCTAAGTTAGTTACACAACCTTATCCTTGGAAATTCTGTCTGGTTTTTTATAAATATATCTTGATCTAAACTATTTAGCTGGTCTATTCTAAAATTATCTCAGTGTATCTAATGCATCCATTTCTTCTTCGTCGTATAGAACAAGCTTCTTCTAACCTAGAACAACATTCCACCACATCACTCTCTGGAGGCCAGTATGAGCTCATTACCATTTATTTATGGTAAACAAAGAGTCGTAATGAGAGTCTATCCTTTGATAGAATATTGCAAACTGAGTACTTCAAAGAATTATAAAGTAAATAAAAAGAATTTCATAGAATTACTCAATATGAACCGTACAATTCTGATATGTTTGGAAAAGTACCGAGGTACCTCATATCCAATTTTTTCACATATGTTTAATCCTTTAATCCAATTGATTTTAAGCGCTTTATAGCGCTTAAAATTACTTAAATTAGCCCTCTACAGCTTTACAATTTTTGGATTGCTGCTGTTAAGGAGTATTGATTAGTCAGTAAGAGGAGTAAGGTTTAAGACCCCTGGTATTAAACCTTAACTATGAGCTTTAAACATACCTTGGAGAACTGGGATTCGAAAATGTGGAAAATATCAACATGCGATGTTATTGCAGAGGTTTCCAATTTTTGATTCCTGTCCACAAGTGGTACATCCTATCTTCATTCTTTATTTCATTAAACCACAAGAACTGTGGCAGATAGGTGGCCATTGTGGTACGGGCTGTACCGTATTCAGCCTTGTGCCTCGATTTAAACTTCTGCCACAGACTTTCGATGGTATTGGTGTGTTCTCCACTGTGGGGATCAACAAAGTTATTTTTGTGGTTCACTGTGTAGTGGTTGTAGCCTTCTGTAACAATTTCAAGCAAATTATGTAGGTTTCAGGCGTATAATTATTTAATTACTGCATATATTTTAATTGAATAGCATGTGAGAAATATATTAGTACCTGGTAAATCTTTAATCCCGCCATATGCCGCCCAACAATCTGAAATTATAGTTGTATTTGGTCGTATTCTTTTTTGAATGATGGGGAGGAGAGTCTGGGCATCTCGGCGGCGTACATGTTCTAGGAAACATCTGTTGCTTCCTCTCTCGATACCGCCAAAATACCACTGTTCATGAACCTGTAATTTTAAAATAGTGTGTGATGAGTAATTGATAATTTATTATCCGAAACCATTCGGCCATTCCACTTTATGTTGGTTATATAATCTATTAACATCATTTATTAGATATGTATGTCATTTACCATTCGTCTTCCTCTGTTATATTTCCTTTTAGAAATAACAGTTTCGTCAATTTCCACTACAGTGTTTGGGCCTCCAAGAGTGATCTGATTTTTTTCGAAGTAGTCAGCACAGATTTCTCTAAAAAATTGTTCCAATCTACGATGGTATTAGATGAAACAGTACTGCCGTCTTCCCTTCTAAGATCATGTTGGACTTCTTTTGTTGTGTGCGTGTCACGTGTCCAAATGTAACTCATGAGAAATACATCTTTGAGAGGGAGATGACAATTCTCAAACCATGTATCTTTAAAAAATCCTTGTTTTTTTGCAGTTCTTCTTTTTGCATCTCCATTTCCCGATTCCATCACCAGCTTTTTTATGTGACATTTCATTGGAACATTTTGGGCAAGATTTCACCGAAGGCAATATTCCTAACTCTGAAACAATTTTGCCCTGTCATTTTTACTTATAGAAAATGAAAGGATCATTATAATTTTAGATGTTGTGCGGTTGGTGAAAGTAGCGAGAATCATGTAATCATTACTAAAATAGTAATAAGAATATAATATATTATATATATATGTATATATATATATATATATATATAATATATATTATATTATTTATATTAATAATATATTTAATAAAGATATTTATTATAATAATTATATATATAACTTACATAATATAAATTAAATGAAATAATTTAACTGTATCTTTTTGTTACCTAATATTTGCATTGCCCTATAATTAATGATCTTATAGTAGTTATATGCTAAATAATTGTTGTGACTACTAAAAGACACACAATAATACTATTAGGTACTATATAATAATAATTTCTATAAAATAAAAATATAATAATACAACTTAATAACTAATATAACTATATAAGTAACTTTTTGTTACTAAATATTTTCATTGCACCTATTATTTTATTGTAATTATATGCTAAATATTGCTCGTGACTACAAAGCAATAATAATAAATCTATATATTAATAATAACTTTAAAATAACTATGTATTAAAATAACTGTATAATAACTATGTAAGTAACAATATTTACAATGCATCTATAATAGAGTATTTGCACAACTTTTTTTATTGCATTATCTTTGAGTACGTCATATAAAAGAACACCCTGTAAAATATTAGAATACAACAGTAAAATTTGAGGATTCAACAAAAAATATATTAACAAGTTCTTTTGGCGGAAAAACTGGCTTGACTGCTGGTGTGTCATCAGACAAAAGAATACTGCCATGTAGTACAATATTCACTAGAGCAAAACTCACAAGAGTTCAATCTATACTGTCAATAAGATGATATTGGCAGCTGTAGTTATCATGTTCTTTAGGCATTGTATTACCTTGAACAAGGAATTGTTTTGTTAAAATTCTTTATATTCCAGTATTCTTTACATTTCAGAGTATTCTTTACATTCCATTGAACTGTGAGCATCTGTTGACCTTAGGATATTTTTAACTAAAACTCACATCTGCACCTTAAATGACCCAACCTTTAGAACGTTCTGTTTTCACCCCACACTCTCACCCATTCCCTCTCTCCTCTTCTTTAGATGCTATTTCGACTATTTAAATTAAATTAAATTTTTATAACAGCTTAATATATTTTTTAAATACTTTTATGAGAAATTTATAAAATCATTTTATGAGAAATAAAATTATTTAAAAAAATGCAAATACTCTATTAAAGGTATTTCAGTAAATGAATGCTGAAAATTGCTCAATAAAATTGAGCAATAAAACAAACAATTTTTTGATGACATTTCATGTCTCATAAAATATGCATATGGTTATGGCCAGTTAACAATTAGATGAATAGTATAAGAACCAATAAAAATTGCTCAATAAAATTGAGCAATAAAACAAACAATTTTTTGATGACATTTCATGTCTCATAAAATATGCATATGGTTATGGCCAGTTTACAATTAGATGAATAGTATAAAGGGACCAATAATAATTGCTCAATAAAATTGAGCAATTATTATTGGTCCCTTTGTACTATTCATCTAATTGTTAACTGGCGATAACCATATGCATATTTTATGAGACATGAAGTGTAGCTTAAGTCTAAGTTCTTTGCTTGTCTAAGTGATGTGGAGACAAATAGACCTTTGTGGCTAATAAGATTTTGTGGTATCTTTGACTATTTTTTGTCCTGGAGCCTTTTTCTGAAACCAAACAAATCAAAATAATTGGAGCTTAATAATATATGTCAAAGAATGGATACATTTTATTTTTTATACCAGTAGGCAATGAATTCTATAAATGTTAATGCTAAGATAGTGATCATCATCTTGAGAGTGCACCATTGAAAACCCTCAGGCACCCTCAGGCACCATTGAAAACTTTCAACTAACTTCTTCTACAACGTTATTGAACGCTATCTTTGATGAAGAGAAAATCTATACACGTGTGATAATGACAATCCAAATTTATAACTATCAAGTAAATAATAATGAAGGTAATAGTACCAACAGTTTTTTCCTTGAGTTGACTATAGCTGTTTTTATAACTGTCCACGGTCTTCTTTGCAGCAGTACTGAATTTCTAGTTAATTCATTAATTTTGACAGCTGTTGGCAGTGGTTCATCAGGGTTCGCAATGTATGAAGAAAAGCAGGCCTCAAACTCCTTTTTTTCTGGAGTTACCCATTTTACTTTGTTCTTGCCTTTTAAGCTCACATCTGAAATTGAAGGAAGCTAGCATTAACAATATGTATGTACCAAGGAATTCAATAAGGAGTATAGCATAAGGAACTTGGCTCTCTTCACACATATCTTATTTTACATTCGGTTAGAGAGTGTGTGTTATCAGTCAAGGGTTTTAAATCATTTAAAAGTAGGGGATATATTTCCGTACAAGTTAAGGGAATAAATAAATAAAAAAATATATAAATATTGTAAGGTATTTAGTGAAAATTAAAAAACTTACTGGTTTTAATTGGGGAGATACCGCCAGCATTTTCCATGATCTATTCAATTCCTTTAACAAAAAAAATACTTTTAACTTAAATGATGCATAATGGAAAAAGAAAGGAAATTACTGTCATACATATAATTTTTACAGTTTGTATACAATAAACCCCACATTAAATGGTGTTCACAATAAACCAAAATAAGCAATAATGATTGACATATAATGTTTCAAGCTACACCTTTTGATGTATATTGAGCTATAATACTTCAACTGAAAATTAAAGAGAAAAATAAAAGGCTGAAAAGGAGTGGTTGGACAAAAAGAGTGCAGCAATACATAAACTAGAGAGAAGAGGGAAAAGGGAATACAAGAAATTGAAAAGTGTAACTTGAGAAGGAAATTATAAAGGAATTCGTAGTGACATTAATGATAACAATAGAGCACTGCTTATAGAAGAAAAAAACGTACTACTTCAAAGGTGAAAAGAGCGTTTAAAATAATTATTTTTTGCAAAAAAATGCTGCACAACCCCCCAATGGGCGTGCTCTAAACACACACATCCTGTTCCATTTAATCTTGTTCATCCTGCATAGTCGGCTCGTTTTGCCCTCTCTGGGCAACTGAAAATGTTAATCATAACATAAAAAATGTATCAAATTTATTTAAAAATGTAGACCAATTTCCATAAGATTATTAAACATACTAGGTCAGGTACACAGCTGTGCTAAGTTATAATGAAATTATCGTCAACTTTTATTCCTCCTTTTGAGATGCAGTTTCTAAGTCATAATTTTAATTCTTCAATTATCTTATAATAAAATAAGAGAAATGTCTTTCATTTATATTTGGTCACTAAATTACTTTTTAAACTGGTATAAAGTCATTTTGAAGATTTTGACATGGGTCAAAAATTGATATCACAATTTCTCACCTGCCTCTACGTCATTACATTTATTGTTATATCCTGTCATTAATTTTAGTCATTAATTATTGCAATAATTATAATTATTTCTATACAATTTAATATCTTTAGTTTTTACCATAATTCTTAATATAAGTAAGTTTTCTGGGTAGAAGTTAATTTAACAATCTAATTTAGATTAAGTATGCAAGAATGATATGAATTGGCAGTATAAAAAACACAGTATAATGAAAAAAATGATACAAATCTAGTCAAAAACACTTTGTTTTGAATAGAAAAGATAAGGTAAGAAGCAATTGAGATCACAAGTGCTGCAAGGTGGGTTAAATAACCTTACTCACCTACACATTACCCCCTTCTAGCGGTACGGACTTTAATCTTTCCTTTAACAGTTTCACAAGCGTTACAATTCCTCTTTTCCAGCTGCTTTTTAGTCACATGATCAAAATTTATAACATGAGGAGCACAGTGATGTTTAATAGATTGCTACTCTGACAGAGGTATAATTGTAGTGGATGAAAACTAACATACAGTTCATGCATCGTTAAAGTATTGAAACACCCTCATATAGTCGTCCTAAGACATAAAGATTTACTACACTCCTAAATTGTTTGTCTCAACAGACATTGTTCAACATCAAGTGTACAAAATAGCAAATGAGCACCAAGCAATGTTTAAAATGCATAGATTATTCAATGTAAAATAATTAAACACTGGGGTAAATTACATTCACAATAACTAATAAACTGTTCATATAGAAACATAGCAACAAAGCAAGAATAACTTACTAGTTAAAGGCATTTTCTTGGGGGTAGAATGCACTATCACGTCCTCCTCCATGCCTGTTAACAAATAACAGTTGAAATTATTATTATTAAATGCTTCTTTCCATTATTTATATATATTGCTGTTTATAACTATCTTTTAATAGAAGGTCACTCAGAGGTGTGTTGCCAAAAGTTAAATACCTCTCTGCACTTGTCACACATGTGGTTCAGCTTTTGTTGGATTTAAGCCCTCTTTGACATTACTGACTTCGCATTGTATAAATTCTTGTATCAGATTGTAGTTTTCCATTTTTATATACTTCTATGCTATAGGTTACATCGTTAATTTTATTTACAATTTTATATGGTCCATCATATTTTGGCAAAAGTTTTTTTGATAAATGTTGAGGGAAGTTGTGTCTTAGTATTAGGACTAAATCTCCAGTGTTGAAGTCAAGATGTCTCGTTTTGTCGTATCTATCTTTCTGCTGCTGTTGAATTTTAGAGATGATAGCAGGTAAGTCTTTGCGTATAGCTGTAAGAGTCTCGACTTCTTTTAATACATCGTGATCGGGTATTCTAGGTAGAATAGCTAAATCAGACGGAGTGTTAGGATGATATCCATGTAATAAATAGAATGGTGAGTATCCAGTTGTAGCTTGTTTACTAGAATTATAATTAAACATGACGTAAGGTAAAATTCGAGCCCAATTAGTCTGAGAATCATTAGTGTAAGGAATTAGCATCTGAGCTAAAGTTTGATTAAATCTCTCAGTGAGTCCTTGAGCAGAAGGATTATAAGCTGTACTAAACTTTTGGTTGATTCCAAGTGTCTTGCACATTTGGTTCACACTTTCCGCGACAAAGTGTGTTCCTCTGTCTGAAGATATGATGTTAGGTGTTCCGAAACGATTTATAAGGTCCATGATAAACTTGCAAGTAGCTTTAGCATCCGCGTTGGCCACCGCTTTAGCCATAGCATATCTTGTAGTTACACATGTCGCTACAATAATATAGCGTTTTCCTTCAGAACTCTTCAAAGGCCCCAAAAAGTCTAAAATAGCATGACTCCATGGTTGAGACGAGGGGACCGGCACTGGATGTAATAATCCCGCAGCTTTCTGCTTACTTAATTTATTCTTTTGACAATCAGCACAAGTAGAAACATACTTTTTAATATCAGTGACCATTCCTGGCCAGTAATATTTTTGCTGAATTCTAGAAATAGTTTTAGAAATTCCCAGATGTCCTCCTTGCAGGACATCTTATTGACATCTTCAGGACATCTTGAATATTTTTTTGACAAAAAATATTCCTCTTTAATAGAATTATCTTTATCATAATACTTAGAATTATAAAATATTTTGCTACTGTAATGTTTTGATACATCAGATTTATTTAAATCCATACTGGAATGTTTATAATCTCTATAAAAAGAAGGAAGTAAAGGTTTAAGGAAAGGTGAAGGGACTGACTCGCACAAAAGGGTCGGCCCCTTCTTTACAAGTTTTTTGGAATTTTTTTACAATCAACTGTGTAATGAGAACCTAAACCACAATTTTGACATTGCTTTTGGATAAATCTACATTTACTTATATCATGACCGACTTTAGTACAATAAGCACAAACGATTCTAGCATAACTAGAATTATTATTAAAATTTGAACGATTATTAGATTGATTACTATTTACGTTTTTAGTTTTGTCAATATTGGGATTTCGATTCGTATTATTATTATTATCCCTTCTATAAGGTTTATTATAATTATTAGATCTTTTATTTTGATCATACTTTAAACTAAGTTGATTTATAGCTGCCGTAAGGGTAGCTATGTCTGTGGATAAAGGATTTAAGGACTGTTGAGGTAAGGTTTGATGCTGAGAAGGTAAATTTACCTGAACTCTTTGAGATGTACTTGGCAAATTAGGTACAGATGTATTTTGAAGCACAGAATTATGCATTATCTGTCTACTATAGCCTAACATAGCCTCACACTGTTCGTATTTATCTATGTTATCTCTTAAATTAAGTAATGAGGTATTGTTACACATTAAAATATTTTCTAAAACCATAGGTTGAAGACCTCTTAAAATATTTCTAATGATTATAGCTTCACTCATATTTGGATCAATTTCTAAACATAAATTCTCAACTTGAGTAATATAGTCTCTTGGTTGCCCAAGACACAGGCCCTCCTGCAAACATAATCACAAAATCACTTGTGCTTTTTCTATCTTTAGAACTATTTGCAAAGTCAGCATCAGAAAAAGCTACAATCTTATTTGATTCACAGTTAGTATATTCAATACACAGATTTCGATTACCATTTAAATATCTAAATATTTTTTTAACATTTTTAATATCTTGATTATTAGGATTTTCCAATTTTCTAGTGGCAACATTCACAGCAAATGAGGTATTAGGTCTACTTCTATTGCTTAAATATAATAAACCACCAATGGCTTCCCTATAAGTGAACCTGACTGTCTCATTTTCTTTCAAAGTTTCACGATAATTTTCTGGACTAGGAGTTTTAGTTGGTTTAGAGTTATGCATATTAAAATTTTCAAGTAAAGATTGTACATAATTGTTTTGTTTAAGAATAAGATTGTTCTTATTATTCTCTATTTCCAGACCAATAAAAGTTTTAACATCTTTATCAATAGTTATTTTAAACTCTTCCTGTAATTTTGCAAGTAAGTCATTAATGGCTATTTCATTAGCACTCAAAATAATTCCATCATCAACATGAATTAATAAAATCAATGAACAATCTTTATTCTGAAAAACACATTTATCAGTAATAAGTTGATTAATACCATTTAATTTTAAGAAATTTATAAGTCTAACATTCCAATTCAAAGGAGCCTGTTTCAGGCCCGTATTCAAAGACATCTTCCTAACATTTTCCTAACATTCTCCTTAAGGAACAAGGAGAATGTTAGGAAGATGTCTTTGAATACGGGCCTAAGACCACACAGTGATTTCTTAAGTTTACACACAAAACCTTTTTCATTAAAACCACCAGGCAGTGCCATACAGAAAAGCGGTCTTCACATCAAATTGTACCATTTTAAAATTTCTTGTTTTACCATAAGCCAATATAAACCTAAGAGCTGATATAGATATTACAGGGGAAAAAGTATCCTTAAAATCAAAACCCTCTTTTTGCTCACAACCCCTCACAACTAGTCTAGCCTTATACTGACCATTATTCTTGATTTTAAATACCCATCTACTGGACAAAAGTTTCTTACCCTTAGCTTTGGAAATTGGAATAAATTCAAATACATCATTTTCCTTCAAAGATTGTTTTTCATCTTCTATGGCTGCTATCCAATTATTTTTATCTGCAGACTCCAGAGCATCATTATAGGTGAGTAAAACAAAATCATTTAAATACTTTGGGACTTCTTTGTTTCTTACTTGTCGTCCATTGTTATTACCACCATCATCATGATTTAACGAGGGTAAATTTTCATCACCATGAGGTATGTTTTCTAAATCCCATCCATACCAAGGTTCACCATCATCATATTGGTTATCAGGTAAGTTTGCACAGTTTTCTTTGTCAAATAAAGTTTTATCAATGTCTGAGCATTCTTCAATATTAATTTTACATTGCTCCTCTTCATTAAAATTAGGTTGATGTTTTTCATTACATACTCTCATGGAAATTTGAAATCTCACCGGAACTTATTTTAAGTTTATGCTAACTCAACGAAGCATTGCAGCTATTCCTAAACAACACAGTGTTAAATTGTTGGTTGAGTGGTTATTCCAAGGTTATTGTTGGTTGGTTAATTGATTCCCGTGGCATATAAAATATCTAAGATTTAGTCTAGTTTAAAAGGAGCTCATGAACTTCAGTATGCTTTAGTATAGTTAAAAAAACTGACAATCAAGAGTTTCAGTAGACATTTAAAAACACTTTAGCAACTGGATAATTATCTAAAAATAATATTTAAACTCGACAGCAACCAGAAATTTGAAATTGCACCTGTGAAAATTATAACACTTACTAATGAAAACACAGAAGGATATTAGCTATATCATAACACTTTAGCAAAGCAATCACTAAAAATTTAGTGACACTTCAAAGTAGCACTGTGAAACAATCAGAATACTCTATAATATACTTACATTGAGAAAAGCAGCTTCCTAGACAATTAAATTTATAATTTCTTAATTTATCAAAGAATAATTGTAACAACAAGAAATGTTTACAATGTCAAATCATTGACAAACATCTTCCAGCCCTCTACTGCCCTTTGAATGCAACTTTCAGCCTCGATTGTGAAAGCTATATGTGAAAAGAGATAATAGCTTTATTAAAAGGTCAGATGTTCATCAGCACGACACCAGAAACAAAAATAATATATATAATAATCAACACAGACTTACCAGACCTGAGACGGGTTTCTCTTACTTAGGAGTTCAGCTGTTCAACACCCTCCCGGCAAAAATAAGAAATCTTGATGACAATGATTTTGATAAAAAAAAATTAAAAATTTACTAAAGGAAAATCCTGTGTATAAAATTGAAGATTTTTTTCATTGTTTTGAAATATTATGATTGACGTTTGTATGTTTGCCATGGCAAATCTTGAATTATAAAGCTTTTTATTTTATTGTGCCCTGGAGAATAAGCTTTCTAATGATGCAAGAATCGACAAAATCCTTTCAGCCGTTCTCAAGTTATAAGACAACACACAGACACACAGTCTGATTTATATATATAGGATAGGATAGGATTTATGTTCAACTTTAATTTATTGTTTATTGACATTGTAAAGTATTTTTAATATTGTAATTACAGAAAGTTTTTCATTCATTTAAAAGATAAAGAATCACTTGTGCGTATTTTCTGAAGTGGCAATGTACCACAGTCCATGGAGAACAAACATCTCTAGAATTCCCAAGGGCTTCCAACAAGAATGGTAACCATGATGCTCTCTTTTCCATCCTTTTCAGTTTTCCTCTCCCAAATTCTTCCTTAACCAGCCCTTACAAATTTTGTCTTGGTATCTGGGGTCTGGGGGACCTCCGGGGCCCCGGCGGCGCCCCCTCACTTCTGGATCCCGAGGGATATTTGTTATGGGTCTGGCAACACTGTTTTTCTCTCTGAAGCTTTAACAGCAAGGTTTCCCTCCTCTCTCGTTCTCAGTCCCTTTGGCCTCCCGTTCTCTCTTCTCTCGCTCCAGGTATTATTTCTGATTATTTAACATTTATTTCTCTTATATGATAGATTGAGCTGTGGAGTGCTATGATAAGAAGAAATAAAACTAAACAAGTTTTCGTCTCTCCACTCATTATAATTACTAATAACAAAGCCGACTTTCAACCGTTAACGGTCATCATCAGTGCCTACATAACAAACAAAATAAACGAACAAGATAAAATACATGAAGAGTTAAAAAATAAAACAAAAAATAAAACATATCAAAAACTTAAAACAAAACCTACCGGTGATTATTAAAAAAAAAAAAATCGGTCTCTGAAAAAATTGCTAAAGTCATCAAAGCTAATGGACACAACGTTGCTTATAGCAGTTGTGGTGCACTACGCCACACCTTGTCCCGATATAAGATGAAGTAGAGGTGGGAGACCGAAATGGTGTATACTTATTAAGTGTGGTGAGTGTGAAAGCGCCTATTTAGGCCAAACTGGGCGCAGTTTTTCTACCAGATTGGCAGAGCATCTTGTGCGCAAGGACAGCAAGTTTTACCAACACACGATTACGGAGGGCCATAATCAACACCAGGTTGCTTTTCTACATCAAATGTCTAAAGGTAGCGGACTAAATTTTTTAGAGAGGCTTGAAATCCAGCGTTTTTTAAACGAAGACGCGGATAAGTGCCTTAACGCTAGAAGCGAAGGTGGGGGCACTCTGTGTGTGTACAAGCTATAGTCAAGGCGCCCGTCCTTCAGTCAAGTTTGTACCATTAGACTCACTGGTAGACAACTGATCTACTTTTTTAATAATCACCGGTAGGTTTTGTTTTAAGTTTTTGATATGTTTTATTTTTTGTTTTATTTTTTAACTCTTCATGTATTTTATCTTGTTCGTTTATTTTGTTTGTTATGTAGGCACTGATGATGACCGTTAACGGTTGAAAGTCGGCTTTGTTATTAGTAATTATAATGAGTGGAGAGACGAAAACTTGTTTAGTTTTATTTCTTCTTATTTCTCTTATTTTACAAGCTGATCAAAGCTGGCTTTTGTTTCTCGTGTGCAGTTAGGGGCCTTTCCTTCTTTTGGGGTTCAATTCAGTTCGCTATTTTCTTAGAATCTTATTTCTCCGGGTTTTATCTGATTTTAGTTTCTTTTGTTTGCCGTTCCTGTGCTTTCCCCCCTAAAGGGGTGCATAAGTAGCAGAGCATGGATTGTAAAATTTTGTAAGTGTCTTTATGAGCACGTGAAACTGGAACTTCGTTATTCACGGCCTTAAGGTAACTAAGGAGGTTGGGTGAGTTAATGATTGCCTGTGAGTGATTGACAGGCTGGTTTGTCAATATTGATAAGTTAGAAGGTTGATGAACAGACATGTTTGGATTATAAAATTGCTGATTTAAATTCTATGGCATACTAGGTTGTTGTGAGAACACCATAGAGGCACTAGGTTGATGGAGATATGGCTGATAAGTAATAGGTTGTTCATTACTTACCTGAGACAAGCTTGGTTGTTGCATATTGGTTTGAAGACTATTAGGTTGCTGTGTTATTGCATTAGCCATACTAGGTTGTTGACATAAGGCTGAGAAATATTAGGCAGCTTATTCCCACTTCCGACTTGCTCAGTCTATGCTTAGGTATTTGTATTAGATTTTTATTTCTAGTTGTATAACTATGTTCTGGCATTTTAAACTTATGTACATTATTTTTACACAATTACATTATTTGCACAGAGCATGCATAATATAGAGGTTTACCACAGTCATAACCCTCAATTTTACAAAAACATCTCTACATGATTCGTCTTATTTCATACTCATCATTATCCTTACTATTTTCTTTCTTTTATTAATATTGGGTCTGCATTTGTATGACCCCACAAAAGGACTCCATATGTCAATCTACTTTCAACCATAGCTCTATAAACTAACAATAATAGTACAGAGTACTTGTCTGAGACATACTTGGTTGCTGAGCAAAAGGCAGAGAAATATTGGACTGTTGAGTACTTACCTGAGACATAAAAGGTTGCTGAATAACAGCTTGAGACATAATGGGTTGTTGAGCAATTACCTGGGAATTTAACGGCAGTTGGCTTACGCACTGATTATTACTGGTTGGTGGACAACTGAAAAGTGTTTTATTTGTTATTGCTGGTTGAGTGGATGAGAGATTTTCTATGTGGTTATCACCTAAATTGGACGTGTTAAATAAATTTTGAGGGTTTTCATTAATTAAAGTAGATTGACAAGGAGGGGAAGTACAATGGCTTTGCCTGAAATTGCTATTGAATAGCGATGAGTTCGGTACATGGGGGGGGGGGTGAGAAAACTCGTTTGTTCGGACGGATGCTGTTATTTGATCTACATCACTGTCCACTAACGAATGATTATTAATTTGGGTAATATCAAAATGGTTATTCAAGACTATTGATTTGGCATAATTAGATTTAAAATTATAAGCAATAGGTGGTGGGGATGACACAGCATAACTACTAGCCTCCTGGTTATGAGGAGGAGCTTTGAGTTTCTAATTACTAGTACTCCAGTTTTCTACCTGGCCCTAAACACCTTGACCTTGACCCAATTTGGTTGGGGTCCAAATTTAATTGTTGGCGGGGTGTGACATCTGCATGAGCATTTGGGAGGGATGTCACTGTTACGCAAGACAGGCTAGGCGGCAGTGACAAGGAAGCCCCACATAAATTAATGCTACTAGGGTGGGCGGAGGCTAAAGTGGTTAAACTAGAAGAGCTCGCCATTGACTTTGTGGTCACGCAGGTGTTTTCAGTGATCGTAGTCACTATTGGTACCCCCGTTTGAGTTTCTCTATGTTTAATAACAAAACTGTGTAACAATGCTCTCATTTTTTCTGCATTGTCGTACGTTACACACATTCCTCATGCTAGGCACTGACTTTTTAACTGTTCATTATTGAGTAATTTGATCCAAGATACAGTTTGTGGAATTTCCAAATTGGAATAAATCGTAACCATGGTGGGTATTGAATAAAAAAAACCAACAAAAGATAAAGTAAGATCAGGAAACTGATTTAACCACTCCCTCAAACACACATGCAGCTGCCAACCAAAGTAATAAATGAAATAACAAAAAAAAGGTGTTGAATAAATGGTTTGATCTTACCGGTTGGAAGGGTTGGACTGATATATAAGTACTTCCTTACTGATATATAATGTAGACGTATGGAGGACATGTGGAATGTTTTGCTCCTAATATTTTTTTTTTATAATTAAGTGTTTTACAAAAAGTTTTTATACTTACATTTTATTTAATCATATATTGCTATGTGTTTACAGTTTATGCAAGTGTTTTTTACTAGTAAAAAGCAAGTTTAACAGTAAAATTTTGATTTAAAAGTTAATAGACTAGAACTGGACTTAAAAGCTCTAGTTGTTACATAATATTTAGTTTAAAATTGGTAATTGAACCACTTTTTGAAGATTGTGAGCTGGACACAAGTTTTTTAAATAATAAAAAGTTTTTATAAAAAATATTGTTCTGCATTAAAGATTTTAAAATATACTAAGAATTAAAAACACATACAGGTTAAAGGTCTCTCTTGTTTATTAATGTATATTTATTTTATCACTTTAAACTACAATAAAATAGAAATATCATAAAAATATTTCATAGAAAATAAGATTTAAACCCAGGAAAATTTAAATAGGTATAATGGATATGGAAGCATTTAAATCAATTATTAATCAAGGTAATGAAGAAATGACTCTTAGAATAAAATCTAGATTAGAACCAATAAATGATAAATTAGATACATTATTAAATTCAAACCAAGATATAGTAAAGAAATAATTGATATTAAAAAAAGATTGAGATACTTGGAAAGAAAGGAGAAAATTAAGAACATTGTGATTGAGGGAATTGAGCTAAACAACATTCACTCGAGCCAAGAACTGCTAGATCAAGTACATCACATGCATGTACTAAACATCACAACAAAAACAACAGTAGAAGAAATAGATTTCATAGGAAGAATGGGGCTTAAAAGAATAAAAGTTGGGTTCACTCATTTTTTGCATAAAATAGATGTTTTTGCAAAATTACGAGATTCTGGAATTCTTCTGTATGAAGACTTAATTAAAGAAGATAGGATTAATAATAAAGGACTGGTGCCTGTTATGAAAACTGCTAGACAGTGTGGCAATCATGGCGTGATTAGAAATTCCACCTTAATAATTAATGGAACCCCAATGACACTGGATCAAGCTCATAAAGAATGTTTTTAATGTACAGACATTATAATGGTGGGAATAAGAATTATTATTATTAAAATATAAAATTAATACATAATAGTTTACTATAATATGATATTATTAAAATAATTTAAAAAAATATTAAATTAAAAAATATATTCATAAAATTAACATTTAAAATAAATAAATAACCTCCTTCATTTGAGACTCCTAAAAGGAGTAACCACAGCCACTTGGCTGATTTGCATTGATACTATCATTAAGAAAAGTTTTTGTAAATGTAAATTATTAATAGCAATAAATGGTATGTTACATGGAGGTTGTCGCTGAAGAAAGCGGTATCAGACGTAACAGGGCCAAAATTTAAATGAAATAAGCAAATAGAGAAATAAATTTTATGAATTTAGGTAGAAAATGAACATGTGTCACAAACTTTTAAGTTAAGGTGTAAGGTTAATTTAAATTTAGTTAGTATTAAAAGAAAGAGGGAGGGGGAAAGCGTTGTGTCGCCGATGTGGTCCAACGGCAAACTATGCGCCGTATTATTTGTAACCGGCCTCCCGTAGACCCTTCTCACGCTCGAAACACATACGTTGCCCTTTGCAGGTGGATGAAAAGGGCGAAAAGATAAATGTAAGAATTTAGATATTTTTTAGATATGAAAGCTGATCGGTAAGATAAAATGTAAAATAAAATAACTAAAGATAAATCATGTATAGGCAAAGATATATATAGAAAGATAAAGATAGAATATGTAATTTATAAAATTAATAGATAAGAACTGGCTTTGCATTACCTGAGGGCAGGTGGGGGATAAACTCGCAAAGACACAAATTTATGACTTAAAACACAAAATTAGTCGAAATGAAGTCCGAAAAGCGGTGATAAACCAGAAATACGAGTAAAAGTTACGAAATTGTACAGCTTTCACAACGGTCAAGCGTGGGGGGGGGGTACTGAAAATTTGCCGACAATACGATTTCAGAGACGAAAATTTTCATATAAGTAAAATGAAAATTATGTATTGGTAAATAAATATACCATAAAAAATTGATATACCATATTTTTATTTCTCCCCTTGTCCTGATACAATTCAAAATCAGTAAATTCATGCAAAACCCTTTCAAGGTCTTCAAGAGTACGCACTCTATCTGTGCGACAAACTTTAGCAAAATCTTTCCCAATTGGCGTACGAGGGATTCCTCATCCATACGCTCCCACCTATCAGTCAACTGACTAGCTTTAGTATACAATTTATTAGCATAAGTATAGCGATCAAGTTTACAATTGCTAGTATAACAATCATTTGCTATCTGAGCCCTTATTTTACTTTTAATAGAGTCGTTCCAAAAACGATCACAGAATACATGTATAAATTCATTAAATTCCATAGTATGGTCAATATTACGATACCAAAAAGAAGCAGTTCCCCTCAAACTTTTCTCAACAACATAGTTATACTGATTCTCTAGATCATTATCTCTTACAAAATTAGTCAGTGTATTGACATAGATAATAGGGTTATCATCAAGCTCATTACTGAATTTCTCTTGAAAATCAGTTCTACATCTATTATAAGTTCTCATGACATTAATTAATTGATTCCCCAATTCATGCCCAATAATATTTTGAAAGTTTACATTACCTTGTTCTTGGTTAGGTTCATTCTCTCTGAGTAAAGGGATTCGATTCAACCTTTCAGATAATTGAGTGACTTGAGCTTCAAGTGCTCTAATTTGGTCACGAGTTCCTTCATCCATCCTTGACCTTGCAGATCTTGTTAATGGCATAAACTTCCCATAGCTAACTTTGAAACACTTTTGAAAATCGGGTACAACAAGTATGTTCAGGAAGCCATGTTAGGTACGGGTGGTTATTTTAGGTACGGGTGTTTAATTAGGTACATCCAGGTCGACGAAAGTATCTGAGGGATTTTTAATAATAAGGATAGCTCCAGCCCTGTGTTATCAAAGATAGCTAATGGGGTAATAATAAGTTACCTAAATAAGTACCTAAATTACAATGATTTTGAGTGCTTCATTGCAAGTGTTAGTTGTGTGTCTATACCAAGTTAAATGTTTATCAAAAGTGACGCCAAGATATTTAAGTGTTGCCACTTCTTCTAATTTTGCTCCATTGAGATAGACATTAACTGGGTTTGTTACTCTTTTTTGAGTAATATGTAATACTTGCGACTTTGATTCATTATAAGATATTTTATTTTTATGTGCCCATTGTTCCACTATGTAGAGAGCCTTGTTTCCTAGAGCACTCAGCATGAGTCCATCTTTACCAATGATTAATAAAAGTAGGTCATCAGCGTAGGAATTGATGTAGACTCCTGGAGGATATTTTTTTTAAGATGAAGTTGTACTGAATGTTCCAAAACCCTAAGCTACTACATGAACCTTGTGGGCAGCTTTTAGATATTAATTTTGTAACGATATGATCGGAAAGAGATAAATTTGCATAATGGTCTTGGAAATAATTTTTGGTTGAATTATATAAATTTTTTGGGCAGTCCCATAATTTTAACTGGTTTAAGATTAAGATTAAGATTTATTTATTATTTTAAAAGCATTCATACAGTATAATATAAATATCAGCATAAAACATTTATAAGTAATATAATAATAATAATAAAAGTCTATTTGACAATGGAATATGCAAATGAAACTATGAAAAAAATGGATGGCCACCAGGCTGCATCGAACACTCCTTGTACATCTAGTGAAATAAGAAGAACTTCTTCTTTATTCTTCAATGCTTCCTCTATTATATTCTTGGCTTTCATAATTGCTTCTGTGGTGTTGGTTTGTGGATAAAATCCATGCTGATTTTCATTTAATTTGTTATTAGTGGCCAAATGATGTATAATTCTATTAATTAAAAGTTTTTTCTAGAATTTTACCTGCTACTGGAAGAAGACTAATTAATCTAAATTAAGATATGTCATTCGAATTTTGTATATCATTCGTTTTCGACTATAGGAATTATAATTGATTTCTTTCAAATATCAGGGAAAATGGCGTTTTTCAAGCAACAATTAAAAAAGGTAACATCAGCGCAGATTCCATCAGCACCTGGCGATTTTGATGGACCAAATTTTTCAGTAATATGTTTTAATTCATCATAAGTAAACGGTGTGTCATCAGGAGTGAGGATTGGTTCTTTGATGAATTTTCTGTTTTTATTATGATGAATATTATCAGTTTTTAAGTCATCAAAGGGGCAAATTTTGTTCATCAAAGCGTTTGCTGTAGATGCAAGATCAGATGTGTAAGTTCCATTTGGTAATTTTAAAGTTGTTAAAATGGAACTAGTTCTCTCCTTGCCAGCAGCCTGTTTATAAATTAGGTTCCATGGGTTGTTTCCACTAGTTTCAGTACAAAACTTTTGCCGTGATTCTTTTTTCATTTTTAATATTAAATTCTCATAAATTTTTTTTCTTTATTATACTCTTTCTTTCGCAATGAACATAAAGCTTCGTTGCTCTTAGTTTTTTGGTATTTTCTGCGAAATTTATCGACCAATTTTCTTTTTATAGTTAAGTCAGGATGCCACCAGGGAACACTTTTCTTTTTTCGCATGTTATGTATTATGCTTTTATTACACGCTTTTATAATTTTGTCGGTAATTTCCTCGATAAATAGATTAAGATTTACTTCACAATTCAATAAATAATCATTCAATGCCGAATCTAAATTAAGTTGATTGATAATACTATACTAAGTAATACACCCAAACCTAAGTAAACTTATTACAATTCCAAAGTAAACTTAATACTATACTCAGTAATAAAACCAAAACCTAAGTAAACTTATTACAATTGCAAAGTACACATAATACTATACTTAGTAATAAAATCAAAACCTAAGTAAACTTACTACAATTGCAAAGTACACATAATACTATATTTAGTAATAAAACCAAAACCTAAGTAAACTTACTACAATTGCAAAGTACACATAATATATACTCAGTAATAAAACCAAAACCTTAGTAAACTTACTACAATTGCAAAGTACACATAATAATATACTCAGAAATCAAACCAAAATCTAAGTAAACTTACTACAATTGCAAAGTACACATAATACTATACTCAGTAATAAAACCAAAACCTAAGTAAACTTATTACAATTGCAAAGTACACATAATACTATACTTAGTAATAAAACCAAAACCTAAGTAAACTTACTACAATTGCAAAGTACACATAATACTATATTTAGTAATAAACCAAAACTAAGTAAACTTACTACAATTGCAAAGTACACATAATACTATACAGTAATACTAAGTAAACTTATACAATTGCAAAGTACACATAATACTATACTTAGTAATAAAACCAAAACCTAAGTAAACTTACTAATTGCAAAGTACACAAATACTACTTAGTAATAAAACCAAAACCTAAGTAAACTTAGCAAAGTACACATGCCAAACCTAAGTAAAACTTACAATTGCAAGTACACATAGTAATAAAACCAAAGTAAACTTATACATTGCAAAGTACACATAATGAATAAAACCAAAACCTAAGTAACTTATTACAATTGCAAAGTACACATAATACTATACTTAGTAAGTAGCAATACATAATACTACCAAAATCATGATACAACTCTGCTAACATAGCATGCTATATTACTGTAGTACAGGCTGTGGAAATAACTAACAAATTATTAGGTAATCAAATTTCTTGTGTTTTGAAATTTGAGGTGAGTTAAACCTATAAAAACAATACAGCAGATAGGCATTTAATCAAAGAATACTGGAAATATTTGTAATTATGTTTACACTGAGTTAAAAACCTGTGGTCATACTTAGCGTCTTGGTTCTAATTCTTTTAAGAATTTTAGCAGTATACTTAAGCATTTTACTATTTAATTTATTCTTCCTATTATTATGCTATTCCTATTATTCCTTATTATTCCTATGTGACAGTTATCGCTTTAATTGCTTTCTTTTGTGACTAACTGTGCAATAATCATTGTTTGCTACAGACTATTTATAATTAACCTGGTATATCAAGCAAGTTATTTATTACTAAATTTATCGAGTAGATTGTTTTAACATTTATTTTATGTTGGGACTCATTCGTAAAAAAACACATTCTCGGCAACGTCTGCCTACCAAATGACCTAGCAGCAGATTACATTTAGGCAACGTCTGCCTACCGAATGACCTAGCAGCAGATTACATTTAGTCAACGTCTGCCTACCACACCTAGCAGCAGATTACATTTAGGCAACGTGGCCTAGCAGCAGGGCAACGTCTGCCTACGACCTAGCAGCAGATTACATTCAGGCAATGTCTGCCTACCAAATGACCTAGCAGCACTTGTTGCTAAAAATAATTTTATTTAACTGTTAAAGTAGAATTATAGTTTGAGGTGAAGTAAATGCTATGTTGTCTGTCATTGATGAAGGTTATTTTGTGTGGTATGTGGCAAAATTTCTACGAAACAATTAAATTTTTCTTTACCAGGTTTAGTTTACCCTGGCCATTATTTTGGCAGTTGACATTCATCTTAAAATCTTATCTATTGCTATCTTACCACACTGGCAGCCATTTTTAAAAATTGAGTTTCATCGAAACTGGCCCAAGTTTCGGAGAGAAGTCGGTTCACTTGTTATTCTAGTCCACTATGATTCCATGACATGTTCATGGGTGTAAGAAACATTTCAATGGGTGTAAGAGCTACCTTATGACCTTATTTATAAGGTCTTATAAATTCTTTTATTATTATTTTATAAGGACCTAAATTTAATACAGATGTATATGAGGAGCTTGTGGAACAATGAAATGAAATAGTATATCAACAAAGTTCTTTCATTAATACACTGTTGTTACATTCAGTTTAATGAAGAAGTTTTCAACAAATAAATAAAATAAATTAACCTTTAATAATTATTTCATTATGTTGTACAGCCTAAGCATTAAAACAATAGAAATTTATAATTTTAAATTACATTTTAAAACTTTTGACTAAAAACTATGAACAACTCATATGGAGCCAACTAACATTTAAAGCACACTTATATCTCAATTATTCTTTATTATTATTATTATTATTATTATTTGCATGGTGGTTACATTTTTTTAATTGTTTCTTTTTATGTTTTGACCACTATTCAAATGATTCTTGCTATAGTGAATAATACTTTCATAAAAAAATCTTGTTGAGGAACAAAAAAAGAAAATCTAAAATTACAGTTTCAAAAGTGACATATTTAATTATATATACACACATATTATTAAATATGTAATATTTTACATATTTAAAACCAGGTACCTAGTAAAACTTTTCATCATATATCAAATCACATGAGAAAAGCAACAAATAAAAAAATTATAATCCATAAATTATGGTAACTCCAATTACAATATAACTCTTGTTATGTTGTGTATAATTTTATAGAATTGATAAATTGAAAATCATCAATTATGATGATTTGTTAAGTTTGTGTCAGTCTAGTATAGTCAATTAGAAAATCCTTGGTAGTAAGTAAGTCGTTGCAAAGTCTACATTTTGGCAGTTCTAGGTCCTTCGAAAACAGAATTATTTATGGTAATTTTAGAGATGACATATGGTACACCTATTTCTAATTAATCTAGTCGCCACTCTTTTCCGTCAGTGCCCCCCTACAAATTTTTGAAAGGAAATAATGATTTTTGATGGGAAGGTGTGAGGCATGTTTACCAAGCAAATATAAATATATAAACAGTATAAACCTTCTTAATTAAAAAAAATCAGTCTTCGTCTTCATCTTCAAAGTGTTCCAGAGCATCATCTTCTTCAATCATCTCCCTTTGCCAGTTAAGCATACCTCTCCAGAGATGATAAAGTCGTCTCGTAAATTTTAAAATCTACTAAGTCTTTTATACTGTAGAAAACATTATTTGTTAAAAATCTTTCATTTCTTTTTTAAATTGTTTATCTGGCAGATTTTTTGTTTTCTCTGGTAATTTGTTAAAGAACTGTATACCTTGGATATGGTGGCCAATCTCAGATTTTTTAAGATGGTGCTTTGGTATAGCAAATTTATGTTTATTTCTCGTATTATAATCATGTATACTTTGGTGCGCCACAAGACTATTTACATTTGACTTTACATATAGCAATGTTTTATATATATACAAATTTATAACTGTCATTATACCAAGTTCCTTAAATTTATTTTTGCACAAGTTTCGTTTCTCTGATTTTGTTATTAGTCTTAGAACTACTTTTTGTTGTAAAAGGATTTTGTTTACATTAGTATGGCCCCATAATAGGATGCCATAAGATATTCATTCTTATGGCAGGATATCTTACTTTCAATCAGTGCCCTATACACAATAATCAACGTTTCCAAAGCTAAGTTTTTACAAATTTTTTTAAATACATGTATTACTTTTGCTATTTTATTACATATGTAGTCTATGTTATTGCCCCATGACATTTTGGCATCTATTTTTATACCTAAGAACAATAGACTTTCCTGCTTTTCATATTCTTTCATAACCCCCCAATTTTTTATGGGGTTGTTACTTAGTATTAATAATTACATTTAATTTACCTGGCATATTTGCCAAATATTATGGAGGTTATGTTATGACTGATAAGTAGAAGTTGTACTCCAATTAGTTATTAAAGTTTTTAAAGTTTTACTTATAATTTGTAATTAAATTTATGTTAAACTTAAAAATTAATACCTTATACACAAGTAGTAGTGTTTTTTCTGGACAATATTGTGGCTTTTAAGTTTAAAATAATAAATTTAAAATCTGCTTTGTATTGGACATTCACAGTATGTAAGCACAGGGTTATTTATATAATAACTTAATTACAGTCTATCGTTTAGTTTAAAAATCTTGACAGGTCAGTTTAGACACCACTGAATCTTGAGAAAAAAATCCTTGCAAGAAGGGAGCGGGAAAAAACTATGTAAACAAATCAGGTTATTTTACCCGTATTTTCTAGGCGATGTTTTTTTTACATTTCTTTTGTGTAGTTTTATTTTAAAATATCATTTTTAAGATTAATTTGAAAATAGTTTTCAAAACGATGTAATCGAAAGAAGAACCACAAACAAAGTGAATTGCCGAGAAGAAGGTTTTTTCCCTACAGCAGTATTGTGGTAGGGATTTTTTTTCTCTTTTTAAGTGAGAGGTTGGCAGCGGCTTCTCTGATTGGTCAATCCCCAAAATACTTATGACCTTGGGGATTTTTAAACTAAACAATAGACTGTAGTTGTAATTTTAATTCCATAACATCAATTAACTAAGAGTTAAATAAGAAATATATTAAGAAAAATCAATAAAACATTTAAATATCTGACAGATTGAAATAAAAATTTCACAATAGACTACTAGCTATTTCAAACAAAACAAATTATCCAGTTCAAAGTTCTTTGAGATCATTATATTTATAAAATTAATTAAACCTGTTAAAAACAACAATATTTAATATGGACATAGAAACATTTAGAACCATCATATTAGATGGAAACAATAATATTAATAGTTTAATTAATTCTAAAATTAACTCTTTAAATGATAAATTAGATGTCATAATAGACTCCAATAGTCTGGTCATGGAGGAGATAAATAAGATAAAACAAAGATTGCTATGTTTAGAATGAAAAGAAAAATTCTGGCGCGGTGGTCCGCATGTCGGGCGAATTTCCTTTGATGCGTGTTTTCGTGCTTTTTACATTATGTAAGTTTACAACTACTAAATAAATAATTCCGGCGCGGTGGTCCGCTGTCGGGCGAATTTCATTTAGAATGCGTGTTTCCGTGCTAAACAACCCATTTCTTGCTTATGCAAGAACCATGCCCATTGCGTGGTTCCGGTTCATGCTTTAGAACCTAAGCAGTTACTCAATTGTCAAGCACTGCTCGTAACTCATTTTGTCTGTATTTTCCAAAGGAAATGCGCTAAAACCTTTAAAGATAACTGACTAAGCTTAAAGATAAGTAACTAAGCTTTAAACTAGTGCAAATAATAGTGCGTACTTATAATTTTAGAGGCATAGTTTTGTACAACCAACTGGATAATTATGCGCATTTCCTTTAGAAAATACAGACAAAATGAGTTACAAGCAGTGCTTGACAATTGAGTAACTGCTTACGTTCTAAAGCATGAACCGGAACCACGCAATGGGCATGGTTCTTGCATAAGCAAGAAATGGGTTGTTTAGCACGGAAACACGCATTCTAAATGAAATTCGCCCGACAGCGGACCACCGCGCCGGAATTATTTATTTAGTATGTAAACTTACATAATGTAAAAAGCACGAAAACACGCATCAAAGGAAATTCGCCCGACATGCGGACCACCGCGCCAGAATTATTTTCTAGTTGTAAACTTATATTAGGTAAAAAAACGATAAAAAATTATTGTCCTACTAGGATTTGAACCCAGGTACTCTGGTGTTTTAGTGCTCGCATCCAAAGGAAATTCGCCCGACATGCGGACCACCGCGCCAGAATTATTTTCTAGTTGTAAACTTATATTAAGTAAAAAAAACGATAAAAATTATCGTCCCTTCCTGGATTGAACCCAGGTACCCTGAGTTTGAGTGGTTGTATTGACTCCGGACCACTGGCATACAACTCAGAGGCCCAAAAAACATTGAAAACGACACCCTACTCGAAATTTATTTTTCAACGACCGTAATTTTGGTTTTCTGTAATTTTTATGGTTTTTTCGACTTTTTGGTAACTTAGAGTAGTCGCATCGACTTCGGACTGGTTTCATTCGATTCAGCGCCCAAAAATACATAGAAAACGACACCCTACTCGAAATTTATTTTTCAACGACCGTAATTTTGGTTTTCTGTAATTTTTATGGTTTTTTCGACTTTTTGGTAACTTAGAGTAGTCGCATCGACTTCGGACTGGTTTCATTCGATTCAGCGCCCAAAAATACATAGAAAACGACACCCTACTCTAAATTTATTTTTTACCGACCTAAATTTTGGTTTTTAGTAATTTACAATGGTTTTTTCGACTTTTTGGTCACTTAGAGTGGTCGTATCGACTTCGGACCGGTTTCATTCGATTTAGCATCTCAAAAAACATAAATATTGACCTTTTTCGCGGCGAAAAATATAACCCTGAATTTTGCCGATTTTTGAAAATTTTGCTGACTCAGCAAACCAGGTTAATGACGTCACAAAAACCTGGTTTTTAATAGGGTTCGTGTCCTCCCGAAGACTGATTTTTGTACCTAGTTTAGTTTAAAAATATTAATCTGTTCGAAAGATAGAGTGTTTACAAGAAAGTGTCTAGAAATACATATATATACATATATATATATAATATACATATATATATATATATATATATATATATATATATATATATATATATATATATATATATATATATATATAATAGTCTCGCGAAACGTATTTTTTCGTCATTAGGGACCTCTGAAACGGATTTGTGTCGTGGTCCGAGGTTCGAATTCCGCCATGACGCCTATCCCATTAGCCGAATTTCCAAAGGAAATTCGCTAAAAAGGAAAAATATCATAATTGAAGGGATGGATCAATTATTTTCCGGTAAGGAGCTGAACCAACAAGTTTTGAATTTATTTAATATAACATTGGAAGTGAGCACTAGTATCCAAGATTTACATTTTGTTGGTAAAATGGGCAAAACTAAAATTAAGGTTGGATTTACTCGATATATCCACAAAGCAGATATATTGGCAGCCCGAGGCAATTTAAAGGATACTGGTATATTAATTTACGAGGATTTATTAAAAGAGGACCGAGATAATAATAGACGACTTGTTCCTCTGATGAAAGGAGCAAGAAAATTGGGCAACCACGCAGTCATTAGAAACCGCCATCTCATAGTTAATGGAACACCATGGTCTCTAGAAGAAGCAAAGCAAAAGTTTGAAAGTGAAATCCAGGAAACTAGCTCTTTTTCAAATGATTCAAGATTATCAGAAACAGAACGGCAGAAGACAACAGTGTGTATAAATAAAACAATTAAAAACAAAAATAAGAAGAGACAAAGAAAAACTTCTCTAAATCAATTGAATAAAAATGAGAAATCAGCTCAATCAAATAATACATTGGTTGCAAATAAAATTGGGAATTCACTTGAAGATATTGAAAATAAATCAAATAACAATTCTTCCAAAATACAGTCAAACAGCAAAACTCAAATAATAAAAGTAAAGAAAAGAAATAAAATTAAATCTAACATATATCATAATAAGTAAAATCAGGTATATATTTAATATACTAACTAAGTATATAAGAAAATACATAGCCTCCATAGAAAAGAAAATATTAATATTTGAGCAGACAAGGTCTGGAATAAAATTTAATTTGAAAAATTAAATCTGAAACACTCTAATATCTGGCCAACAGTTTCTCTCATTTATTATTTATTAATTATTTAATTAAAATAAACTTAAAAACTTTAAAAATAAATCTATTTAAATAAAAATTGAAACCTATAATAGTAAAACTTAACACTCTTAAATTGACTCCATTTGGAGTTACCACAGCCAAGTGCTGATTTGCATGTAAATTGTTAAATGTATTTATATTTTCAACTGCAATGTAACTTTTATTAGCAATAAATGGTGATTTGATTTGCCAATCCTCCATAGGCTGCCCACCTATGCCTGGCAGAATGTGCGCTCTTATGCACTGTAACAGAGTTGCTGCATTCCGTTTTCTTACGGCTTTTATAAAACATCGTCCGCTGCCACGTTCCACTCCGCCGAAATACCAATGTTCTTTTACCTACAAATCAGTAACGTTCTCTTTAACTGCATGCAACCCGTATCTTTTAAATATGCAGGTAATAATGTGTTTCTTAATATGTGATGTAATATGTGATTGTTACCATGTGTCCTCTGTTGTATTTCCGTTTAGTGAGCACAGTTTCATCAATTTCCACAACCTCTCCAGGACCACCTATCCTGACTGAGTTGTCTTTAAAATGACATGTCTAGCGCAAACATCTCTGTAAATAAGTTATTTTAATTATGATTTACAATAATAAGTATTATATGCAATTTTCAGTTGAATAATACTATTAGTTTGATTTTATTGTTAGTCAATTTTTACCTAAAGAAATTGCACCATGGTCTACAATGGTCTTACTGGAGATGAGTGTAGGCGTTTATCGCTACTGTACAGCAACGCGACTGTACATTCTAGCTACAACAAGAAAGAGTATTGACGCGATTGGTCATTTACGCTAATGGTCGTCTCCGCGACTGTACACCAAAGCTACAAAAATATGTAGCTAAGATGCCCAGTCGCGAAGACGACCTTTTAAGACTTTTTAATATTTGTCGCTAGAACGCTCTTTCGCGTTAACATCCCGTAGCGTAGACGTCCAACTCTGTAATGAGAGTAAAGATCATTTATGCTAAAATCAAGAATGGACGTTTACGCTACTCACAATGGACATATATGTGCATTTGCGCTACACGTTTACTATAAACCCAGGTTCCTTCACAAAACTTAAATGCGGGTTTAGTATATTTATGTTTTTTTCTGAGGGTAATAAAATATTTACATTTAATATTTCATGATTATTTTAATTACATATGTTTAATGAAGGTTACTTTAATTGTTATAATTTAATTGTAGTTAAATTTATTAATAATAAATTGTAGGCAATATATTATATAATATATTTCATTGAGATATCAGTGATATTTGGTTGAAATGTAGCAATTTCACTCTATTGTATGGGGAGAAATCTTCAGACATTTCTATTTATGTTTTGATATGTCATTTTATCTATTAAGGATAATAATAATAATAATTTATTTTCTGAAATTACATACGTACAATATTATGTTTTACATTGTCAAAAATATAAACTTAACTTTAAAAAAAATATATAATATATATACTAAAATTAAAACTAAAAATATTTACATGTTGGTATCATCAAAATCACATAAGCATTTTTCAAATGGAGTTGTAAACATTGCTTGTTAAAATATTTTTTCATCTTTCTTTGAATGCTTAAAGGCAATGACTTCGTATTCACAGAAAGTTTGTTAAATAATTTACTTAGACCTTGTCTAAGTGACTAGAGCAGCCCCATATCTGAATCGCGTAACACATTGTTCCATGGAAAAAGACAAAATATGCCATTTTTAATTTATCAATGTCCATGTATATTGCCAATTTTTTAAGAAGATAAACCTGGCTAGAGAGTTTGGTACAGAGAGTGTCTATGTGAAACCTCCAGGTCAGTCTCTGGTCCAGTTGTTCACCCAGTATTTTTATGGTGACAGTTTGTTTTTGATCTACCTGCCGTAGAGAGAAAGTCAGCACCTGATTTTTAATTGGGTTTAAAGTAAGGCCATTCGCCGTGAACCACGTGGAAGCTTTTTCCATTTTTAAATGCCTTTTTTCTCTAACTACATCCATATTATTTCCTTTCAATGAAATATTGCTGTCATCTGCATAACATGTGGTTTCCTCTTCACTGCCTATATGATCAGGTAGGTCGTTTACAAATAACAGGTACAAAAGTACGCCCAGAACCGAACCCTGGGGCACTCCGTACCTGACTACCCGCAGAGAAGACCTGACTCCGTTGATCTCAACAAACTGCTGTCTATCCTCTAAGTAGCTAGCCAAAAGTAGAAGTGGTTGACCGTTGATACCATAAAGTTTTAGTTTTTTAATCAACAACTGAAGACACACGCTGTCGAAAGCTTTTGACAGGTCACAAGAGGTGACGTCCATCTAACTCTTTAAACCTTCGGTCTTCCCTCCTCTGACGTGAACCTATGCATTCACTATTGTGCGGGTTGGAGAATTGTGTCTGTTGAGTATTTTGTCTCTTGCGCTTACAGTACATAAGCGATTGGACGTCGTTTACTCTTACCACAACTTGCTTATGGTAGTCATGATATTTTCCCAAGACGGCAGACACACCATCTTTGGTCGTCTGAGAGACTGGAATCGTCGGTAGCTGCTGTAGGTATCCTTCTTTCTTGCAGTAGCTATATTCCGTGAATATTTCAATCCATCGAATAGCTTTTCATCGTGAAAGGTAGATCTTATCTCTGAAATGAACGGCTGTATTGCAAGCAACACACCAATGCTCATGCTGTTTATTCCAAGTTGGAAATACCATAGCTATCTTTTCGATAGGTGAGAGATTAGCTTCATCCAGGGCTTGGATTAATAGTTGCTCCGGATTGCTTCTCAATTTTGCGATGCCTGTATCCTTGAGTGTGGCTATCAAGTCTAATTTTGCCTCAGCTCGTAAAGCTGGGTCTGGCGAGAATAACACCTCTACCAACTTGTGGACCAAGTTGCTTTTTAGCCTAAACATAAGCTTTGGCGACTTCGGCACAGCTTGTGGAAGTAAAGCCTTAATTTGCTGGATGACAGATATGTCTCCAACTTTGACGTAGTGCACACTACCACTACTTATAACTGATGTATCTGCAAATAACATAGCTACTTTCTCCGTGAGTTTGATGATAATATAATCTATAATAGTTAGGATGCAGTATGTATTCGCAAATCGCGATATGTCGGCTATTGTGTTCCACTTTATCTCTCCTAGGTCCAATCGAGCAGCTTTCACTAACTCGGCGTAACCCTTTGGAAAGAAGATGGGGCCGCAATTGTCCACTATGCCCCTCTGTATTTTCTCGTGGTCGACGAACAGTGTTTGGAGCTCACTTAACTCTTTTGTCATTCGACATGGCTACTTTTATCCTTAATCCGGACCTAGTGGCCACGGTCTGTTTGTAGCATATGACAACTGGCTCCTCTGTGTCAGTGGTGGACGTTGACGTGTCAGTGCCCACTTCACGAAAATCACTCATAGAGGCCTCGTCCTTTTGAGTTCGGCCAGCATTGATCCTGATTCGTATATGGTTAGACTGTAACACTGATAATCTTCATCACACATGTCGCACACTTCGACTGGTGTTATATCTTCTGCCTTCATAAATCCAAAAATACTATCAAACTCATCGGCCATCGTACGAGTGGAAAGTTTATTAATCAAAACTGATACCAGACTTTCAAACTGGGATAGGATTTGTCTGGTTGTCTTGAAATAAGTAAAACGATTATTTAAAATTGAGAATAACAGGGGCCTCCCTTTGAAACATTCATGACCAAAATAGTATTGCATTAAATATGCACTTTTTCTACATAGAAAACAAAAATTGTTCTTCTGCTTGCATTCTATATTGTTTATTATTGCTTGTCAGAAGCACCATTTTATTAAATTGGAGAGGAAAGCTGTTTGTTTTTTTGCTAAAGTTGGGAATCCCTCATAGAAAATAATTGCTATTATACTGAAGTATCCATATTTAATTTGGATTATTAGTGAGCATCAAATACAAACGCTTTAAATTGATAGACATACTAAATTATTTAATTTTCACCATAAAGAGGCTCTTTCTTGTTCCATGCAAATTTTTCATTGGCTAGCCACTCCTAAATAGTTAAGTTTTAAATAATTAGAAATAGTTCTCTTTAAAATGAATTCCTTGGTATATTATGCACAGACGATTATCTTTAAAAATGTATACATTTGCCCCATCCGCAATTAATAAGGTTGGTGTGTTGGTCAGATTAATGCTTTTAAATCTCTAAATATCAGTTATGACAAAGATTCAAACATTAACTTTATCAATAACATTAGCTAGAGAATTAAATTACCCTACAAGTAATTTTTGAAGTGAGTTAGTAATTTTACAAGTGAGTTAGTAAGAATGGTAATTTTTATTTTAAACCTTTTTTGGTTTCTTGGAGTATTGTAAACAATATTAAAGAAATGAAAACAATTACTTTAAAGAATTTATGTTTCTAATATTTTGGAACCCAGAAAATAGTTATTTTTAAACTTCATGTTTTGAAATATTATGAATGTAGAATGTTAAAAATGTAGAATGTTATGAATATATTCATACAATTTAATTACTAAGTAAATTACCTACACCTTTTATTGATGGAATACCATATCAGTAAAAGCTCTAAATTACAATTGTAGCCGATTCAGGCTTAAGTTGATCAAACCCATAATGATGCACCATGGGAAGTAGTAGCTATATTTTGTGGTCCTAGCAAACCTTTGAACTTGATTGAACTTAGGAGCTTATCTATGTGACTTTATTGATAAAGTTTGTAATTTACATACCTCGTGGATTGGTTTTAATGAGTTCCAAGTTTCCTTTTAAATATCAGATTTTGTGAAGCAGTGCAAGTTATACTTAAGGCTTTTCAAGAACTTTATTTGCCAAAAAATACAAAACTTTATTTTCCAATAAAATACAAAAATTAATAATAATAGAATTTTAGAACTATATTTAAAATAAAATAAAATAAAATAAAAATAAAATAGTATGTACAAGTTTAAGCATAGAAATTACAATATTTTAATTAACTATTATACATACATACCCGACAATAGGGGCACCCTCTGAAAAATATATCTACATCCCCATTTATAACCTCAACACAATTTTCACAAAAATGAAAATGCCCACAGGGGATGGCTATGTGTGTCGCAGGTTGAAGGCGACACACATATCATTCCCCTACCATTCCTCCGACGATTCTTTCTTCTTGTTCATTAACAGCTTCAGCTTGGTCGGCATTGATATTATTTTCAAGCTGTTCTGGAGATGCTTCCTTATGTTCATCAATAACCACTTCAAGAAAAACATCAGGATCCTCGGGGTCTGACTCAGCCTCTATGTCGTTGTGTTCTTCTCAATTTACTTCTTCTTCCAAGAAATTTCTTTCAATTCCTCTTACAATAATGCTAGTTTCTCTTAAAAAACGTCTAGACTGACCTTTGACTGGGGTTCACATACCAGGTTATGCCATCAGTTTGAAAAGATCACTGTTCAAATAACCGCCTAAACCACCCCCACTTGAAATGTAACAGTTGCCACTACCACCTGAGGTAGTTCCCACAGGTGTGATACAATAAACAACTCTTCACTGCATTATTAAGGTTTAATTAGGTGTAGACACTGGAACTTATTTTGGCAGCCAAAAATAAACGAGTAAAGTCACCAGTTGATTCTATTCTACTATATTTGAACATTGGATTTCCTCAGCAAGGTTCTTCAGTTTATTTAACTATCCTATTTTATAAGATCCGTTGATTAATATACACAAAACTGTATCAACCGCTGACACTTCATTTTCATATCACATTAATATTTTCGTTTTGAAATAAATCTAATGGATATATCTGAAGTGAGTAAATTAGTTTAAATGCTTTAAGTTGACTGAACCTGACACAGAAAAAAATATTTACTTATTTATTTATACCTACTAGCTTGAAGAATCTTACAATTCGAACGGGAATTAATAAAACAATCTGTTTAAAAAATTTAAGAATTCCGAATAATAAACGTAATTTTTGTGATTGATATTTATGTGATTAAACCTGGGTTATTATGAATGAATGAATGAATGTTATTTATTATGAAAACCATACAAAATTATACAATGTTATATATAAAATTTACAATGGCACACAATCGTCATAATATATAATTAACAATATGTTTTTAAATTAAAAAACTCTTCAACTGAGTAGCATGGGTTTATCAATAAGAAATCCTTTACTCGACTTCCAAAGGAATCAATATCCATCTCTTTTGTTTCTTTCTCCATTATTATATAGTATTATAGTATTATATAGTACTATTATTATATAGTACTTAATTTATTTCTTCTTTCAAGTTTGGATGAGGGTCCTACACTGTAATAACTTAACTGGGCGTTTTAGCTACAATATTTATAAAATCGCTTAAACGATCATTCGCGTTAACACACATTCTTAAATGTTACTTCAATTTAGCGGAGTCGACCATATTTGATTCTACATGATTATAGGCTTTTTACAGAAATGGACGTCTACGGGACTGTACATCTTAGCTAATGTAGCGCAAACGTCCAGTCGCGTTAAAACCATTTTTTTAGGTGAAATGTATGGTCGCGTTGTCGACCAGTCGCGCTCAACGAATCCGTCCACTGGAGACAGTTGACCCATCGAGTCGTCTCATTTCATGTTGCATGTCTACTTGTTTAAAACCATCCCTGGACCCCATGTAAGACAATACCAACACGTCTTTCAGCGTTAGATTTCCTGTCTGAGGGGATCTCAGCGTCATATCCGAACCACATTCCGGGCAGTTCTTGGATTCTTGAAACACTCCAATGCCTATAAATTAATAAACTATTTAAATACCTAGACAAAACTAAATTAACAATGTAGTCATAAAAAATAATTTTGAAGATAAATACACATTAGTTTAATCTCCATTAAAATACACTGTTTTTATTGTAATCATAACTGGATTTTTATGATAAACTGCGCAGGCTTCCGTGGTTATTGTTATGAAGATGGATTTTTATGCATTTTTGAACATAAAATATCAGAATTATTTGTACCTTGTTTATCTGAGTGGTACACAGACACTTTTATTCCTCTGTCTGTGTACCCTTGTCCTTTGTAGTTTTAGGGTACCTGAGTTTGATCTTCAACCCCGGTTATTTGGGTTGATCACCCTCCAGTACCCTAGTTTTATACAGAGGAACATCTTTCTCCTTATCTGTCTCCTTCTCCATCTCTTCCTCAGAGATATCACTAATTAAGGTCCAAGGATCTATACCGGCAAACTTCATTGCATGATTAACCAAGTCAAAAGGCCTTTTAGAAGTTGAAGGAGCTGTAAAGGGTTGATTTTCTTCAAGAGGTTTCTCTCCAAAAACCCTCAGGAAAACAAAGGAATATAACCCTCTTCCAGCCTCTTTAACTCATTTTGGCCTCATTGCAAATATCAAAATTTAATATCTGCAAACAAATGAAAAAAAAAAAAAATAAAAAATATAATAATAGGTATTGTAGTACACAAAAATTCAAATTCAAAAATACTTTATTAGCTTAGGTACATACAACCTGTTGCCTTAGTGGCATGTATAATAAACATTACAATAAAATAAAAACATCATACAACTACTTAGCTTGATAATAGTATTTCATGTCAGTATAAATCATACGTAATAATAATAGAAATAGAAAAATTGAAGAGGAAGTTAAAACTGTCTTCTTATAGGTAATCACAACCATTGTTTAGGATTCTACATTACGGTTTTTACACTTTATAATAAAAATATATAAAAGGAACTCATGCTATTGTTTATATATATATATATATATATATATATATATATAATATATATTATATATATATATATATATATATATATATATATAAGCTAGACATTATTTAACATACATACATTAAATAAAACAATGAACTAATTTCAGAAAAAATTAAAGAAAGCACTGAGCTACATTTATAACAGAGTCTGACTCAGAAAGTAATAATTAGGTATTACAACAAAAAATTGAAATTTGCTTAGGACGTTGATAAAAAAATAAAATAAAATAAGAAAAAATTGTTAACAAGTGAGGAGCTATTCCTTTAAGTGGAATCTTCTAATATTCAAAGCTGCATTGAGGTTGTAAAATAAATTATTGAAATGAAATAAAGAAGAGACATCAAGAATTTTTTAAATTTTTATTTCATCTGTATTAGACTTATTTATTCAATATTACAAGTATCTATTATAAAGAGGACAATAGAGAATAAAATGAAATAAATTATTTACAACATGAGAGTTACAGACGTGGCAAACCAGTTTACCAGATTAAAGGATCTCTCAATATCTCTGTTTAAATAATCATTTTCCAATCTTAAAGAAAATTCTTTGAATTAATTGAGGCTTTGATTAAAAGAAATTACACTTTTTAGGTCAGGCAAACCTATACTGGTCAAATACTTATTAAATTGAGAAACCCAATTAGAGTCATAATTCTCTTTATGATCTGAGATTTCTATAAAACGAAATAGTATAGTTCTGAGCCATAGATAAGCTCTTTTGAGCATTATGAGACCTAAAGGTTCAACACCACATTCTAGACGGACTCTATAGTCTGGTTTGTAGTAAATAGTTTGAACTTTCTCTATCTCCTGTAGGAATCTTAGTGCTTTTGACGAGAGCATCAAAAAGTGCTATCCTGGTGTGCCATACTTCTACCTTTCCCTTGGCCAAAATTTGAACACTTCTAATAGCCATTGTGGCTTTTTTAATTTGATTTTCAGAAGCTATTCTAAATTTAATTAGAGCTGCCAAAAAAATTTATTTAAGTACTCATAAGTTTTAACATAACTCAATTGGGGATCTCCCCAATACAAGGGTTTAAGGCCAACCAGATCTACTGAATTGGATTATTTTGGTCTTGTCTGAGTTTAGGACTTATTTGTCACAATATTGTTCAAATATTTTTAATTTAAAATTAGCATCAGACCATGAGTCACACAATATGACTTTGTCATTTGCTAGCAGTAACATAATCACTACTCTAAGTGAATATAAACAAGAATACCAATCAGGTATCTTGATTTTAATCTTATATTTATACACAAAAGCACACGGAGAGTAAAAATTTGGTCACAAAGCCCTCTACCAGGGCGGGACCCACAGGTAGCAAACCCAGTGAATCAACCCAGGCAAGCAATCTTTGAGCTATGATAGCTGTGAACAAGTTACAGTATTTACTAAAGCAATATTTCTATAATTTAATGATCGTCAGGGTTACCACCTTTTGGAATTAGACAAACAATGACCTTTCCCCAAGAGGTGGAAACGTTTTCACATTCAAGAATATTATTAAAAAGATTTAAGAGATAATGGTCCCATTCAGGTGTCAAGTATTTAAGATTTTATTTACAACTCCATCTGCTTCAGGAGATTTAACATTTTTTAAGTTGTTAATAACTGAGTTCAACTCAGAAAGAGAAAAGGGCCTGTCCAAAAATGGTTGAGCAACAGTTAAGTAAAATCTTTAAAAATTTATATTTTGTGAGTAAATATCATGATACGTTTTGCCAGTCTTTTGTTTTTAAATTAGACTTGACCCATTTTTTTTCTAAAGTCTTAACGCAAGTCCAGAAATCTTTACCATTAGCAGTTAGAAAGTTTATTTCTTCTTTAGATTTATCCAATGAATTACGAACCAAACAGTTGTATTAGTTGCGGTTTTTTACATAATGTTTCACCAATTCTGGTTTAAGCCCTTTCCAGGGACGGATGGGCCATAAGAGCGTTCGGGAAATTTCCCGAGGCACCGGTTGGTCGACTTTGCAAAGAAAAAAAAAAAAAAATTCGGCGACCGGCGCAGGAGGCGCCAGTAGATCAACCGGCGACAAACCGGTCGACCAACCGGCGACCGGCGCCGGTCGCCGGTAGGTTGACTTTGCAAAAAAATACAAAAATTACAGAAATAAATCAGCGACGGGAAAAATGAACTACTTTTTAAAAATAGATTTTCTTAGTTTTTAAGTAGTCAATGTTATTAGTCGCTGAATTCGCTAAAAGTAATCGATTGTAAAAAGTCAATTAAAGAAAGTATCGTAAAATTTAGTGTAAATTATGCCTTTTTTACCTCTTCAATACTGTCTAATAGATAAAAACGAAATCAATACTTTTTCTATATACCTTCGTAGATGGCGAGGAAAAGTAAAAATGTAAAATTAAGTTTAATTAATTTTAATAAAGTATAATTTATTATTATTATTGCACATAAAAACACGAATATATTTTTTTAGATAGCAAGACAAAAAGACTTGTTATCTGCTATGTTATTTTATTTCGGTAAATTGATTCAGTCGATAGTAGTAAGTGGAAGATATTTTTTAATTTTTATCTCAATCCGGTACCGCTGCGCCGCGGCTTCCTAACAAACAATTGAATTCAAAAGTCACTACCTAATCATATCATTGAGAATATTTTTATTTATATTATGCAGCAAATTGCTGCTACATAATGTTTAAGGAGTATTTTTTGCTTTCAAGACAAAATAGTGTTTACGCCTCGCTCCTCACAAGAATAGGGAGGAAATGGGGGGGGGGGGGGTGGCGCCGGTGGTAAACATTTCCCACGCCTTTTTGAACCTTCCCATCCGTCGCTGGCCCTTTCTACCATATTTTCTATAAGCTTTCCTCTCAACTTTTCTTGCCTTCATACAATGATAATTAAGTTTTGACCTAAACTTATGTTCTTTAAGTACATTTATCATTTTTATCAAACCCATAGCATGACGAGTAATTTTTATAGCTTCATTAAAATTACAAATTAACAACTAGCTGCTTGGATTATTAAAATAGATTTTATCTGATGAGGAGAGATGTTCTTTGAACAACTCCACCTTACCAGGATCCTACTTAATGTTTGGCAAGGAAGTTGTTGTGAAATCTTCGTAGCAGGTTATTTGAAGTTAAAAGAGTGAGACAATAGCCAAAATCTTTCATTTCAAAATAAATTTATTACTTTATAAATAACAGAGATAACAGAGTAACTCTGGTCTCTGCCAGAAAGATAAATGAAAATTAGCTCGGAAAATGAAAAATTTGGCAAGTGAGAAGTGCGCTGCTAGGCGATGAAAACTTGATCTACCCAGGAGAGGAAATTTAAAGATGTCGGATGATTTCAACAAGCAATACCATAAAAGTAAACACTAAACTGATTGTAAAATATGTTTGTAGGGTTCACTGATTCTATAAACATCGGACCTATTGTTTATCACATTATGATGAAAAGCATTTATAAAATTTTCATCTTTTGTTGGCTTTTTTCCATGCAAACACTTGCATTTAACTTTCACTAAATTAGGATCTAAATTTGCTTTATGTTTAAAAACAGTGCAACGACCTGCCAGAGCTGTATTAGCACGATCTCCTATGTCAATAGCATTCTTATGGCTATTTTTATAAATCTTATTGCAATCCCGGCAGCCAATTTAGTATATTATATTGGATCTCTTGGAGATCGGTGTTTGGTCCTTAATCCTTGTAAAAAGGTTACCAACTTTCCTGATCAAATACCTCGCGTAACCTGTATTAGGTGTTGACCCTCTAAAACCCCTACTAGTTTCTCGGTTAAACCTTTAATATAAGGTAATTTGGCGTAACGAGTAGGAAGAGACCTGGGTGGAAGAGCACGGTTTCTATTAGCGTTAACACGGCTAATAGAATAATTTTTATGAAGAGTTGCCCTGATTTATTTTCTGCCTTCAACTAAATATTCTGGACTGCTCATATCATGAACTCTCTTGACAAAATTCCTTGCTACTTTTAATTTCATGGATGGAGGGTGTTGAGAGGCATAATGGAGATTCTCCCAGAGTTCGATGGTTTTTAATACCATTTGGTGAATAATGTACCATCCTCATTTTTAATTATTAGCACGTCTAGAAAAGGCAGAGTTATCTTTAGGTAACTCGATAGTGAACTTGATTCTCTCGTAGTAGCTATTAAATGTATCTAGGACTTTTTTTTTTTTTTTTTTTTTAAACAAAAAATCCTTTATTTAATAACTATTTACAATTAATCATTACAATATCTATTATGAATATAAATTTAGTTCCAAATGTTTTTACACTTACATGTATAATAATATTAATTAACATTCTGTATAATATAGATACTTGGTCTATGTATACATAGACCAAATAGTCTATGTATACATAGGATGTATAGGTTGGCAGAGGATAATGTCATCCACTTATATCATATCATAGGTTAAGAGTTAGAGAGGAATTTTCTTATATGCTCTCAGCTACTGACAACTTTTAAAATGTTAATAAATAATAAAAATTACCATTTATAAAAACTTACCTTGATATTATTTCTTTGCTGCTTTTTTGTGCCGCATAATGTATATTAAATCATTTTCGTGTTGAATAGGAGTTAGCACATATGCGACACAAATATCACTAGGAAAATGTCAAAAAACAAGTCTTATTGTTAGTATAAGACACATTGTAGCTAATTTTAATACAAATACATTTATTGAAGCTTTTAGTAAGTTGCTTATAAAAAAATTAGATACATCAGCAGATCTTAAAGAACTTCAGAAATTAATGAAAAATTTAATCCAAGAAAATACCATACTTAAAAATGATATCAGCATTATGAAAGATGAAATGTTTAGATAAGAAAGAATTATTGAAAAATTGCAAAATAATCTACTTGAAAACAATTTAGTTTGTTGAGAGTACCTTGTCAAAAAGATCCTTATCATCAAATAACACAAGTTTTTAGAGAAACATTGGAAATTGAGGAAGAAATACCAATCAACAACATTTTTGTACCAAATAATAATATAAATGATTCTGAATCCAAAAAAAAGGTATCTTTAAACACTTATTATTATTAATGATTGGGGTTGGAGTCAAGGATAGAACCCATTTGCACTGCGATTGGAAGTCTATTGTACAATCCCCTCAATTGGTCAAGGTCAGAATAATCCTTTTCTCCAGACTAGGTCTTGGATCTTTTTGACTAGTGATTCATTGGTAGAGTCAAACTTAGTGAGAGTGCTGCTACCAAAGTTGGAGAACCTTTGAAAGGCTATGACTTCACATCTCAGATGTATATGAGAGCCAGTTTCAGTTTCTGATTTACAAAGCCTACACACTGGGTTATCTTTAAAGATACCAATGGTATGGAGATGTTTTCGGAGGTGACAGTGACCAGTCAGTAGTCCAGTTATTGTTCTAAGGTCCCTTCTGCTTAGACTGAGGAGGTCCCCAGTTATTTTGGGACTGGGTCCTTTTATGAAATCTTTAACCAATAAGAAAGACACTGAAAAAATGTTAAAGAAATGCATAAACCTAAAAGGAACTAAAATAATATTTCAGCAAGACCTTGTACCATCTACTAGAACTAGAATATAAAAAATGGTTAAAATTTAAAAGGATATAAAAAGGAAAAATTCAAACATTAAGACAACTGGATTTACACCAATGGTTAACTACTTCTTGAAGAAATCACCGACATAAGTGTTGAACAAATTATTGAAACTATTATTTAATGTGAAAAAAATTAAACATAACCAATTAACAATTATCATTGATTCTATGAATCAAGTAGAATGAACAAAAATTATAATAAAATAAAAATAGATGTATAAAAAATATTATAATAATGTTAAAAAAAGTATGAATATAAATAATAAATAGCATATATTTAATATACTTAAAAAGTTAGCAATAAGTTAAAAATTAAATATGATTAATTCTACTAAATGGACAAATTAATTAAAGTGAACATGAAATAATCATATAAATAAAAAAATGTGTTTATAAATACATATATTAAAAAAAAATTAAATACCCAAGGTGGTTGACCTCTAACCACCTTTGGGTGCCTGTAGTCAAATATAAAAGGGCAAATTTCCTTTGAATTGCATATATCCGTGCTTAGGAATCCATTTCTTGCTTAATGTTCCAATTTACTCATTTTTTTAATTTTTAAAAGGAAATGCACAAAAAACTTTTAAAGAAAAACACCAACTAAGTATTTAACTAGTGCAAATAATGGTTTGCCAATTATAGAGCCACAGTTTTGTATAACCAACAAAATAATTACGAGCATTTCCTTTGAAAAATAAAGAAACAATAAGTTACCAGTAGTGCTTGGTAATTGAATAACTGCTTAAGTAAGCATAAACTGGAACCTTAAAAAAGAAATGGATTGTTAAGCACGGAAACACTAAATTTGTCCAACATACTGACCAGAATTTTATGATATGAAAAGTAACTATACATGTATTCTCAGGTATCTATTAATAGGGATTTTGCATAATGCACATCGGTTTAACAATTGTCCAATACATGTGGCACAAAAGTTGAAATGGCCACTGGGGAGATTGGCATGCATTCTTGGGTTTGGCAAGCAAACACTGCAGGCTCCCACTTCCTGTAGTACTTCCCCTTCATCTGGGTTTTCTTGAGGTATTTGTTCATCACCAATGGGGGGCATTTCTGACTCTTCAGCTTTTCTGGAAATTGCTGAGGGGGTTCATTCGGAACTGGAATAAGTACTTCCAAGTAATCTCTTGCAACCCCCTCAGCAATCGTCCTTGCTCTACGGAAGAATGTTCAAGCAGAACAACCGTTCTTCATAATTGATGTGAGTGGTTGTCTATGGGTTGCTCCTGTAATAAAATATAATGAGAAAATTATAAAATTCTAGATAAAAAATTACCTGTATTAAATTGATTAAATTAGGGTTAGAGATTGATACTAGAAAAAAAGGCAGTCATTAACTAGGAAACCTATACGGCTGTTAAACAACATATTTCAAGTGGGGAGTCTTTTTCAATGTTTTTGGGTCTGTTAGTTGAGTGGAAATGGTCTGGAGTTGTTACAATAATTCAAAGAACTTAAAGTCAGGGTATCTTGATTCAAATTCTGCTAAGGACAATCATTTTTTATAATTTTATTCACAATATATAATTTTATAACTACAAAATAGAACTGGTGCGGTGGTCCGCATGCCAGGCGAATTTCATTTGTAATGCATTTTTCCGTGCTAAACAATTCATTTCTTTTTTGTGTAATATAGTTTATGCTTCATAACTTGCTTAGTTACCCAATTATCAAGTACTACTGGTAACTCATTTTTCTATATTTTTCAAAGGAAATGCACTAAAACCTTCAAAGAAGCTAACTAAGCATTAAACTAGTGCTAATAATGATTTACAATGCCAATTTTAGAAGCCTAGTTTTGCAGAACCAATTATACACATGGCCTTTATAAAATTCAAAAATCGGGTACGGGGTACCTCGGAACTTTTCCTCATTCCATCGGATTCGCTTCGCTCATCCTCCCTGCTTCAGACTCGCTTCGCTCATCCTCCCTGCTTCAGACTCGCTTCGCTCGTCCACAGAAATACAGTTCGCCAAATATATACTGCAACATGCCTTTTGACACGCTTCGCTCGTCTTCAGATAGTAAATGCATCCGTATCATTCTCAGCTGTCACCCATACAGCACTGACCATGCTCAATGCTCCTTAATTTTTATGATCCAATTAAAATCATGAATATACTTGTCGTATTGGAACGAAACTTAATGTACTTATTTATTGTGTAATAATATACATTTGTTCCAAATTTCAACCCAATTTCCAAATTTTTTAAAAACGTCCACAAGTCATTCAATAAAAATTGGAGTAATTCTGATAATGAAATAAAACTTAGCACATATGTTAGTCTTATAAATAGTCACATGCGTGCCAAATCTCACTGAGTCATTATTGCGGGTTAATGAAGCCATAAAAAAAATGTTTCCGAATAGCAGAAATGCATTGGTAGACTGGTTTTTGTACAAAATTTCAACTTTCTAGCATACACTGGGCGCTACGATGATAACACAATAGAATAATTTTAAAAAGTTTCTTTTAACCATACCAAGGTGCAATATGAAGTAGTTTGTAAAATTGTATTTTTATTTTATATTTGTTAAACTCTGATGATGACAAATTTTTAGTCGAAAGCTTAGTTATTATTATATATTAAAAAAAAACGAAAAGAAAGGACTTTTCTGTAATTAATCTGTTTTTATTTAGAATAATTTTATTATTTTAGTTAGTATCTAAAGTCTCTGATAATTGAATAGTGAGGGTAGGTCTTTTAGTAGAATATTTAGGGTAGTCTCTTTAGTTAACTTTAGTGAAGGGTCAAGATAAAAATAACGCCTAACGTTTGAAAAGTATGCCAAATAAGCAATACACTACTGTGAATCTGCAGGTGTCTATCTGCTGAGATCAGAGTATTTTAGATAGAGCATTAGTTCTATAAATTTCCACCAAGCCTAAAAGGTCGTTGCGATCGCCGTTTGGTCCCTCTGTTTTGGGTATTAAATTTGTTGTTATTTTCACAATTTTAATTGATTTGCTGCACTGTTCTGCATTTTAAAAAAGGGAGTTAAAAGTCAAGTTTGATTCATTACACTGTAATTATTGGAGCTTCAACAATAAGGAGCGCAAATGAGTGGCGCGTGAAAGATTTGACTACTGCCTTTAGATAAAACCTCTCATTTTTACATTCTTAGTTGTAGACGCTCCATATCGTCCGCATCTTATTTGTTGGTTATAGAAAAAAAATTTAATAATAAACTTCGTTTTTGTATTGTATAACATTTTTTCGTTATAACAAAATGTAAACCGGGCCGCATGGTTATTGTCCTATTTAAGATTCAAAGAGATAGTTGCAAGGTTGGCCATACCAATGGCGGGAACACGAAATGGTGATCAAATTGGTGCCGATAATTTTTTTTTTTAATTTCTTTATTGTTAGTTAATTTGTGATAATTGAGATAAACAATAAAACGACCATCGGTGCTAAACAAATTGTCAATACTTTATAGATAAATACTTCGATTATGCCAGGATTTTAAATATAGAATCAGGCTCTTATCCCTACTGACTTGGATTTGTCCGATTTAACCCACAAATAATAAAACTTTAACGAATAATTTAAACAAAAATTTTACATAAAAGAGTGAATATAGTGAGTTAATAATTATTTTAGTAAGTAAAATGGATTAACAATTACTAAATAAAACAACTATTATGGTGGAAATCAGAAAAAAATACAAGAGTAAGAATGTCTTACTTTTAGCTAGAAAACAAGAAATTTCTAGTTCATTTATACCCTTTTCTGAGTTTTATCAGCATAATTTTGCTGCTACATCTAGAGATGAAAGTGACCTTATTATTTCTTAAATTAGAAAATGTAATGGATGTTTTGTGATCTTCAATTAAGAAAAAGAGATTTTTATTTTTGCAAATTTTCCCTAAATTCAATAACTAAGCTTCGATTTTAAGACAAGAATCCGATTTTTAAACTATAGACACCAATTGGCACCAAAATAACAATCTAGGACAAACAACTTAAAAATAAAAATAAACGGTGTAACTTGAAGTATAGAAAGAAAAAGTTGGCAGATCATGTGAATTTTTAACACAGTATTTTAATTTTAGTATGTATTTAATTTTGTATTAATTCATTTTTGAATTTATTTTTTTATTATAGTAAGTAAGTAAGTAATTCATTTATTAAATTTTTACTATTTTAAATAAATTTATAAGTTATAGATATTATTCTAATAATCTAAATCATGTAATGCTGTGGAAAAACTTATTGTATAAATAAAATATATATTTATACAAATAGAATATTTTAATAATATTTTTTGATTTAGCCTACTTTGTTAAAAATATTATTGTATTCGATTTACTAGTTTTGATCGTCAACGTATCGAAACAATGAACTTAGTTTAATTAAATTAGTTTAATAGTAACTAAACCATTGCCATGGTGTTAATTACTTTGTTAAAATAAAGGATTCCTATTTTTCTAGAATTCTTGTAAATTTTGTTTCACTTCTTATGAAGAGATCCCTCATGAAGTATTCAAATCGAAATCAGGTCAATTGTATGATATTTTTGTCGGTGTCTTTTAATAGCTTAAAAATGGGTAAGTAAGATGTTTGGGTAAAATTTGAAAATAATAATTTTAGTAACAGGGTTCATATATTTACATTGCGAATGACATACTACCCGACAACTGTAAATTAAGGAGGACGTTACCGACCTAAATATTATAACTTTCTTGTAAATATTTATGAGTTACATTTTAACAAGATTCCTTCAAAACGGGGTTTATGATGACCCATCATTAGGTTTGAAAGTGACAGTGGTCATTTTTTTGTTGAAATATAGCAGCATATTTCCCTTAGACGAACTACCTGAAATAAAAATTTTTAAGAGTGATATATTGGTTAGTAATATTTGAGTGTTTTGGAGCTTTTTGCGGGGTTTTTGGTACGATTCAAAGGGTGCACCGGTTCCAGGTACAGAACTTGGTCCCTTTATTTCTATAGATTTTTGTTAGAATAACATTTCTTATACAATACTCAGACAGTTATTATCCCCAGGCAATGCAATGCCAGACTAGTAGTTACGAGGTCCCTTTTTGTACTAAGTTTTGCTGTTCAATAAAAATTTCCCTTTTTACTAAAGTTGTACTGTGTACATGTACGGTTGACCTAGTTGAATGGTAGAAAAAAGGTTCAAAGAACTCGTAAAATCGTTTGAAGATGGGAAACTTAAGATAAAGAAGCCGCTTGCTATATTAACAATGGATTTAAGTGAAAGCAATTAGAATTGGAACTTCGAAATTATAGTTAGCGAAATAAAATGGTACTTGAGATCGTTTTACATGTAAGTTCTTGCTTAAATGTTCAGTAACGCTACAATATACGCAGGTGGACTTAAGTGCTTCGACCTCGTGCCTCTTAGTAACTTAATTTTCCTTCTGTCCTTAAATTGAAATCGTTTAAACATTTAAGTTAAGTCCAACTGAAACTTTGTTAAGTGGAAGGATAAAAGAAGTCCATTGCTTGCATAAGAAAGCAATGGAAGAGAAAAATTTGAACATTTTCGTACGCACATCTTTGTGCGCGTATTTGCCTGTATCGATTTATTACTTATGAAGGATTTTAGTAAGATTTAAAAAAGCTAAATTGATTCTACTGACTATATAATTATTATCTATTAGTGTTTACATGTGGTAGGGAGAAATAAAGAATCATATGAGATCAACTACATAGATATTTGGCTAGGAAAATACTTACTTCGAAACGAAATATGTGTCTTAATTTTTCTTTATTATGTTGGATTCAAGATCCAAGATATAAACATTTCCAAGGGCAATGGCCCTAATACGTGCTAATAATACGTCTCCTGGCCAAATTTCACAACACAATAATTAAATCTCGGCGCCACTTTGAGTACCTGTTGGGTGAATGTGAGGAAATTTTAGATGCACCAACATTAAATACTTTAAAATAAGAGTAAACATGGTCATAGAATTTCGAAGATGGTCTCTACCCTCTATTAATTGTCTCTTGCTAATTCAAATTACCATTTTTATTTTGGTATTATGGTGATTTTCTTACCACTTTTGTTAACTTTGAAAACTTAAATCAGAGCACACCATATTAATGCTTATTTTATGAACTCCATTAATTTCTGTGAACTTGGACACCAATATCATCCTAATCCAACGATTTTTCACCCAGCTATTGTTTGACATATACATTTTTGTTCAAAACCTCAAGAAAAAAATATTTTAACAACGATGTATGATATATGTCAAGCAATAGCTTGATGATAAGTTATCAGATTAGAGTGATATTGATATCAAATTTCTTAAGATTTAATTTAGTTTTCAAAATAAGTATTAATATTGCATGCTCTAATTTAACTTCTTCAAGTTACTACTAAAAGCTGAAACATAATTACCATATTTGGTCTATAGTTATCAAAATAATAAGGGTAAATTTAATCTCACTAGAGTCAATTTACTGACGGGTAGAGACCATTTCTCAAAGTCTAGAATCATATTTCCCGTTATTTTTAACCATTTAATGTTGGTGCATCTGAAATGTTTTACCGCCGATGAGTGTTTCTGTCGGATCACTATAATGCTAAGCAGAATCGAGTGAGATAAGTGCTTGGATAGGTAACCGCTGAGAATAAAACTACATCAGCTTTAAAAGTAAAAACATCGTTTACTGGAAAAACGTACTGCTACATAAAATAGATAAGAATGGGCGTATCGAAAAATTGTGGTGGGAAATATTCCTGAGTATTCCGTACTCGTTGGAGCACTCCGATATTTGTTTTGTACTGATTTAATTTGTTGAGTCTGGACTATTTTTTCCTTATTTTAAAAAAAAGTAAACAGCATGTGTCTTTCCACAACGATATAATTGAATATACAATGTATATTCAATTATATCGTTGTGGAAAGACAAATGCTGTTTATTTTTATTAGAATATTCCACATCTCAATAATTTTCGGACTCCTTATTTTATTTTTATTTATTTATTTTTCCTTTAAACTTTTTTTTAAGCTATAATAATATTAATAATAATAAATCGTTTATTTATATATAAATACCTGTTTACGAAGGTTAAATTACAAATTATAAATAAATAAAATAATATATATTGACCATTTGTGTCGCATAAGCTCAAGGCTTGTGCGCGAACTATTTTTATTATTATTATTTATTCTTCTTATTATTATTTACAAATTTTCTTTACAATTTATTTACTACTATATTGTTACTAATTTTAATTACTCTCGTCTGAGTGCGATCACTGAATTTTAATTGTTATAATATTTTTCTTAAAACCTCCCTAATTGTGAGGTTTGCCTGTTTTTGCAATCCTTAACTGGAAAGTTCCATGCGTAGCACGTGGCTAAGATAACATAATATTACCTTCGTGGGACTCCAAGCTGGTGATGTACTGTATCTCTTCACAAAAATTCAATTTTACTTTTTGAGCGAATTCCTTTGGAAAATATTCGCTAATGAGATGTTTGTGTAAATGCTATTTTTACTAGTCGCTCTGTATTAAAATATCCTGTTAGTTTATTTTTAGTTCTGTATTTGTAAAGCCGTTCTTTTATTCTTACATATTCTTTGTAAAATTTAGGAAAATAGAATTTTCCTTTCTTTAATGAATTTACGTTTCGCATTGTGAGCAGCTCGACCTTAACCTTAAGATAGTTTTCACTTGGTTAGTTCTTTTATATAAATTGATATAAGTTCTTTATACATTTAGCCAGGTTACGACCTTCATTATGTTTATTTTTACTTTTCTTTGTTCATACCGTTGGAATATAGAAACAATAATGGGTTTTCACTAAAAATTAACCGAGATTTCCTCTGAAACCTCATTCGTTTCATGTGCTTTTGAGACCTGAGTGGTTTTTATAAAGATGTATGTGTGTGTGTATGATATCGATGTAACACACTGTGTATTCGTGCTACGGAGTTGAAACTTGGAACGAAAATTATTCATTAGATATATTTTGCTGTCCAGAAATTTTGTATGACGTCACTGACCGGCAATGATGACTAAGCAAAAATTCATAACATAAACAATTGATTGGATTAATTTGAAATTTGGCACGCATATAGGCATAGAGATATATACTAGAGGAGGCATAGCCCAACTCAATACATTGAAAGGCCTGAAACATCGTATTGGGGGCTCTCAGGGGCTCTGTGTACCCTCATTGAAACCTCCTTCAAGAGTGAGTAATAAGAGAAGGCAATAATAAATCTATTGTTTTCGGCATCCTATACCTTGTTTGTGTTTTGATTTGTATTTTTAACGTACTACTATATAAGTTATTGTAATTTTGTTCTGATTATTTGATTACATTATAACCGAATGTGGTCAGGTTATTTTGCCAGTGTTTCAAAATTCAACCAATAGGGCCCCTCTAGTATTAATATCTCTATGCATATAGGCCTTTACAAGCCATATTTGGTTGACAAATAAGTGCTCATCTTATTATTAATACTGGTTCATGGTTTTTTGAACGACGTGTATACTTTATCCAAAAACTTCTGCCTTGGAGGTCGCAAGCCTGGAAAATTTTCTTGAAAATGGTTGCTTTCTTGCTTATCAGTCCATTTCATGCGTAACATTCGGTATTTCCTACATAACCTAAGGATACACTCATTTATTTATTTACATACTTGAGGTTACTTTATTACAAAGTTTCTAAATTGTCAAAATTTTACAATGAATTAAAAAAACAAGAAAAACAAATAAATTGTAAATTATTACATAGACTGCACATAAACAGACAGAATAACTTGAATAACAAACTTGATTAATTAAAATAAAAGCTTAACTTTACATCAGAAACACTAAACATTTAAGGTAAGAATACTAAGTTATCAGCTAAAAATTCGTTAACATTATAGAAGGCTTCTCAAGCAACAATGTTTTTAATGCTTTTTTTGAATCTTTGGGTAGAAGTTCAACTATTGAAGCGGGTAATTTATTAAAACACCTTATTCCATTAAAATTTGGGGACTGATGTGATTTGTTGAGCCTACAAGTGGGAATATTGAGGTTAGCAATATATCTAGTGCTATAATTGTGATTCTTAATATAATTAAACTCCCCCTCATCATACTTTGCTTTACCGAACAACAGCAATGAAAAAATATAGGCTGAATGAAAAGTTAAAATTTTATTTTCAATAAAATATTGTTTGCACTTAGCGTCACGTTTAGCATTATTCATGATACGAATAGCTTTTTTTGCAAAATAAAAATACTGTTGGTTATGGGGGCTGCTCCCCATCTTTAATACAGTACTTTAAAACAAAAAAGTGACTGTTTCATTTGTGCCCTCCTATCAATGATATTCTAATTAATTTGTTATATCTTGAGACTTATACTCCGCATACTACGGTCTACCAAATCAAACTTTAACTTAACTTATACATGTCATAACTTACTCATGTCGTTATTGCTATGTCTCATCGCAACATATTTCAACATCGACATGTTATACTTCTTGTAAACATGTCTCATCGACTATGTTTTAACTTCCTAGCTAACTAATGAAGTTTTACGTGTTGTTTTACTTATTACTTAAACTTTTTACTACTTTACTTAAAGTTTTACTTATTACTTAAACTTTTACTACTTTACTTTACTTAAAGTTTTTACTTATTACTTAAACTTTTACTACTTTACTTAAAGTTTTACTTACTGTCTTTTGTCGTCAATTACTTTAGACTCATATTTATTAAAAAATAGTATATTATGCTACTAGGCAGCAAAATGGAATTTTGCAGACGAGTTTTATAAATTTGCCCCCGAGCCGAAGGCGAGGGTGGGCTATGGAAATTACCTGCAGAGGCGTAAGCCGAGGCAGGTAATTAACCCATTTGACAGACGAGGCGAAGCCGAGGCTGGCAAATGGCGAATTACCTGCAGAGGCGTTAGCCGAGGCAGGTAATTAATTGCACGAGTCTGCAATGTTTCCTTTGCTGCATAGTAGCATATCATATTTTATCTACTAACGGCAGAAAAAATACAAAAGAGATTATTTTAAATACTTGCTGCGAAATTTTACAGGCAGTAAAGACTGCTTTGAAGTAGATGCAACGCTGACAATATCAGGTGGAGTGTGGTCCAATAACTTGTCAATGTCAACAATGTTTGTATCTTTATTCACTTCACTGTTGTTCTCACTCATTATGTTTTAGTAACTTAATTTTAGTTTACAGATTTAGTTTTTGATAACGTTCTATTTTTGTAACTTTATATACTTAAACTAAATATAACAACATGAAATACAAAATCGGTAAAATGACATTTTGCAGCTTAAAAACAGTCCAGTAATGGCTAATTTTGCTGCCGTGAGTAGATAAATAAAATTTCATACACTTTAACCCTTTTTGCAAAAAATGTCACTATTGTAAATTAAGAATAATTTATGCCATTTGAATTTTTGCACACCGTAATTTCACGGTTAAGACATATGTTACGGGTTAACTAACGGTTACATTATGTTAGTAACTAATATGTTAGTATGAAAGTGAAAATGAGGTTGTTGCTCTATGTCACATGTCGTCATTGAATCCCAGGGTATTTGTGACTTCTGACAGTAATAAACCCTTTAAAATTTATGACTTTAAGGGACTGTTAACCATTACAGAAATATGACCCTTAGTCATTAGTCATGGTTCCTTAAGTTTTTAGAAACACTAAAACCTTTTTTTAAAGAAAAATAAAAAAGATACTTTTACTTTTTAAAAAATGCACAACCTGTTTGTACTTAAATTAAAAACAAAAGTGAAACCTTCAAATAAGGTAATAAAAATTGACAATTTTATTAGGTTTATTTTGCTAACAGCATGACCTAAACAATACCTGCAATAACACAAGTAAACATTTTAAAAGTAACATTTTACTTAAATTTATTGTTTACGTCGTCTTGGTAGGTAACTACTGTTTTCATGTCACTTGACAGTGATATAACAGTTACGCTGACTAACAAATTAGACATAACATTTAAAAGTGAAATTTTTATTACCTTTTGTATGTCTGCTAGAAATAACCTCGAAACAATACCAAGTAAGATAAAAAGTATTTTAATGTTGTTTTTGATTTATGATATTTACTATAAATATGCAAATCAACACTGTACTACTGTTTAGCAAACAATTAATTGGAAATGACATTTTTATGATTCTATTTAAAAATAAATTCTGAAATGTTTTTTTTTCAGTTTCACCAAGGAGCTGAATAATAATAATATATAAAATATATATTAGTAAAAGTTCTCCTTGAAATTAGTAAGAGTGAATTTAAATATGGTTTTCGATTTTTGTTTAGTGATTTTTCTCCCTCATTTTGTCATTATTTACTGAATTTTGTTTAATTGGTCATTACCCTCATAATGTTCGACTTCTTCCTCTCTTTAATAAGCCTAATGAAGAAATCTTCAAGTTTAAGTGTTTAATATTGAAAAGAGGAGCAAAATGAACTACTAAAGAGAAAAGTATCTTAATAAAAGAGGAAGAAGTCTCTCCACAAAAATATATTTCTTTATAGCAAAGCGCCTTCAACTTAACAAGAGGCCATCATCAGTGCTAGCCGTTGAATAAAGAAGAGGGTGATAGATAAGTCTTACAGATCAAATATCAAAGATAGACTCCCCCGATAGGGTCTATTTTTGATATCTGGTCTGTAAGACTCGTCTATCATCCTCTTCTTTATTCTACGACTAGCACTGACGATGACTTCTTGTTAGGTTGAAAGGACTTTGCTATAAAGAAATATATTTTGTGGAGACTCTTCTTCCTCTTTTATTAAGATGAACTCTACTAACGCTCACTTAAGTTCTTCAAAAGTATCTTCATCTCTAAGATGTTTTTAGATTGAGAATCTAATATAATCTAGGCTGTGAAAGGAATCTTGTTACCAAAACGACTGTATTAACTGGCGAGCGAAGCGAGTCAGTAAAAGGGGCTCAGATAAAAAACTCATTCACAGCCGTTTATTCTATTTTTTCTGAGGTAAAGAGTAATAATAAAATTTATAAAATTTACAAAAAAACTTTTAATTTAACAATTAGTAGAAATTGGTATTGGTATCATAATTTTTATTATGATACCTCACGGCCATAGCGAGCCGTGAGGCTCGCTATGGCCCCTCCGAGCCCTTAGAGAAGTATACATATACAACAAGAAATATGTAGCGTTGAACAATTATCTTAACAAACTATATATTAAGAGAAACCTTCTTTTTACTCATTGGTGATGACGTCATAATTGATATTTACTCCTTTTAGGATGGTCTAATTGAGATGAAACCGATTCCAATCGTTTTAGAATCCCTTCGAACATAAGAAGACTAATTCGAGGTCCTTTCGCTTTGTGGGTCTGCTTAGCTTGCCATGGTTTCGCGGGAGCTATTTTTTTCCTGCCTGTATGAGACAGTTGGCACACCAGGGTGGAACTTGAGATACGGGCCCCCTTCTTGGACTGCTGAACCCAACAGATATTGTAGAGGTCATTCGGAGACATTATAATTTATTAATGATGTTTATGGTGATCTTATTATTGAAAATCGCCTGAATAAAAAAATCTGTAATAATTACGAAAAAAGAAAGAAAATTAAAAAAAAATATATAATAGGGAATATATTGAGTCTCTTAGCATTTGTTTTGCTAATACCAAGTTTTTATTCTAATCCATTTGTTTTTCCATGTCGGTTAGATATTTGAACAAGATCTATTTCGATTTGCTCAAATCGTTAGCGTTATTAAGAGCTTTCATTTGCTTCCGGATTTAAAAAATATATATTCAGGTGATGCTGTGAGTATAAGGATTTAGAGTTGGATAAATTAACATGGTAAAGTAAATCTGTTCAAGTGTTGAAACAACATTGGAAACATGCGAGTCTGTGGTATAAAACCCTGGCAATGTTTGCACACGAGTTAAAGTCAGCTAAGTGTTTGACCACGTTCTGCTGCCGCAACGTGTTCCTCGTCCTTTTCCCCTTAATTATATGTCCCTTCAACAAGTTCGATAGATTTGAGCTCTCGTCTAAACCCTACTGCTATCAATAATCTACTTGTAGCTAAAACTTACTTCTCATTAATTATAGAAAGTGTTTTACAAACTCGAATACCAAGTTACTCCTGACAAGTTTCAAGTCTCTTAATTAATAAAAGGCGGGAGTTATTGGTTGTATAGCAAGTTTTGTTTGCATATTTCTCTGCTTTGCTTCTACACATATCTTTGTTTACTTCCTCCCTGTTTCCCAAGTCTGTTCTATTGTTGTATTTCCCTCCTAGCCGAACAAACCTCCCGTTGCGTCGAACCTCCTCCCCGTTGGGAAAATGTCTAAAACAAACCAATATTTTTAAAGTGATATTTTCTCGGTTGGATTGAAGTTGTTCCTTTGTTTAATTGGTATTAGTTCTACAATTCTCAGTGGATTTAAATTGTTACCGTTTAAGAGAATAGATTTATTTAGGAATTTTATAACACAAGAGCTTTTGATTCACACTAACAATATTTTGCGTATTATGTTAGATAAATTAACATTAAAGTTTAGAAGAACTTAACTCCATACTGTTGTTTTAAAATAATGAAAGCCTTCTCAATCTTGTAACAAATATTTAGTTCTATTTTTATCATTTCAATGACTGTTAACAATTAAAGTTATTATTTTTGTTTGATTCTCGTTGCCCTAGATGCCGCATACTCATCCTGTAAGATGAGTTGACATTCTATTATTGCCGCATTTGATGTTTGGTTTTCTTATTTGAAGAAATAAGAAAACATGAACAATTTCGTGCATGAACAAATTTCGATTGAATTTTTAATTTTCCTCATTTATACTGAAGGTATATAAGAAAAGTATTGTGTGCAAAAAAAATCCGAAACCGGGATGAAACCGGAATTATCCGTTTTAGGTGTTTTAAAAGCCTCCCGAGTGGTTTTCACAAAGTTGTCTGCCTGTATGTGTGTGTCTGTTATCATCGTAGCTACTAATGTATTCATGCTAGAGTTGAAACTTTGTACAAAAATCAGTCTACCGTATTACGTCATTATCCCGCATTAATGACTCAGCAAAAATTTCGAAAAATCATAAACGCGGAAAAATGATGAGATCGGATTAAGATTTTGCAGCATGTGTCTATGTATAAGACTAACATATGCGCTAAGTCTTATCTCATAATCAGCATTAATCAATAGCATAAATCAATTTATATCGAATGACAAGTTTAAAAAAAAAAGTTTAAATTTGGTACAAGTGTATACCTACCTGTACTTAATAAATAAGTACACTAAGTTTCGTTTCAATACGATAAGTATATCCATGATTTTTGTTTGATCATAAAAATTAAGCAAGTCCAAAGACATGTTGCAGTATAAATTTGGCAAATTGTATATTCTGAGGACGAGCGAAACGAGTCCGAAGCAGGGAGGATAAGCGTAGCGAATCCGATGTGATGAGGAAAAGTAGTCCGAGGTACCCCGTACCCCAGTGGCGTAGCCAGGATTTAATTTCGGGAGGGGCTGAATGTTAAAAATTGTATATATATATATATATATATATATATATATATATATATATATATATATATATATATTTATATCTTTCAATTTCAATGTATATTTTTTTTATTAATATGATATTTATATATTAAAGATATTGTTAAAATATATGTTATGTAATTTATTATTTTTATATTTTTTATAGGGTTTATTTTTTTCACACATTTATTGCGGGTTTAGGTTATGTAAAATTTCGGGGGGGGGGGGGGGCTGAAGCCCCCTCAGCCCCCCTTTGGCTACGCCACTGCCGTACCCGATTATTTAATAATTATTTTAAGTTATGTCTAAAATATATAATTTTTGTTGAAGTTTATATAAATAGAGTTGATGTATATTTTATTATCATTTGATACTTGCCCACTAAGTCAGGTTAAAATTCTGACACCCCGCATATAACACAAACCGTATTTCTCAAGATTAAACCTGATGATGGAAGAAGTACCTGCTTCCGAAACGTCGTTATTTGTAAATAACATTGACTATGTATTACATCAAACTAATTTTACTCATATGTATACTGTATTATTCTCATATTGAATCCTCAAGTGAATTCATTGTGTAACACATAAGTTATTGCAGGTCAATGAAGTTATAAAAAATATTTCCCGGATTGCATAACTAGACTTAAAGATTGATTTTTGTATCGAGTTCAAATCTCGACTAGATAAGAGGATCGTAGGAGCTACGATGATAACAAACACATACATTCAGATAGACAACTTTATGAAAACCACTTGGGTCCTACACACTTTTTTTTTGGCATTGGTCGACTTGGACCATACACACTTGAACGGGTAATTCCGGTGACATCCCGGCTTTGGATTTTTTGCTAACAATACTTATCCTAAATACCTATGGTATAAATGAGAAAAGGTAAAATAATATTTCATTTAAAACGCTTAAATTTTATACTACTAAATGTATTTATATTTTATTATAAATAATTATCAAAGTATCATATAATTGAACCATTTAAGGGTTTTATAATCGTTTTATACTATTTGCACATATTTAAATATTTTATTTGACTTTCAATTTGATAATTTTGAGTAATAGAAATGGATTACTATTTTCCAGGCATTTTCTCTCTTTTATTTTGCAATTGAATAAATAAGTTTATAATTTTAAATTAAATTTAGAACTTAAGGTGTTTTAAATTTTAAGATAACCCGCAAGGAGTCAAATGATAAGTGGCGTTGAAGAGATTCATGCCCCTGTGTGACGAACAAATAGTGTGTTGAGGGTTGGGGATGAGAGAGGGATGTCAAGGAAGTGGTGCACTCTGGTATAAACAAGAGGAAACACAAGTTGTACCCCTTCCTCCTGTATCTACAGTATGGTGGTGGTAAGAAGGGTGGTAGCACAGTGGAGTACTCTGTCGGCTTATGCTACAACCTCCCACTAGTAGACCCCGGTCTGCAGTCCGTGAAAGCTTTCAGTGTGACCGTTGCTCTGATAGTGTTCGTGTCGGTGCCATGCCCTGCTCCGACCATGGCCATTTTCGTAAAGTTCGTTTTGTGCATAGTTGTGTTGGGATGGAGTTCGTCTTCAGCCGCTAACAGTGAACCCGATTGTCACTGGCGTCGTGTTCTGAGTGTCGGTGATGAACCCGAAGTTACCGTTTCTCTTCAGTGCAAGTTAAGAACAATTAATAATGCCGACACAGTTTTATTTAATGTTACTTCTACTCAATTGGACATGATAACTACTTTAGATTTAGAGTGTAGCGATGTATTATTTTTTGAAAGTGCTCTCGAACCCAATAGTTTTTTAACTCAATTACGACGATTGAGAGAACTAAGATTAGAATTCTGTAAGATCCGTTATGTGCCCTCGGGAGTTCTCAGTGCGTCGCGAGAACTCAAACATCTGGTTCTCAGGACCCACAACACCGATTGGTCCGCAATGACTATGGAATTTCACCCTAATTCCTTCAGGGGTCTTACAAAATTAAAATTCTTGGATTTGTCCGATAATAATATTTGGACTTTACCAGACGAATTATTTTGCCCACTTTACGCTCTGACCAATCTTAATATGTCAAGTAATCGACTTCAGGACGTATTAGAGTTAGGATTTTCTGACTGGGGTGCCGGTCCGTCAGCTCCGGGTAAAACCTGTAATGTGGGACTGGAAGACTTAGATCTGTCACTCAACGATCTATCCAGTGTTCCGGACAATGCCTTTACTAGTCTTAGATCCTTACAGAGGTTATTACTTCAAGAAAATTCCATCTCTGTACTAGCCGACCGTGCTTTTGTCGGTCTGGTATCTCTTCAACACTTGAACGCTTCCAGTAATCGTCTCGCCGCTCTACCACCGGAATTATTTCAGTCGACCAGAGATCTCCGTGAAATTTATCTCAACAATAATTCCATCAGTGTTTTGGCCCCTGGATTGCTAGAAGGATTAGATCAACTGTTGGTGCTAGATTTATCGTTTAATGAACTCACTAGTTCTTGGGTCAATCGCGATACGTTTTCGGGACTAGTTCGATTAGTAGTGCTTAATCTCGGACACAATCAACTCTCTAGGATAGATTCCCACGTATTTCAGGATCTCTACAGTTTACAAATATTAAATATCGAGCATAATCATATTGATTGTATATCTGAAGGTGCTTTTGTTTCGCTAAGTAATCTACACGCCCTCACCCTCTCTCATAATAGATTGACCAAGTTGGAACCTTATCATTTTACCGGTCTTTATGTTCTTAATCAATTATTTGTGGACCACAATCACATCAGAACCGTAGATTCTAAAGCTTTTGAAAATTGTTCTAATCTTAACGATTTAGGTTTAAGTGGAAATTTTTTAACGGAAATCCCGGAAGGAATTAAACAACTCAGATTTTTAAAATCTTTAGATTTAGGAGAAAATAAAATAAGTGAAATATTTAGTTCAGCTTTTCAAGGCTTGGAACAACTTTACGGTCTGAGATTAATCGACAATCAGATTACCAATATTACTAAAGACTCATTTTCAACTTTACCTTCTCTACAAGTTCTAAATCTAGCTTACAATAAAATAGAACATGTAGACAAGGGATCGTTTGGCACAAGTCCTACATTGCACGCTATAAGATTAGACGGCAACCAGTTAAAAGATATCAACGGTATGTTTATTAATCTGCCTGGATTAGTCTGGCTCAATGTGTCCGATAATCAGCTGCAGTGGTTTGACTACGCTTTAATACCGTCTAGTCTAGAGTGGCTGGATATGCATAAGAATAACATCGCTGATTTAGGAAATTATTTCGAAAAACGTGATAATTTGCAGATAAAAATGTTAGACGCTAGTTTTAATAGATTAACTGAAGTAGGAGAAAACTCTATTCCAGACAGTGTGGAAACAGTTCTTTTAAATGATAATCTTATTCGTAAAGTTAAGCCTGGAACTTTTCAAAGAAAAGCAAATTTGAGTAGAGTTGTTCTTTATGCTAATAAAATTCAAACTTTAGATTTAGCGGCTTTGAGGCTAGATACTTTCCCTGAAGATAAAGAACTACCGCAATTTTATATTGGCAATAATCCTATACAGTGTGATTGTACTATGGAATGGCTTCAGAGGATAAATCAGCTAAGTCATTTGCGTCAACATCCTAGAGTTATGGATTTGGATTCGGTTACCTGTCACCTAACCCACAGCCGCGGTAGCCCTACTCGGCCTCTCATGGATCTGAAACCATCTCAATTTTTATGTTCTTACGATGCTCACTGTTTCGCTTTGTGTCATTGTTGTGATTTCGATGCGTGTGATTGTGAAATGACGTGTCCAGCTAACTGTACTTGTTACCATGACCACACATGGAGTGCTAATGTAGTGGATTGTTCTAACGCTGGTTACACGTCCGTGCCTAGTAAAATACCCATGGATGCTACTGAAATTTACCTGGATGGAAACGATCTCGGACAGCTCGGTAATCATGTATTTATAGGTAAAAAGAAGTTAGAAGTATTATATTTAAACAATAGCAACATCGAATCTATACACAACAGAACTTTTAACGGAGTGACGTCTCTACGCGTGTTACACATGGAAAATAATCATATACAAGAACTGAGAGGATCCGAGTTTGAGCAACTCGAAAATCTAAACGAGTTGTATTTAGATCACAATGAAATTAAAACTTTAGGAAACTCTACGTTCAAAGTTATGAAAACTCTTGAAATTCTTTCACTTGAAGATAATAAAATAGTTAACTTTGAACCTTGGAAACAACTGACTAGCGAAACTCTGACCACTGTTTCTCTGGAAGGAAATTCTTGGGTCTGTAGCTGTGAAACTATTTCTCAACTTGAAAATTGGTTGAGGGAAAACACCAACACTCTCAACGTAGATAGATTAAAATGTTCTGACGGGCGGACGACGCTCTACGATTCCATTAAAAAGTGTCGTGATAACCGTGACTCTGCAGCCGCCACATCTGCGGTCCATAGAAATACTTTGTACACTCCCAGTTTGCTAGGCGAAGATTACGTTCCCTTCGTTGCAGCTAGTTTAGTTATTTTTATAGTTATTTTTTTAGTGATGACTCTAGGATTTTTATTTAGACAAGAAGTTAGTTTATGGGTGCATAGTAAATACGGTCTGAGATTATGGGGTGAGGGTAGTGATGAAGAAGACAGACTCTACGATGCTTATATGATTTATAGCGTAAAAGATGAAGAGTTCGTGGGACAAGTGATAGCATCGAGTCTAGAGAGATCAGGATATTCTCTGTGTCTCCATTACAGAGATCTACACGTAGTGAGTCCTTCTTATCTTACTGATAGTATATTGGGTGCTTCTGATGCATCTAGGAGAGTTATATTAGTATTATCATTATCATTCCTTCAGAACGAGTGGGAGAGACCTGCTTTTAGAGCGGCCTTACAAGCGTGCTTCGAGCGGACAAGAGCTAGGCGAAGAAAAGTCATTCTTCTTTTAACAACTGACGTAGGTCCGGATCCCGAGCTCAGACTTCTTTTAAAATCCAGTAGAGTTATATCCTGGGGTGAAAAGAGGTTCTGGGAGAAACTCAGGTACGCACTACCCGACAAAAAGGGTCATGGTGAAGGAATAAAAAAACCTGCGGCTGAGGGTAAACCTCTAGCCAGGTATACGGCGGCTCCCACGGCCGTTCCTCCCGATGCCTGGTTTAGAATGTCTCCGGCCCAGAGTTCCGCACCCACACAATCTACGTGTGTATCAGAAGAATCTTCTCAGAGAACTACGGACGAGGAAGAAGAACCTCACAGCTACGTTTCTATTGACTATAGTCAGCAGAGACCTCCTGCTAAAGTTCATCACCACGTTTACAGCTGTATACCGGATCCTCATCCCCAGTGTCCTCCGGGAAAAACTTATTTCGTCTAATTTATTACTTCTTAACTCTACAGGTCAGTATTTATATTTCCTTGACAATTCACTGTCTTCTAGTTATGCCTTTGCTATGTAATTACACACATAACGTCTCCAATAAAATAACATTACTATGTTAAATAGACTAAAAGTGTATAAAACGTAGCAAGTATATTTTATTTCAGACGTTTTGTCATTGTCAATTATTTTTTCTCCATACTTATAAAACTAAATTTAAGAAATCTCTACTTTAAGCATTATATCTGGAAGATTTTTTAAAAATTATAATTTTATTCTTATCCACAATTTTTTGTCTCAGAAATATTCTCAAGTATTTCTGGAGCCTACATTTTTTTTAATTAGTCCTCACTACGCGGGAGAGTTAATTAAAAATGTTTCTTGACTTGCAAAAGATAAGTTTTAAGAAACTTTTTTATTTTATAAAAAGTTAATAAAATACTTTTAACGAAAATTTTTTGGTACATATTTTATTAATTTTGTAAAAGTGGAAGAGAAACTGCAAAAAAATTAAACTTTTACATATTTCATTTTCCAGATTTTTTAAGTCTTAAATAATTAGAAACACATTATAAGTTCTTGCATAATTCAGTTTGTTTTAATTACTTATTTTATAACTTATACACATTTTTATTTTTAAATAATGTAATCAAAAATAAGTTATCTAATTTTTTATGATTTAAAATTTTTTATAAAGTTGATTAAGTATTGGAGAAAAAATAAAGTAAATTAGAATGCACTTTTTATAATTTTTTTGTACATAGTTCTTAATTAAGTTAATTTTTATTTGTGATCTTAGTTTTTAAGTTTTTTTACGACAATTTTATTTACTATTTTAAGTAACTCTTTTCGATAGTAAGAATATACGTTAATTTTAGTCATACATTATAAATAAATGTAGTGATACATAATTATTATCATTAAAATAATAATTTATTCTAAACAATGAGTAATTGATTATCAAAATCTATAGATAAAAAATATCTAAAGATAATCCTGATAAGTTAAAAAAATAAAAAGAGATACTTAAAAAATATTATTTAGTGAAAGAGAAAACATTACAAAACTATATTTTAAGGACAATTTTTTAAAATATTTTATTTTTTGAGACTGAAGCAAAAAAATGAAACTCTTAGAGCCAATTAAATATAAATCTGAGCAACAGGTTATTCATATTTTATTTTTTAACAATCATTATTGTTTTGTTTAGATTCTATTTAAATAATATTACTTACCTTTTAAAGACTTTTATGGAAGAAAATGTATTATATACAGTACAAGATAATATTTTTTGAGAGACGAAAAAAGTCATTTTATACATTAATGTTATTTTATATTCTTAATTTAGTTTTATTAAATCACATCGCATTTTATTTTTTTTTGGGACATTTTAACTATTTATTGTTTTATATTTATTACATTTTTTTCTCGGGACTATCCTTATTTCAGCTTATTACTTTAAAGCTAAAACAAGCCTTTCTTCTATCCACCTAATGGAGAAAATACTAAAAGATATGTTCTTTACTTGTGTCTAACCTTAAGTTGTTGTTGGTGTCTAAAATGGGATATTTTCATAGTTCAGAAACTTTTTAATCTTACTGGTAATTTTTCTTTTTAGTTTTTGAGATCTTATTTTAAAGTAAAAAGTAGTTCTCTTTCTGAAATCTTTTTCAAGTATTCAACAAAAAGTTAAAGAAAAGTTTGAAATGAATGATCTAAGAATAATAAAAATAGTCCAATATCATTTCTTTAAGCTATTTGTACCAACTGCTGTCCGTTCAAAGTTTTTAGGCCTCTGGTTTTGATGATGGTCGCCCCTTAATGATTGTTTGGTGATTGATGGTCCAAGTTAAAGGCATTTTATAAAGCGCCATATTGCTTCACTTTTTAATATCTGTTCCCAGATTTGTTCCCTTGACATCTTCAACCCTATTTTTTCAACTTTGGAGATCCTCCCTCCTTCTGGGGGAACTGGTGACATTTAATTCATATTCCTTACACACGAATTTTTTTCTTTGTTTTTCTTTTTTAACAAAATATTTTTTTATTTATTTTTGCTTGTGTTTTCCTGTTCAGAGTCTTATAAGAAATTTATTTTCTCTTTCAAAAATAATCAGTATTATTTGTTAGGTAATAGCACAACTTAATATTTTTAGCTTAACAACTGTCGAATTGCAAAATATCATTGCCTTATAAATTTAAAAAAAATAAAACCAGAGGTAATTTTATCAAATTCTCATCAGAAAAGGACACTTATGAGGTGGTAGAGGAGGAGATGGGACCGGACACTTATGAGGTTATGGAGGGGGAGAGGGGATCGGTTCCGCTTGCCCTTCTGATTTAAAAATGTAGTTTTGAATCAGAGATTTAAAGAATTCAAAAATATATATCTTAACAGTAAGGCTATTTTAAATATAAAGACAAAAAGCCTTCGGTCTCTCTTGACTTCTCTGCGGCCATATGGTTGTTGTTCTGTATTCATTTGTCGTATTAGTGGTTTTGTATGTGGCATACTGCCACGATATGTGCGAATTTCCAAATGCATAAATCGTTAAACTTTATTTGTTTACATGAAGTTAAATTTTTCAAACAATGTAAACGAAACTAATACTGATAATGATGATTTCTTAACAATACAAACAATTACAACAATTAATTTTTCTACACATTAATTTGACTGTACGTAAATGATGAAAAAATAAGTTAATAAGAATGGGGGAGGGGGTTTATTTAAAAGGACTTTCGGATAAATATACCTCCTCCTTTGCCCCAGCCTTATTAGCTTATTTTTATAATTCTCTAATAAAATAATATGTCTAAAAATTAAAAAAAAAAAAAAAAAAATAAGGAAAGGGAAGAATTTCGACATATTTTTTGATATTCTATTTTTTACCTATCGCACTCTCTATTCAGTCTAATTTTATAATCCCACTTTATTAAAATTCTAATTTCATCAAATCTTAAAACAGTTTTATATTTTAAATTAAATTTTATTTAAATAAATGTGGTTTTCATTAAATCAAATAATATGATGCTCTATTTGTCATGTGGTTAAAGAGCGGTTACTATCAGGACATATTGAACGGAAAATTCAATCGACTGCCAAACCGAGTTTCGATTTAATATTAGGATTGAAAATTCATTAAATTCGTACTATAATTAGTTTTTAACGAAATTTATAATAAATTTATTATTAAAATCAGAAAATTGCCTTCCTTTGTTTTTTATTTTAACTTGTAATTTCTCCTTTTTTTGTTATTAATATTTGATTCTTTCGTTTTATAGTAATAAAATCGATTTATTTCTTTTGACTAAAACAAGAAGAACTTTTGTTAGAGTTATGCATTGTTTAATTATTTATTATATTTTTTTCTATTTTACCGTCGTACAATTTTTTTCTATAAACTATAATTTTTTTTAAATTATCATGTAGAATTCTACTTATAAAAATCTTTATAAATATTTAATAATCTAAAAACTTGGTTTAAGGTTGTATTATTAGTTACAGCTATAAACTTTATGTTTTATAATATATGTTTACATTAAGTCATAAAGCGTTTTCTAATACTTAATATTTATACTAATTGTTATTTACTCTGTTGTTTATGGACTTTTTTTTAATTATTAAACAGTTTATCTTGATAGGTAATCTCACATATTTTGGGGTATTCAAACCATTTTAATAGATTAATTGACCTATTAATAAACTAGGGTAGAAAACTAATAGGAAAAAATTCATTTAGTATACATAGAGGGGTTTTGGAGGTTAATTTCTTAAGACAAGAATATATTAGGACGTGAAGCACTCACTTGAGTGCTTTCCCATGATGATCAGGTTACTCTACAAAAAATTGTAAAATAACGTCAAAAAGTCGTAGGTAATTTTTAACAGCTGATAAATCAAGAAAGATAATTTAAATATAATAAGTGAAAAGTGTAAACAAAATCTTACTACTACTATTACTACGTACTACTACTACTATTACTGCATACTACTACTATTACTACATACTACTACTACTAATACACATTACACACTAGCACTTAATGTCTTCAATAATTAAGCTGAAACTTAAATGTCAGAAGACGACCTAAACGACTGCTACACTTTGTGCTGTCACTTATGGAAGCAAGAAGGTTATTTAGTTGTTTCTAAAAAGTTCAAACTACATGACTTTTAAATCGGTAATTTAACTTTAATTTTGCTCCAATTTTCTTCTTGAATATTCAAATTATTAAAAAAAATTGCGTAAAATATTTTCTCGTCAAAATATTTTTTGATAATAAAAGTGAACGATTAAGATCAGAATAATTGTTTTACTTGATAAAACATTTCCTCGCTGAATTGTATTGAAATTTAATAGCAAAATAACTACTATTTATTAAATTATAAATCAATAACTACAATAAAAATCATATTTCTCATTAATTATACTTTGTACTAAAGCATATATATATATATATATATATATATATTATATAATATATATATATATATATATATATATATATATGTATATATATATATATATATATATATATATATATATATATAATATATATATTTATATGTATAAATTGAGCTAGAAGAAGAAGATACAGTTAGTTTAATTTGTTTGTTTGATTAATAAATATGATGCAGAAACGGAATAGTGTTGTTTTATTTTTTGAAGAATAATATAAGTTATAAAAGATTTAATATAGTTACTAATTTACAACACCAAATGGTAGTTATTACATCAAATAAAACTCCGTGTTAGAATTCTTCTAGGAAATTACTTCTTTAATTATAAGATTTGATAAAAATATTTTAACAAATATTTCAACTTGGTGCATGATATTCAGCACTTATTTTATGCTTTAAAATATCTAGGTGTTTGACTTTTTTACTTAAACATAAAAAATTATAAGTTTGTTTTAAATTTTCTTGATGTTTGACATAAAGAGTTTCTTAGTACACGAGCTTAACTATATTTTTTTATTTATTAACTTTTAATTTAGTTAGTTTCGCTTTCACTGTAAGATTGCCTCTCTTTAGGGATTTAGGACATAAACGATAAAAGCAGTTTTGTAGAGCATTGTGTTTTCATCCATGATGGCCTACATCCCTGAAGATTCATGCCACAGTTGAAGCATGCCATGTAGACCTAAATATTCATGGCAATGGAAATAAACCGCGGAAGCCTACACAGTTTATAGTTACACTAATTTTTGACTATCTAAGTTAATAATTAATTCGTAACTGACTTAGTTATTATTTGTATGGAAGGTAAAAGTAATCCTTCTATGCACTGCGACTTTCTATGCAAGTCTTTTGTACATTTTACTTAGTTAATTATAGTTACAAACTTGGACTAATTGGTTACTAACTTTTTTACCTTACGTATTATGAAACTTTATTCTTCATTGGTTGATTGATGGTTCTTAAGGGGGTTAAAGGCACTCAATTAAAATATCTCTATACTCCTCCCCCCCTCGTTAAGCGGTAGAGCCTTAAATAAAGTGATATTATATTTTAATGCTTTTTATATGCTAGAAGGAAGAGCCTTTACCACCGGAATTATTTATTTTAGAATATTTTATGTTTGTAACTATAAATAAGTCTGCTTGAAGTTTGATGTATTTTAAGATTTTCCCATATTTTCTTAACTTCTTTTCAAAAAGTTAACTATTTCCTTGAAGTTGTATAGAGAAGTATTGTTGTAGTTTAATATTGAAGAAAACTGTAGATCGCGTGCTAGGTTACCTGTCTCGTTATATAACACGCTAACTTAAACTACACTAGCGCAATCTAGCGACCCGAACCATCAGCTGACCACTTGTTTGTTTTTTTTTATCTTAAAATTACTTTGTTTGTTTAAAAAAAATCTCCCCCCTCTTTTTGTTTTCTCAATGCACCTGTACTTTTTATTTCGGCCATCTTTAATTTATATTTCTTGTTTACTCCTTTGCTAATTATACATCATGATACTTGTTTCCCTTTCCTTTTTATTTACTTTATACATTTTTTTATCATCTTAATTGTTTTTTTAACAGTTTGATTAGAGTGGTTTTTTAATAGGAACCTTCCTTATAATTTTCTTTAAAAAAATAATTATTTTCATCTTTCTTTAATAAACAGTTTTTTAAAACATTATTTTTTATTTTATAAAAGTTTAAAAAGATTTCCTGAAAAATGTATAATAAAACTCTTTAAAACATCTTGTGGATTATTTTAATTTTTGCTTAATTTAATTATTTTTTTTTTCATGATTGTGAAAAATATCAAAGAAAATATTCAACACCTTGTTAAAATCAAACTTTATGACTTAATTTATAAATAATAAAATTGTTTTTCTGAAATGAAGTATCTAAAAGTTATTCAAGTATTATTGAAATTATTTATTTTATTATTTAAATAAATAATTACGAAAAGTTTTGATAAACTGAGTAATAATTAAGCAAATCTTAAAACAGAGTTTTGTTTTCATTGTCAAAACCTTGATTTATTATTTTCAAGGGTTTTTCTAAACTTAGGCACAGCTTGTTTTAACTTAGTTTTTGTGAGTTTATAATAACAATTGGTAGTATTGGTAATTCCATATGTGCAATTGTTATAAATTCCACTTATACAATATAGAATTTTTTGCTATAAAAATTAATAATTTTTCGCGTTTATCCTTTTAATTTTGCAAATAATTAAACTAATTTGAACCTTTTACTAATTTTTTTTATTACATTAATTTATTGAATGAGATTTTCTCTTTCAATGTCTCTCTTCATTCAATGTGTTGAAGCTAATTAAATAATAGTTAATAGTGTAAAAGGAACTAAAAGGTAGTCAGGTTAAATATGTTTTAATCTTAATTATAATCTATGTATTATAAACTCTATGCCTCCTATATTGAAAAGTTGTGGATTAAAAAAAGGTATGTCAGAATGTCTAGTTCTATTAAACAACTTTACCTGCAGTTAATAAACCCGTTTTATCTACAAGTTTAAAACTTGCAAGACATTGTCATTTATCTCGTTATTTAGCTTAACTTATTTTTTATTTGATTTCGTATTCTTTGTATTGTCTAAACTACAGTTTTTTTAAAGTTTGTTGGATAAATTTCTTTTATTTAGAATATTCATTTATAATATACTTTATTTTCTAATGCTTACTTACTTATTTTAAGTTCTCTATAAAATATATTCCCAGAGGCTTCTATTATTATAGGGATTCACAAACGAATTTAAATGCTAAATGATATTAGTAGTATTGTTTTGTAATTAGATTTTTAAGTTATTTAATTTGACATAATACGCCTTCAGTATTAAGAAAGTGTCTCTATCTACGGCCTAGTAAACCAAGTAATTTTTCTTTATGGCAAAGGCCCGAGTTTTTCCTCTGAGATAAAAATAAATATAAAAGTAAATGACAAGATTTATAATAATTTTTTAATAAATGTATATAGAGGGAAATAAGTATTAATCTAAAAATTATAAATTAACTTTGAATTTTTTTATATTTTATGATCTGATATTTTTTTTTTACTTATAGCACAAGTATGAAATGTTGTGAAAATCTTAACTTAAAAAAGAATTTAAATTTAGTGTAAGGTCAATATTTTTTTTTAAAGGGAAAAAATAACAAGAAAATTCTTTATCTAATTTTGGAAAAACTTTTTTTTAAACCATCCCACTTTTATCCGACCTTATTTCTTTATCTTTCTGTTAACTCGTTTTAGACTAAAGACCGCACAAAACGTTTTCCTCACCCTTCCAGAGAATGGGAAACAAATATGAAATTAAAAAGAAAAAAATGGGGATTTTCACGAGGGCGACTACGGGACCCTTTTCTCGCTCCACATGAGAAATTAACAGAAAAAAATAAATGGACATTTAATATAATTTACCTTCCATACAAAAAAACTTTATTAATTTCTCCATTTTTTATTATTCTAAAAAAAGATATTAGAGTTTAAAGCAAAAAGATAAATGGTGTAAAAATATAAAAAAATCAGTGGTAAATAGAGAAAAAGATTTATCATTCTTTCTACAGTATCTTGAAATGAAATCATGAGAAATATGAATAAATCATCACCTAAAATCTAGGCAGAGGCAACGTTTCCTGTACTTGGTGAAAAATGAATACTTCGTACTTCACTATGTGTCTTACAACCTGCTTTCTAAAACAACTATCAACTTATAAATTTCATTCATTTTAAATCATGATACATTTCATTATGCTTGTATGATTAAAGGTTTAGTTAGTTTAGATTGAGTTCTAGGATATAAATTTATCATTTTTCTTGTTTCTTGCATTATAATGTAAGTTGTTTTAAAACTATATTTTAATTAATTAACAAATTAAATCAAACATATTGGTCTGTAATCTAACGTAATTACATTTTATTAAAATTTCTTTAAAGTTGAAATTAATTTATTATATATAATAATGATTTCAATTATTATTTCTTTTAAATCTTTATGATGTCCTTCTATTTTATTTCTATCTATTTTAAATAGAATTATACTGTTTTTAGTATTTTATTCATAAATATGTTTTGTACACTCGTATTAATCCTCTACAATGCTACTATATATATTAACAGAAATGTATTTGTAGCTAGATGTATTTGTTAGCTTCTATATGTGTTATATTGCTAAGGTTTAACTTGGTCTAATATATTAAAAAACTTTTAAATTTCATTTTAATATTCCAATCTAATTTAATCACTCTTAAGTTTAAGAGGTAGATTAACTTTTCAATCCTGCTAAAAAAGATGCACAAAGTAAAAAAAAAGTTGATATAAAATTAAATTAAACTTGATCCTTAACTGAATTCTGACCTTCAACTTTATTTGATGTTAAAAGGGAAGTATTTAATTTGTATCAAATATTACGCCATTATTTACTGTGGAAAACAAATTCTATTATTTTTTAAAATATCTAATCTGTTGAACAATATCAAAAATGATATTTCAAATAAAGTTTTCAGGGCATGCTTGAAGTGAGTAGAGGCAAAGCATATTTAGAGTTATTTTATTTTATAAAGTTCTTGGCTGTCTATTGTTTTATATCAGATGAACATTTGAATGCCTAGGGGGCAGCGTTACATTTTTTTATTTTCAAACTTATATTAAAAACAGGTTTTATACAATTTTCAACATCATATGTATGAAGTTTTTTTCTCTTCTTCTTTATTTTTTTAGAATCATAATGGTGTTTCAATTGTATTTTTTTAAAAAAAGGTAACTTTTATTTGACAAAAAGGTGTCCAGTATTAATATTATAATATTTTTTAAATAAAAAAATATACTTTTTATAAATATTTTACAATATGGGGATGAATATTTATGAAAGAAAATTGTTATAAAATTGTTCTATAATATTGGGTGAATTTTATTTCGTTTTTATCAAATAGGGAGGTTCGTAATACTAAATTTGTTAAAGTTTATTCAATTATTAAAAAACAGGTAGTTTTAGTGACTATTCAGAACAGTGCTGTACTGCCATACACTATACAGTTCATTTCATTGACTTACTTGCTAGACATTGGTTTATTAACAACAGAAATCATTAGTCTGTCTATCCAATCGTAGGCAAATCATCATTGACTGGTACTCGCTGAAACGTAGTCTCCTGATAGCGTTCTGATAATTTTGTATGTTGTCCTACTACTATTATTATTTTTTCTACTACTACTATTATTTTAACTTACTGTAACTAACAAGAGCGTATGTACTATTGTGAATTTGTTTTTATAGGATTGTTTATAGTAAGATAACAATAATTTTATCTTCTAAAAAAGGTTATGTTTTTTTAAAATTCTTTATCTCAAAGATTTCTACCCGTTTTAATATTGTTTTTATAGAAAAAAGGAACATTGATAAAAAATCTTTGCTCGAGTTGATCTGTTTAAGAAAAAGTTCTCTCTTGTCTTGTTTTTCATTTTTTAAACTTATTTTTATTCAAAACTTGTGAAAATACTGACAGGACACCTTTCCCCCCGAATTTTCTGTCGACCATCTCAATTCTATTTTTCTTGTAAAATATAAAATATTTTATGAATGAAAATCATTCTTTTATTCTTTTTAGCTTTTAAAAGTATAAAATAGTTGGAATCGTTTCAATTATTGTGATTTTTAGTTGAAATTGTCTTTAAATAAGTAAAGAGGAATAAGAGGTTTTCTAACCTGGTTGATTATTTATATGGAATAATTCCTGAGTACATACGGAGCTCACATTCTCTTGAAAAAAGCGAAAAACTTGGAAAACCCTGGGTACCGGCTTTTATTGACTTGGTTTCCGACTGATATGCTCTTAAAACTAGGGGGGACTCTAAAGCTAGAAAGGGACTCTAGCTATTTCTTTATTTATTTTATGACCGGTTGTAAAAAGCGTTTTTTTTACTATCCTCTTAACTTGTGTCGGTCAGTTCATGAAAGTTTATGTCTAGAGTAGAATATGTGTTGTAATCATACTCTCCTATCTGGAGCTTCATGTGAAGCAATTTCATATTTCTGTTGGGCGGAACCAGGCGCCTCTTTATTTCCCTTACTGCACTTTCAAGTAATTCGCTTCCTGTCCATATTTTTATTGCTTCTTTTTTCACCAACTTTTTTAATATATTTTATTTTTTTATTTACCTTTATTTCTTTAAAAAAACTTAAAAAATACTGTCTGCGCTTGATCTAAGACCTAAGAAATTTTCCAAGTCCATTAAATTAAAAACAATTTTTAAGAGCAATCGACACTTTTTTTTAGATAATTTTTATACGCTTTCTGGATAACCAATTTCGTGGTAAATTTCTTTTAAGTGATGTAATTTTAAACCTATATTTATTTCATAAAGCTTTATTAAAAATAAAAACTTCAATTGAAAGTTGATTAAACTCTCTTAAAAATTCGCCAATCCTTTAACTAAAAATTCCTATAAAAAATTTGCAGGAAAAAAATTTAAAAAATCAACTACACATAAATTGTTGCAAGAAAACAAACAAATACAATTCAATAAATAAAACTAAAAACTACAAATCAAAATAAAATTTGCATCCTTGGCTGTAAAAAGTCAGTTATTATTTATTCTTTCGGGTTGCTTTATGATTTATACGATTCAGGCGCTATTAAGTGTTTTTTGGCCTCTTCTTTATTTATAGTTCGTATGCAAGTATTAAGTTTATTTTGACGTCCTTTATAATTCGTTTATATATTACCTGAGTTCAAGGGGAATTTTTACGGCCTTGATATTTGCGTTTATAATAATCTATTATATTGTAATCCTTAATGTTATTTATTTAATAATATCTTAAATTGTTTTTATTTGATCCTGCAATTAGTAGTTGCAGTTGTATGAATAATATAAAAAAAGTAAATTGTATATTTAAAATAATTCAGTCAGCCAACTATAGATTACAATATTAAATAAATAAAATAAATTGTCTTGTGAACCTTCTTTTTTATACACATATATTTTAAACATTTTTTTGCTTTTGTCTTTTATTTATTAATTAATTAATAAAGAATAAAATATTTGAAAAAATTAAGAAATGAGTTTTGTAATTACTATTTTATTTTAATTAAGTGCCAAGTAATGTATTTTTTAATTTTGCATTATTGGAAAAATGTGTTTATTTATAGGAAAAATCAAATTTCTAGTTCCTACTTTATAAATGTATAAAAGAATAATCGAAGATGTAAATTAATTTAAATATAAGTGATTGTTGTGAATTATATAATTGTTATTTTTAATGACTTTGTAAATTAAAAAGGAAATTGTAAATAAGATATCTGTTATTTTGTAAATGACGAAGAATTAATTGTTGGTATTGTAAATGATACTTTGAAATTATAAAATTGTATAAAAATTTTTCAAATGTGGAAAGGAATTTTTGTTAACGTTGGGATATTATCTCAACTTACTTATTTTACTGTTTAAAGAAGGCATTTTTAAATAAAAAGAGATTTTTATTAAAAATAGTTGCAATTTTTTAATTTTATAATATGAAATTAAAATAAATATAAAATGTAGCAAGTAAAGGTAATTATTCAATAATTAATTAGCCTTTAAAAGCATAAATTTCTTTTCCTTCGTGCCACATTTAAACGCTTTTTGTAAATAAAATGAAAATGTGCTTAAAAATTGTATTATTCTTGTAAATAATTGTATTTTATTTTTTAGACTGATAAATGTATAAAAATAAAATATTATTTATTTTTGTTACCAAAACTGCTGTTTATATATTTTAAACAAATTTCTTTGTAAATATTATTTTTTCTTGTATTTTTTTATAGGCTAGAAAAAAAATTAATAATGCCGAAATAAATATTATGAGAAAAAATTATTAAACATAAATTGTTGTTTTTATTGACAACTTCCCCCTTTTTTAGCACAATTATTTTGTATTTGGTATTCGTAAATTTTTGGATTGAATTGTTTCTTTTGCAAAGAAGATGGAAATTAAAAATCAAATACATTTTTTAAAAAAATCTTAGATTCAGCAATAATATGATTTAAGCGTCAGTAAGTACTAAGTAATGAGACTTAATATTATTAGCAAGCGAGCAACTCATGTATTCAAAAGGTATACAATAAACAATAATTAAGGAACCCCAGAGATATGTCTATGTATAAAATTGGCAGGTTTATAGGCAGACAGGATTTCCATATTACTTTAAAACTGGAGTCAGGATTTACAAACAGTAATATATTTATTAATCATAGATTTTAGATTAATAAGTTATAGGGTAAAGGTTTATGCATTAAACGTATTTGATGAGACTTAAGTTTTATTAAGTATTCTTAATAAATAACATTAGTTACAATATAAATTTCTGAACTTAGGTTTTTAATTTATGAATTTTATAGTTCAAATAACGATAATTACAGCGTTATGTAATGAATTATTATAAATTTTGCTAGTAAAAAAATTATTAATAAATTTTAGAAATAAGGCTTTTTCCTACAGATGCGCACCCTTGAAACGCATCGGCCCGAACCACAGGTTTAAACATTGTATTCGAATAAAGATTCTTAACTTCTTAATAAATCTAGGCTTAAAGTTACGACTTAGCTGTTGATATTATGAGCAGGAGCAAGGTAATCTAATAAATGTCGACTCTGCATGTGAAATCCCGTACTACACTTCACTAAACGACGCTAAATTCATATATTTTATTGTTCATGATATTTGTATTATTCTTTCTGGGTCAGATATTATCATGAAGTCCACCCTCACTAAGCCGACTGAATTGGGCAATATCTCTTTCCTTAATAAATTATGCTTTAAGAAATAGCAATGTGCAGTTATATTCAGTTCATTTTGAAGAATTACAATGTTAGACCACTGTTAAGTACTATCAAAATTATAACTTAGTGAAGAAACTTTTCTAATCTTGATGGAAAACTTGATTTTATATTGTTATCTTCATCAAATTTTTATCACATGCCAAATAAGGTTGTTTAAAATACCAGTTGTATTTTATTTGTATGTGCAACAAGACGTTAGGTTTAAGATATGATAGACCTTGTGGTAAAACATCTACAGGAAGATTATTTAAGGAGATATAACGTCATTTTGTAAAACTATTTAGTAGAATATACATTTTTGCACTGGAAAACAAACTTAAGATTAATCGTTGCTGGGAAAGAAATAAGTAGTTTAATAGATAATTTGAATAATGATAATACACAAACAAATTTCAAAGAAAATGCATATTTTAGTAATTTTTTATCAGAAACTTGAGTAGTTATATTTCTTAAGTGTCTATACCTTACCTCGACAAAGCAAGCAATTAATTAGTGTTTTAAAATTGATATAACGTTGGGGCTGTGTTATATAAAAATGTTTTCACCCAAATATTTTTTAATAAGAGATCTTATTTTAAATTTCTCTTTGATTTACCAGTAAAACTAATTGTATCGAATTAAAAGTTTGTTCTTCGATTTAGTATGGATTTATCAATAATTTAATTTCAACTGTATAATTTATCACTTTTATGGATATTTTAAGCCCTGATTTTTGTTTGATTGTTTCTATTACTTATGGTGGTTTATTGGTGAATGGACATTAAGTACGTTAAAATGCTTTGAGGGTAATCAAAGGCATGAAAGATAATTTTGAGATTGGTCACCCAGAGTATGTTGAGTAGTCAACCTACGCACTCTTATGACATTTCTTAAGTAACTTAGCTTTGTTATTTTATGCTTAGTCAACATAACGTCTGAATACTTATTTGTCATTTTCGCGTGACGCTATGTTATTTAATAAAAGAGAAAGAAGTCTCTCCACAAAAATATATTCTTAATAGCAAAGCGCTTTCAACCTAACAAGAGGTCATCATCAGTGCTAGCCGTTGAATAAAGAAGAGAGTGATAGATGAGTCTTATAGATCAGATATCGAAGATATCAGATGAGTCTATCTTTGATATCTGATCTATAAGACTCATCTATCACTCTCTTCTTTATTCAACGGCTAGCACTGATGATGACCTCTTGTTAGGTTGAAAGCGCTTTGCTATTAAGAATATATTTTTGTGGAGAGACTTCTTTCTCTTTTATTAAGATGAACTCCATTAACGCTCACCTTAGTTCTTCTATGTTATTTACTATTTTAGGTGAACTTTTATTTTCTGGATTACTATTTTTAATTTACTGGATTATTGGATTCTTACATGCTGGAGTTGGCAGATAAGGCGATATTCGTTATAAATGCACACTACCTACAGAAGACCCAAAGGGCAGGCTATGAAAACTGTAAAAACTCGATTACAAACATTATTGCAATAAAGTTAAAACCACTCTTCTGCTAAATATGTATCTTGAGGTTGAGTTATCGAATACTCTTGACTATAATTCATTACTTGATTACAATCAAGTTTCACCATATGCACTTATTTCTCAAACTCTTTTGGCTTATAACAATTGAAATTAGAAAGTTTTGTTGGCATCTCCTTTGTATAATACTTTTTCCAATTTCTAACCTTTAGAAAGTACCAAAACTATTTAACAAAAATAGTCCCTAAATGCAAGATCTCTGATAAATATTTAGGGGTTTTCATTAAAGATTAAAGTATATTTTGTCAAGTCAAAAAATGTATAACCAGTGATACAGTTTTTATTTTAGTGATAAGGTTTTATTTTATGAATTAATAAAGTATATTTTATTAAGAAATGAATAATCAATAGAATAATTTTATGTTTGATGAATAAATTATTTAAGCTATATGGCATGTGTGACCTATTCAACCTATTATATACAATGTATTATTCAGACCAAACGTTTTCCAAAGCATATTATTCTGTTTGAATATTTTCTGCTCGGTATATTTTTTTATAAATCGATTTCCTTCTTATGATTTTTGCTGGAAAGGAGTTTATAGTTTATTCCGTTTAATTTCTTAGATAGTTTGTGCACTGAAAAATATATAATACCTAATAAAATTTCAAATAGGTAAACGAATAAAAAAGGTAAATAAAAGATAAAATAAATAATTTAGGTAATAATAGCCCAAGTTTTTCTTCTAATGATAGCTCTCAGGTTTTCTTTCTTTAAAATTATAGAGGTTGATTGAATTTTTTTCTTTTATTAAAAACACTGAATCAATGATACTGCTAAGTCGTAAATATACATCAAATATTTAGCCTAAAATAAAATAAAAATACTTCAAACTAACAAGTAGAATTCTTTCTAGCATTTGGTAGTATTTCGAAATTAGATTGCACTAACTAGTGTAATTAGTTTCTTAGAAACATTATATAGTATTAAGAATAATTGTTTTTTTTCGGAATTTTATGGTAATAATAAATTACATACTACTAACTTGTGCAAATTTTAATAGTACTGGGAAATTAAATAGCTCAAGGTGATGCAATTGATTTTTTGTAAAAAAATGAATTGGCTGTTTTGCATATTGCCTACTTCTCTTTGCAACAGAGAGGTGGGAAAAGATTTCTCTGATTGGTTGATCAACAAACCAATAATTTACTTTATTCCTCTTGGCAATTAAATGTGTTCTATATGACTGTAATTTATTTTGTGGGCAATATAGAGGAAAAGTTGGTTATTAGAGTTGATTTTATGTAGAACACCAAACCTTCTCAGTACTGAATTGGATATTTTTAAGACGAACGCAATAACTGTCCTATGTAAGTAAGTTTAGTTCCTCCTATGTAGAAGGAATAATCAAGTTATTAATGAAAGAATTTATTTTTGTCTTTGTTTTAGACAATTAAAAGTATATACATTCTATCAAGAGAAGTTCTTAAGTTATCTTATTTAACTCTGAATAAGAAACTTACTTATTCCCTGCTTCCGAGATCGTATAATCATTCGATTTCGGCACCGGATGTCTGGTGTTAGCTGCCCGGGCTAAAATTGTTTATGCTATAGGTTTTAATTAATACTTAAAGGATAGTGGATGCAACCCACCTGATGTGGTTCCCGCAGGGTGAATACCCTAATGGACCGAAAAGCCCTAAAAAGGGGCATTTTATTTTATTCAACTATTGTTTATAAAGAATTGCTGACAACCTAATTTTTGGGATTTTAAGATCTTGGATTGTTCAAGTTAAAAAGGCTATTATTAATTTTATAAGATTCTTTTTATTATGAAATAAGTCAAGTTGAAAAGAATAAAAATCTCCAGATATCAAGTTAAGCTTTCTTCCTTAGAAATATAAAAATAATTAACAAAAAAATGTTCTACTGTTTTAACTAATTAAAAGCTTTCCTTGCTAAGCGTTGCCATCTCAAGGACTGTCACATCCTAAGGTTTTCTCTTCATAGCAATCTGCGAAAATAGATAGACAGAGGGATTATTCTATTCTGAACTAAAGGCACCAACTTTACTTATTAAATTTTAGAAAGTAAAAAAGAAGAATTTTCTTAATTCACAAAACTTAATTATTAGGTAACTCAAAAAATGTTAAAAGGATTTATTTAATTATAAATAAAATATCATCTGAATTTTTATCAGCTCGCTACATATTTCTTTACTAAAATTTAAAGTTAAATATTTCTAAAACCTTAAAGAATGAAAGTTTAGTATTTACAATCATTCAAGAAATTTTATTTTGTTTTTAAAGATTTAATTAAATGAATTGTGTAATTATTTTATCTTTTTATGTATTTCTATTATATTTTAAGAACAAAACTTTTTAATGAAATTAATATTGAATTGTATTGCAAATTAAATACTTAAATAAAATTAAAAATTATATAGATTATTATACATTTAGTAATTTAAGACGTTTATTAGATTTATTAATTCTACATTAAGTTTATTGCATAGATTAAGGAATTTATAAATAATTAGTAATTAATTAATTATATACCAATTTCTAATATTACTTTCACAAAAGCTTTTTATTTTTATCAGACATTTATTAACTTAATTTAATATTCTTCTGAAATTCATTAATTAAAGACGTATATATTTCATTTTATATCCACGAAATAAGCGCTAATAAATTTTAAATGTTTCAACTAATCAATTATCTGTAAAATTACTATTTTAAAATTTATTCAACTTAATACACGTACAATTTAATTATGTTTTTTAAGTTTGAATTAATTGAGTTAAAAAAACTGATTCTTATAAATACTCTTTTTTTCATAAAAAGTAACATATCAGAACCAAAGGGGTAGGCCGTATTTTTGTTATTGCATAATTACCAAAAGGCCTTCGGCCTCAGCCACAACGCGGCGTCGGCGCGTCCCTGTGGCCGCTAAACTGCGACATTGTTGTTGTCTTGTGTAAGGTTGCCGTATTACAATACCAATGTAAGTGGCATACTGCCACAATATCAACGGATTCTTAAATTAGCCAAAAACCGTGATTTGTTTACATAAAAATATGTCAAACAACAAATTTGGTAATTTAACTTGATCTAGAAATCTTAAAAACAATTCTCTTTAAGGTTATTTAATCTGTTTGTTTCATTATTTTCACTATAAATAATTCTTTAAAAAATATAAATTCGAATAAAAATGGACTTAAAGGGAAGGCTGATGGTTTGAACTCACTAGGCGAAGCCGAAGTCTTCATCTAGATTATGTTATGCGTATTAGTTTTAATTATGCAAAACATTCTCCCAAAACTAAATACTATTATTTTAGATTTTTTTTATATAGAAAATAATTTATCTTCTTCCACCTTCGCATAAGAGTTTAGAAACCGGATTTTTAAAAAAAAATTGTCCCGTAATATTTAGTTACAAAAACACGACTGTAAATTTTTTAAACGAAGGAAATTAAGAAGTATAAACATTCTATTAAAAACTTAAATATCTTAGGAACTTGTGATCAAAATTAAATCGGGAATGTGATGGGTTTAGATTTATTAATTCAAGATATTAACATCCTTTTTTTGTTACGATATGATAATAAAATTACCTTTCTTATTTATAAACCTATCTCAATACATTGAAGACTGAAACATCTTTTTGGGGCTCTCAACAGTCTGTGTGACCTTATTGAAACTTCCTTTCGTTATAATAAATCAATTGCCGTCTGCTTTTCACAAGTTTGTGATTTGCTTTGTATTTTACAAGTTCTATACTATATATAAGTTTGCTATAACTTATATATAGTTATAGCAATTTCGTTCTGTTTATTTGATTATATTAACGGTCTAAAAGTGTTCTGATTTCTTTTTCGATGTTTCAAAATTCGACCAATATAGGAGCCCTCTAGTAAAAATATCCCTATGCAAATAAAAATAATAAAAATAATACTATCGTGTTCCAAAGCGTTTTATCTCATCCTTAATTCTACTGAGAGACAAATCTCGTGTGCTGCGTACAGTTTTTAGATGAAGTTAAAAAAGTTGACTATTATTTCTTTTTTCTAATAACTACTGATGTAAATTCAATAAGCTGAATATAGGGTTCGAACCCAAGTGCTATTGTGTAGTAAGCCTCACTAAAAAGTCTTGGGACCCAAAGGCAAGGGAGGAGGGAACAACACCCTCTTCTGTGATTTACTGTATGGAACTATATTTATTGTAACCCAATTTTAGTGAATTATCAAAGAAAAATGAGTTCATACTCATTATAGGATCTGAGCCAAACCTAAGGCCAAAAGACATTTGACCTTTGGCTTGTTAATTTAAAGAAATTACTGACTTGAAATTATTATGGACAAGTAGAAATTATTAAAAATAGTCAGACTTTTTCTGTTAAAATACTTTCAATTAGTTTATCAACTCGAGGAATAGACTTGCTTTAGAAAACTCGATGACAAGTTTCGATGTGCAGGCGGTTCCTTGGTTTAGTATTAATAGTATTATAGTACCATTGAAGAGGAACATTTTTGTCATAGATATGTTGATCCGAAGTCAGTAAGCTCTTTATGACCATGGTTGATAATTATGGATATTCTGTAATAAGATTATGCATCCAAAATTTATCTAAATATTTATTTTTAGAAACTGAATTTAATGAGGAATCAACTGGTCAATGGAGGAGGTCAACTGAATTAAAGCAACTTAATGAATTGACGATAAATTCATAGTTTTAAAATTATTAAATGGATCACTGATCCATTTAATTTGATTTTTTGTTTTTCTCTTGTTATTTTCATTAGATACAATTTACAAAGATTATAATTATAAACATTTAACTGAACAGGAAAAATTATTATTAACCATTTTGTATGTAAGATTATATAAATCTGTAATAAATAAGAGGATAAAAGAATGTAACATAAAACTAAGGAGTAGTATTAAAATAAAATACATGTTTGGACTTAAATTTTCACATTAAAAATATTTTGTTTAAAATGAAACCCAAATGAAATAATTTATTAGGTAAAGGGAAGGAGGTGATTTATTAGGTAAAGTGTAAACTTAAAGAAATTTACAGAAAGTGAGATTAAACAAAAAGCATCTACATTTGAGATATTTCGCTCGTCAATTCGGTTATTATTGAATTGAGTTCACCTTATAAATCAAAAACTGGGGTTTCACCATTAGTATTTTTTTTAGGCACTATTATGACATGCTGAATAGTTTTTATCGTGCTGTATGTGTGTGTCAATACCTGAGAGCTGAAACTATTGGCTCAAAAATCAGAACTATGGTATAGTTGTTGAGCCATAGATTCATCAATCTTGTCGATTCATCAAAAATTGTAACTACCCATTTTAACTTTTCCTTATCAAACTTATACCGTGGAGACATTATAAAGAAAAAGTATTTTGTTTGGGAAAAAAATCCTAAACCGGAATGTCACCGGAATTATCCGTTTAGGTGTTTAAAACCTCCTAAGTGTTTTTCTCAAATTTGTCTGTTATCATTATATTTATACTTGAGAGTTGAAACTTTGTACAAAAATCAGTCTATGGGTGTAGTTTTGGCTTTCAGAAAATAATTTTATGCCGTCATAAACCCTTAATTATAACTCAGGAAAACTTTCGAAAAATCGTAAAACACGGAAAAGTTATACAATGTATTTGCTAAGTTTCATATTATTATTAGCTTTAGTGCAGTTTTTTAATGAATTCTGTTAGTTTTTTAAAAAAATATAAAAAATCGGATCATAATCCAATGGAGTTAAAATTTGGTAGAAGTATATACATACCTTTACGTAATAATTAAGTCCACTAAGTTTCGTTTTAATAAGACATATATATATATATATATATATATATATATATTATATATTATATATATATATATTATATATATATATATATATATATATGTATATATGATGTTTGTTGAATCTTAAAAGTTAAGCAGCATTGTGCGTGGTCAGTGCTGAATGGTGACCGCTTAAAATGAAACAGATGTAGTTACTCTGTTGCAATGGACGTGCTGCAATATTATTTTAGCGAAATATTCTGAGGACAAGCGTTGCGAATCCGATGTGATGAGGAAAAGTTCCGTGGGGCCCCATACCCGAATTTCAAAATTACAAAATTTTAAGTTTGGAGTTTTAACTTCTAAGTTAGTGTCAAATAAACTTGTTACATGATACTTATTTAATAATTAGAAATTCTTTTTAGAATAATTATTTACACATTTTTTTTTTGTTCAAGAAGTCTCTTTATTTCCTAAAACTATTCCGTATAATAAATAATGTAAAAATACATTTGTTTTTATATTTAACATTACTTAAAGATCATATCACATGTGTTAAACGTCTTTCAAATATGTAGTTTTTTAAAATTGACTTTAACTGTAGTGTTATAATTGTATCAAATAATATTTCGTAACATACAATCTTAAATTAGTTTATAATTAAAGTTGTAGAAAGTCTTATAAGTTAATAAACTCATATTTCAATGAATCAATATAACTTCAAACTTAGTAATAAAAGTACTAATATTACACTTTATATACTAATCTTATTGAACAGTAGTCGAAACATTAAATAGATTAATATACTTAGTAAGTCAATAACTTAATTATTAATACATAAATTATAACTACGTGTATTAATCATTTAAATCATTAATAAAACATTAAATTGATTAATTAATTTATATATAAGTTTGTTTGTTAAGCTTTTATTAATTCGTATTTATTATTTTTTCTTGTTTAGTTTTTTTTGTTATTTAGTGACGTACATATTTTTGTATTGATTGGTTTAGTTAAATATGGAAATGCTGTATATTAGTCCTTCACTCATGTTCTTTTTTAAGAGTTATTTACTGTTAGTTTTTTTTAGTTTTTTTATTTGATTGACAGAATAAATGCTTTAGTTTTTATGTTTTCCTATACTTTTTTTTGTACGTGTTTTGTTTAATCGATCCACATTTTATTGATCTGGGGTTTTTATTTAAAGTATTCTTTTCGAACATCGATGAGTTTAATATTAACGAAGTTTTATAGAGTGTCGTTTTAATACTTGGATTTTAAATTTGTATGGTTTAATTTTTACTTTTCCTTATTTATAGCGTAGGTATATAGGAAAAGTATTGTGTTTCAAAAAAAGATCGAAACCGGAATTATCCGTTTCAGATGTTTTAGGGCCTCCTGAGTGGTTTTCTCAAGTTGTCTGTCTGTATGTGAGTGTGTTTCTGTTACCATCGTAGCTACTAGTGTATTTATGCTAGAGAGTTTAAACTTTGTACAAAAATCAGTCTAGTGCTGTAGTTGTGCTATTCGGAAAATAATTTTTTATGACGTCATTAACCCGCAATGGAGTCAGCAAAAATTTCGAAAAATCATAAAACGCGGAAAAATTTTGCAATCTGATTAAAATTTGCCACGCATGTAGATCATTTATTTCAACAATAATCTTATATTTATATAAGATTATTTATTTTTTATTCACGCTATCATTTAAAAATGATAGCGTAACCTGGGATGCGAACCCAGACCTCCATGTAGTTAAAAGTATAAGTTCTGGTGCTCAACTCTGATTTCAATTAAAATATAAGTTTTTTAGTAAAAAATAACCATAAATCAAGGGTGCCACAGATTCCTAAGTATAATCTTGTCTGCCACAAGTGAATTTAAAAGAGCAAAAATAATAACTTATCGAAACAAGTGAAACTTAAACCAAGCAAATAAAGCACGGCTTGAGAATCGCCAGATAGAGCATAAAATATCTTCGACAAGAATTTCCTGCTGTTACTCACATCAGCTGTTAACGACTTTTTTTTATATTCCTCAAAGGAATAATTAATAATTTGTTGTTTGGTAAATAAAATATTTGCCGAGCGAAGCTAGGGTATTACGGCTAGTAAAACTAAAATAATGTGAATAATGTTCACCAATAATTTTTTATATTCATCCGTTCTATATCATACATATAAATATATATATATATATATATATATATATATAATTATATATATATATATATATATATAATAATTAAATAAAATATATATATATTGATTAATAAAACAGGAATGAATTTATGTTTATAAAAAGAATGAAAAAAATAATTCTAAATAAATGAGAAATATGAAAGGATTTGCTCTCGGCCACACATGTCTATTCAAATACATGTGTGTCCTCTTACCATGCACTATGAGATATTCGTACCTCTACGATATCTGTTGGGTTCAGTATTTGAAAGGGTGGAGAGTAAAAGGGTAGGAGAGTGTATAGAACATTACCATTTTCGGTAAATAAATTTCGTTCCTGTTGTAGCATTACCATTGTTTTATAGCTTTTCTGTAATATGAATGTGTTATAAGGTTAAAGTACAATTAGATGGTATCAATATCTGAGTTTTTGGTTAGCATAATAAAATACTTGCGATGTTAGGATCAACTAGTATGACCTTTCCTACTGCTGTAAGTCGTATTGTAAACTTCTCTTTTTGAATAATATTCGCGTTTCATTTTAAAGTGATCACTCTTTAAAAATTTTTTTTCTCACACAATAAATAATATATATGTCATTTTATAATCACAATGTCAATTTATAATTAAACGATGGAAAATGTTCGGATCCATTTGAAATCGGGCACACAATGTAGTGGTGCTTATATCCGGCAAACAAATTTACGTTCATTAAATTGCATAGTGTTCATTAATATGCAGTGTTTCAACTAATTAATAATTACATAGTATACTTACGTCTTTAAGTATTAAAATTTTACTTTGTTTTCCGTATATTTGAGTGACTTTGAAGAACGTTATTCTTGAGTATGGCGAGGAAATGAGGCGATTTGTTTTACGAATATGATCGCGTACAATTAAAATATTTCTTGTTAAAGTATGCCTTTTGATACTTTTCTTATGTTTAGTCCCTGGCCAAAAGATAGTATTAGCTATATAGTGAATATATAGTGAGGCATCTATAATATATTTACAATAATAATATAAATATATTATATTTTTATTGATTATATAATATATCCTCATATATATACATATCTATTATATATATTATATATTATATATTAAGACTTTAATGGCCTCAACATAATTATAGTTCTAGTTTTGACAAACCACTAAATAATTGGATTAATTTAGTGAAATTCAAAGTTGATATATTTTTCAAAAAAATATATGATTATACTCTCATAAAAGGTAAAATTAAGGTAAGTGGCTTCTTCTTTGTTCAAAAATTTAGTTTGGAGGCATTTTAAATTATTCAAGGAGATAAAAAATCCAAGTTTTTTTGCTTTAAAATTTTCTCAGAGAAAGACATTTTGTTATCATTTCTTTTTTGAATGAAAATGACAGAAAATTTAAAAGCAAAAAAGGTCAGGAAGTTTAGTCTTGGTCAGGGATCTACCAAATTAATTTCACAAATAGTATTTTTTTTGGATTTTGAATTTTCTAATCTGATCAAATATTCGGCCACTCTCTTTTGAAATTCAATTTGTGTTCTTTCCTTTTAAGAATAAAGTCTTAGAAATAATTTTGTTTGTGCGCTTTAAATTAACTTTGACAATTCGAACATTGAACAAAATACTTAATGTTGATTAACTGTGTCTTCAAGTGAAAGGTGGAGTACGAATAAAATATGTATGAATTACTTAGTGAGGCATACTGTCGTTCGCGCAAAAAAGTGAGTTTAGAAACAAGAATTTCAAAGAAAATATCAGAGACAAACGCTTTGAAACAAGCTTTCATTTATGTGAACTGTAAATAAATAAATAAGCCGTTCATTGCACCATTAATAATAAATACACAATACTAAGTTTACATTAAAAATTACTTTAACACATGTTTGGCTTTTGTCGTGGGTCTTTGAAATGTGCATGAGTCTTAAAAACATTCTTTAATTTCTGATGGCGTTTAGAGCAGTTTTTGCCATGAATTAATTTAGACCATTCAGCAATAGAGTACTTTTTTCTAAATTTGTGATTTATTCAGTTAAAGTGATGTACGCAGAATAAAAACTGTTTAACTTAAAATAGTCCAAGAGCTAGGCCTGAAAAAATGTTACTCATTTTGTACTGCTTCAAACCAAACTTTTCTAAAAATATACCTTAAATCATGAAGAAGAAGCATAGTCTGTCTATTCAGAGTGACGACCTTCATATGATTGCGCATGCTTGAAATTTAATAAAAACGCCCAAATTTTCAGTTTTCTCGAAATAATTGGTTCCCTGTAGGTTTTGTTTAAAACACTAAGAGAACGTTTTTTAAAGATGATGAGATGTCCAATGAAGCGAGTATTCAATCATCGAAATCGGTTAACTACAACCAAAGTTATGGCTCTTTCAAAAACACCAAAAAAATGGTTAATTTATGCGAAGTAAGTGAATTTCTTGAACAAAAATATTGGCTTTATGTGCATTTTTTGACCATTTAACAATTTCATAATTTTAGTTTTAGTAGTCTGATTTTGAAGAAAGAACACTCGTTTTATAGTGAATTTTATCAGCTTTAAAAAATGTTCTCTTCATGTTTTGCACACGACCTACAGGGAACTATAATTGCAAGAAAACTAGAATTTTTGCGAATTTCTAATATTTTTAGCAAACGCATTTATATGAAGGGCTCCACTCTGGATAGGCAGAATATGCTTTTCTTTTATAATTTATGGTATATTCTCAGAAAAAGATGGTTTAAAGTAGTACAAAATAAGTGACATTTTTTAGGCCTGGCTATTGGAAAAAGATTTTATTAAATTGGGAAAAAGAGCGTGAGAGTGGAAAGAAAACAGGTGTATTGTATCCATGGGCATAGGTAAGGTTTTTATTCGGTGTTTTTAGCTGTAGACTCATATAAGAGTCGAGTATGTTATCCTGCTTTGAATCATGCATACGTCACACTCTTTAAGATACACTACATATATTATACTTAAAGATAATAGATAAAAGATAAAGCAATGAAAAATAGTGTAAATATTTTATTGACAGTTGAAGTAAGTTTCTTAATAAAGTTTTTCTTAATCTCGTTTTGCATCAATAGTTCATATTATATTTCCTGCAAGAAAAGCTGCATTTTCATATACCACTGGTTAGCTAACACGATTACTTAAGTAAGCGCGGTTTTACTTTTCCTTATTTATACCGTAAGAAAAGTATTGTGTTTAAAAAAAATCTGAAACCGAGATGTAACCGGAATTATCTGTTTCAGGCGTTTTTAAGGCCTCCTGAGTGGTTTTCGCAAAGTTGTGTGTTATCATCGTTGCGCCCAGTGTATTTATGCTTGAGAGTTGAAATTTTAGAAAAATCAGTCTACCGCTGTAGTTGTGCTATTCGGAAAATATTTTTTTTTATTTCGAAAAATCATTATGCGGAAAAATGATGCAATTGGATTGAGATTTACCACGCATGTTACTATGTATAAGACTAATATATGTGCCAAGTTTCATCTTTATTAGCGTTAGGTCAATTTTTATCAATTATTTTGTATACGTTTTTAAAAAATTGTAATAAATTGAGAAATGGTACAATTGAGTTGAAATTCGGTACAAGTTTATATTATTACCTAATTAATAAGTACACTAATTTTAATGCGACAAGTATATCCATGATTTTTGTTGGATCATAAAAAATAAGGAGTATTGAGCGTGGTCAGTGCTGTATGGGTGACCGCTGAGAATGATACAGATGCATTTACTATCTGAAAACGAACGAATTGAGTCCTAGGACATGTTGCAGTGTAAATTTAGTGAACTGTATTTCTGAGGACGAGCGAAGAGATGTAATAAAGAGAAGTTCGATTATGTTTTAACAATAAAATAACATTAATTTTTAGTAATCTTAAATATAGAACTTCGTTAGATGGTTTTTGGTTTTATGTCCATAGTGACGGTTAAATGGCCTCATGTATATACATACCTGTATGTACATACACACTTTTCAATAATGGTTATACTTTTTTAAACGTACAAATGCATATTCTTAATAAGGATATAATATAAAAGCCGTAACTTTAGCTCTTAATAAAGCCAAGCTAAGACTATGTTATCTTAAACTCTAATCTAAAAGTCACTGCTTAAGACTTAATTTTATATTTTAGCTTAATCTGTATTATAAACCGATCTTCTTGCCAGCTAATTAACTTGTAAAATGATATTTTCCAAGTTTAAATTTAATCAATACATTTTCCTTTGTCTCTGTGATATTTTCAAAGTATAAGAAGTTTAGAAGAAAATTTGTTTATTAATTCTAAAGTTTTCTAGAACTAAGCAGATTGGAAAGGTTAATTATCTAGTTATTATAAACCTTTGCCACTCTGCTAACTATTGTCCTTTGATAAAGTCACTTAGAATATGGGTATTGTATAAATAGGTTAGGAGTGAATCGCCCTTGACAATAAGTAGAGGTTACGTCATTAAATACTTAACATTCTAGTGGCAAAAGTATAGGTTTTGATATTGAAGTGTGAAGTATTTTAGAGGGAATAGTAGAATGCAATTCCATGTTAATACAAGTGTTATAAAAATCAAAGTGATCTAGTAATGGTTGGATCATACAGTAATTGTGCAAGAAATAGATTATAAAAATTTTACTGATTATTGCAATAGATATTAATTAAAGACTTGTTTTGGTGTTATTTTTTGATCCATGCTTTCTCTTTAGATTTATTATGATAATGGGCCATAGTAGTTCCGTTGAAGATGGTTAAACAGCGTTAAAGGTAGCACTGATTTTAAAAACTGGTTGTTGGGGATGCCGAAACACAATATAATTGTTTTATGAACAGATTTTTATGTTCCTTATTATTCAATTTCCACATTGTATCAGATAATATTTTACAACTCTAGTCTTCATAAAACTGGCTGAATAAAAGAAGACTGATTATACTGAAGGTATTTGATTTTAACCACTAAAGGTTCATTTCGGTAGTGCCGTTAAGAATCCATGTGTCACTAAAATCAACGGCTTGTATCTCTAGCAATTAGCTGCTTATTTTATTCTTTACTGGTGGATGTACCTGATCGAAACTTGAATTATAATCAATGTAATAATTGAGTACGCTATTAAAGTTTTCAAAATTTGCTCAGCAAGTTGATGATGATATTCAGAAGATATTTAAAGATATAATTATCTGATATTTAGAAGATAATGCCTAGGCATTGCAGGCTAAATAGGCATTTATCCCTAATAAAGGTAACCGAGATTTCCTGATGTGCAATATGTAATGATAATGAGGAAGGAACAGCCTATCATTATTTGGAAACGTGTGAAGGGTTTCAAAGGCTAAAATTTCAGGTAATTGGAACTGGAGTGCCGGAAGAAGACGAAACGGAGTCTTTAAGATGGCAGGACTTTCTTAGATTCATCCATCGTAGCAAGAGGTTTGACAAGGATAGAGTAGTAGTACCAGTTGGTACTAGTAGAATAAATTATTTGACATAGTACTGCTAGGATAAAGTACCAAGTTGGTGAAAATGACACAAAGGTGTGGTCTACTTTCCAGGCTTGAACTCCCCACTCTAACTATTACTACTAAAAGAACTCCAACTTGCGACAATATCTTTGTATAAGATCATATATGTACGTTATGAAAGATACTTTCTTACATTTTGTTTTAGATTTTTAAATCAATGTCTTCATGGAATGACTCCCTTTTTGATTAAATCCAAATGATATTAAAATTTTTCCTAAATTCGTGTTAATACAATATTTTTGCGTTTTAACAAAATAGTTATTGGACTGTTAAGAATGTTTAAATAAAAATTCTATAGGACTGAAGTCTTCATTAATTTAACCTAGAATTTTTGCGTTTTAGTTTTCAATAATAAACTTGTACATTTTACAAAATTCCCTTAAGAAGATACTTGTAAGGAAACATTTTTCATTTGCTGCCCTTACCCTAGCTAACATCTTACCCTTCTAATTACCTCCTACTTTCATCCCATTGTTCTTCAAGAAGTTAAACCTTCCTTATTCTTACAACATCTGTCCAAAATCACCATCTGTCATAATGAGGAAACAACCTTAATTAATCCACTTATAGTTTTAAAAATCGTTTTGTTTATATACCGTATAAAATTGGAACTAACTGACAAAAAACGTTAATCATATGTAGTTCCCAGTGACACTGAAAGACCTGATAATCACACGTTCATATGTTCCCTGTTAGTCATGCCTTTTAAAAGAACACTTTAATCTATTAGTTTAGTCTATTTCTTTTCTTTGTATCTTTAACCTTATTCTTTCTACTTTTTGTTTGTTTATCAAATAGTCATTGTTAATTGGTAAGAACTAATTGAGTAGCAGGACTATTTTCTTTAGTAATGTTTCTTGGTTAAAGTAATTAATTATTTTGAGTACATAGTAATTACTTGTTTTAGGGTCAAAATAGAGTCATCTTAATGACTAGAATTTTAATTACTGTTACTAAAGTAATAGTTCCATACACTTTAGTTATTTTTTAATCCTGAAGTAATTGTAATTATTTAATTTCTATAGCTTATTTTTGTGGCTCTTAAGAAGAAAAGTCAAACACTTTCTTTTATTATTACTTTCTTCCGGTACTTTCTTTATTTCTTCTGAAGGACGATCAAAAACAAACTAGTTCTCGTTGGAGGCTTGTTGTTGTCTCCTACTATAATATTCAGTTTAATGATCTTCAAATTTTGACGATGAGTCTGGTAATGAGAATGCACATAGCATCCTTTGGTCGTGTTTTTTCATGTTCATGTTTTTTATTTTATAATTTTTATCATATAACATAATCAACTAATTTTTTTCATGCTTTTTTTATCTTTCTCTATTTCTTTATCTCTCCTCAGATTCTGTCTATAGATATTAAAAAAACTTATTATTAAATAATTAGTATTGTTTTGATCTTTTCGAAATTCGAATTTGAATCTCAAAAGTAGTAAATAATTTTACCCAAAAAAAAATAAATCAAAGAAGCCAAAATAAGAACCAGATTCTTGGTAAAAAAATTAAGAAAAAATCTTTGGGAATTCGTTAAAAAGAAAGATTTAGAGAGGTTTTGTTTTAATCACTGTAAGTATTTCTTGGTTCACCTTTGGAGTAGAGATTTAGTTAGAAAAAACTTTATCCTTCCAAGTTTTTATCTATAAAAATAAACTTGGTTTTCCTTTATCTGCACAATGTCTCAGGCATCGATACCAGGATTCTCTCTTTGAAAAAACGCTTCCAATGATAGTTGTTGGAATTACGATGGATGCCATAAGTATACAAATAAAGCTCTTTTTATTTTTCCTCACTTACTACCGTAGGGACATAGGAAAAGTATTAGCACTCTAAAAATCTAAAGCCGAGATTTCATCAAAATTTTTTTGATGAATTGATGATTGGATTTTTTTTTTATCATGATGTCTGTATGTCTTTGTCAAAGATGTATGGACTGTGTCTGTGGTTTGCATAACTACCGCAGTGTTAACTCTAGAGATTTGAAATTAAGCACTAATATCAGACTTAACACACAACTAGACATGTTGCCCAGAAGACAATATTTTATAGCTCACGATAACCTTTTCTTGCTGGTTTCGACTTTACGTCATCATCAGAGCTGTTTTCAGACTCTGATGATGACGTAAAGTCGAAACCTGTCAGTTATAATTTTTTTTATACTATTGTGGTCAACTATATAGTAATTGTTTTTAATTCTAGTGTGTTTGTTTAATAAACATCATTGTGAGTCTATACAACAAAATCTCCGTCAAAACAACTAATGCCTTTTTTTGCTGCATCATTATTTTTTTTTTTCTTACACTCTTTAAATACAAGAAGTAGAACTGTTTAAATATTAATATTTAAAGGAGTATTTTCCGCTTCTTGTGATTATAGAATTTAAGCAAATGAAAAAATCTTTATTAGAGGGATGAAAGTTAATAAAAAAAGTAGTAAATATAAGAGTAAAGGAAGAATCATTAGACTTTAATAATAATAATTAACAGTGAAGAGAAAAAAATATAAGAAGAAACAGAAGCAAAAATTAAGTAATGACTAACAATAGCAAAATTTACGTAATAATTAAAATTATTAACAATTATATAAATTTGTTGATTTGTTGCGATGGCAATGCGATATTAATTCATTTAATAAGATGTTTTCCTGTTATTGTATTGTGAGTGTTTAATAATAAAATGTTACTGTTCACCTTTACTTATTGTGTATTTACTTATTATTGTGTATTCACTTAGTGTTAAATACTAAAACAAAATTAGCTAGAAAAAAACTGTAAGAAGGCAGAAGGAATATGACCTAAAATTTAAAACTCTAAACCCTTAAAATATGAAGAAACGTATGTACTGATTTTATAATTGTGGGGAAAAGAAAATGTGCTGCTAGCTCTAGAAACTCATTAAAAATCAAGTATTTGTTTATAAAATATGAATTGAGATACAGCTTGATTTTTTGAACTGTTTTGTTTTAATCGATTAAATTCCTTTGTAAGTATTTTGTTTGCAAGAATGGAGCACAGATATTGTGACACTATCTTTTTAGATTGTTGCGGATAAAATTAGGTGTCACATCATTCGCCACAACAAGGCTCTTCTGTTGTATTAGACAAAGAAAATGAACTAAGTAATAGAGTAAAAAAAAAAGAAACTGAAGGAACAAATAATATAATAGCTGAAGTAAAGAAAAGGAAAAATGAAGTTATAAAAAGATTGAAAACTGTAAAAAGAAATTATAAAATACCAGGAAATGTAGTGTAGAAAATAGAAACAAAGAGTAACATAACATTTATAAGAAGGAGCTAATAATAAAGAAAAAGAGAAGGAAAGATAAGAAGATTGATAAATGTAGCAGGAAAACAAGAGCTTCAGAGCAAGGATTACTGAGAGCTATTAGACTTGGCCAGATTCTGTCAATATTACTTCCACTCAACCTTCCCCACCTTTAATCCTAGTCAGCTAATTATTTTGGAGAAAATCCCCTCGGCAAGATTTTCTTCTTATCTTCAGATAAAGATTTACATAACTTCATTTAGTATCATAATTAGACGTTATAAGTAACCTTATAGAAAACCTTTCAGCGTAATTGGAGTGGATTCGATTTTATTTCCACCAATAATACTTTAGTTTTTCCTTTTAATTCAATTAAAACAAAAAGTGTAGTGAAAGTTTTTACCGAAAATTGAGACGAACTTGAAAAAAACTATTGAGGTCTCACAAGGCGCGGTCCACTATCACTTTCTCATATAAACTTTACTAAAAATTATTTCCATCCATCGATTGCTTTTTGTTTGCAATTTATAAAAAAAACCACATCAATAGGAATGAAAAATAGTTTTGTGATTCTTCTTCAAAATCGGAATCGTGTATTAGATTTATTTTTATTTTGCTTTCACTTCTTTCGTAAAAAACTATTTTTCTATTAGCCACAGACATGAGAACAAGAAATACGACGTTGAAATGAAAGTTTTTTCTTCATTTCGTCTAAAAATTGTGACCACTCATTCTCACGTGAATTTCTTCCTCTTCTTTCTTGACCTCTAAAGAAAAGATCGTCCTCTATGTCGATGTACAAAAACGACTATATTCACCAAAACAAACCTAAAAAAAAATGAATCAAGAAGAGTGAAAACAATAACATATTACTAAAAATATAAAAGAAAACGTAATCTTTGAAAAAATGCAGAAACTGTACACAAATCGTAATATTAAATAGGTGAGATTAATTTTTTAAACATTTTTTTATTGAAAATTTTGTCGTAAATGTAAAACAAATGTAAAATTATTCAAGTAATATAAACATAATAGATAAATTTGTACGATTCTTTTTGTGACTTCTGCTCAAGTTATACAATGTAGTTTAATAAAAAATTGCAATGTGAAATAATATTTATTTAAGATCTTCATTAAAATCTATCTAACATAAAGAACACTACGATTAATATCAATATAATCTTTAGGGATAATTATGAATATATATTAGTTCTTTAGGGATAATTATGAATACATATTGTTTCTTTAGGGATATTTATCGATAAATATTGTTTCTTTAGGGATGTTTATCGATGCATATTGTTTCTTTAGGGATATTTATGGATAAATTTTCTTTCTTTAGGGATATTTATCGATACATATTGTTTCTTTAGGGATATTTATGGATACATTTTGTTTTTTTAGGGATAATATCATGTTGAGTAATCATTTTGTTTTCCTCTGAAAATCACCATTGTTACCAACTCTATTTTTATAAACATCTTTTAAACTTGCTGGGTAACCTTATAGATGATCAAGAAAAGTTATATTAAAAGGGCATTCGATTAATCAATTACTGTATACGATTTTTAAAATTCGCTATTTTATCTTCTTGAAATATATCCTCGAATTCTTGGTGATTCCAAGAATAATAGTGAGCCCATCAAATTTATTTCTAAATGTACAAATACTTCTTTGTAACTGATAATTGATTTTAGTCCTGAAAAACATAATTTTCGCATTTACCTGTCAGAGTGTCTTGTGCAGGAGAATCGTGTAGAAATGTCTATTTTATTGCATAAAATAAATACGTATCTACATGTTGTCTACAGGAATGAATGCATCCTATTTTTTCAGCATCGTTTTACATGTTCAATAGATGGGTTTTAATTTAGAATTTTACTCTGGTTTTATTATTATTGGTGTTGTTGAATGGTTTTAACATCTGTCTGTATTTATAGATTAAAACACTTTAAAATAATATCAGGAAAAGCCCTGCTTGTAGATATTTTCTGTCACATAGGTCAAATATTTAAGGGATAAATTCGTCACAAAGATGACGAAAAATAAATAAATTTAGTAAATAATAAAGGTAATGAAATCAGCTATGTACTTGTATTCTATTAGTTAAAAAGATTAACCGAAAGGATTAACGAGAAAGGATTCTCTTATTATCTCTTCTACTATTATACTACTTTTATGTAAGTTTCTTGCTGCTAGTGGCCCTTTTAGTTCTTGTGAATATTTTTAGTGGTCCTCGGAATCTTTAGATGCTAACAGACTTAATAAAATAAAATTATAAAATCAATGGTTTATATTTAAGAGCATTTTCCCTTTTTAAATTCACTGAAAACAATAACTGCAGCATGACATGACTAAAAAATAGAACAATAAGAAAATATTCAAAATTTTAATAAGATTATTAAAAATTAAAGGGTTAAAACTTTTCTTTAAAATGTGAATAAATATCAGCTTCATATTTGTTTAGAATCTTTGGAATTTTAATTATTTAGTTGATGATTTAATAATACCATTTGATGATTAATTTAATACCAATTATGCTTCGATCTAGAGACAAACATTTTTCTGTGATTGCTCATTTGTTATCCTTAAGAATGAGCTAATACTATCTTGCACTGTGCATCTTTTCAATACCTAATCTAATGTAAAGCTATTTATAACATTTGATACTGCCGAGTTTAGCAAAACATGAATAGTTGACACAATATGAATAGTTTTGCTTGCCAAACATGACGGGGGAAAGAGAGCACCGCTCGTCTCTGGTAAATACTTTACATTATATTCTTCGGAATTTCAATTAAAGGCCAGAGTGAGCTCAGGCTCTGTCGATGCCCTGATGAGTTAGACGTAACGAAACAGAGTGGTACATGACATCAATGATGACGAAGGTCGAATGATGGAACAGTTCCCAGATGTAGCATTGCATTTTGCTTGCTACATTTCCTAGGTATCTCTCGCACAATTATATTGTGTAAAACCATTTATTCTGAAAAATTATCAACAAGCTCTAAAATATGAATTATCATACTTGGCGTACGTAAGACGATTTTATCTGGTCGAAAAAGATAAGCGTGATGATATTACTTTTTGTACAGCGACCAAAAGCCTTGTGTACATTGTATATGACTTTGTCCTGAAGTTTCTTTAACTGGTTGTTCGCCTATAACTTTTTTGTACTTTTACTGAACAATTGTACCAACTTGGTGAGCTAAAAGTTAGGAACATCCAGTTAAAGTTCATTATACTGTTATAGGCAGATATTCTCAAATTAACTCCTTGTCTCTTTAAGGACAAACCCTAGGGATTTCAAAGTTGTAGCATATATTAAAACCTAGTTAGGTTTGAGTAAGTTAGCTTTTAGGCCAACTTTGTTACTTTCCCTTTATATATACTTATTATATTAAGTTTAATATTTCCTGGTTTATTCATTCGAAGTCCTCTGGTACTTCAAATACCATTACTATGATACCACATGAAAAGAAATAACAGGATTTACAAATAAATAATAAAAGGAAAAATAAAAGAAAAATTAGATGAATCTTATTTAGAGCTGTAAGGGAAATCCAGTTTGCCTTTCTGTTTGGGGGAATATTTCAGTATAAAAAGTTTTATGGAGCAAATCTAATAATGCTCCAAACAGGTTATCTTGATTGCCTGATAACATCAAAATATTTCAAGATAACGAAACAGCGCTTCTAATAGGGAATACGATGTCCCATTATAAATTACTTCTACTATTATTTTACTAGTTAAATCTATACAATTTGTAATATTAAGATAGTAAATAACTATTACCTCTTGGTAATATTAAGATAGTAAATAACTATTACCTCTTGGTAATATTAAGATAGTATATTACTACTGCCTCTTGGTATTATTAAGATAGTATATTACTACTGCCTCCTGTTAATATTAAGATAGTATAATACAACTACCTCTTGGTAATATTAAGATGAGTTATTTTCGCTGAGACGTCTAGTTCATTGTAAAATGGTGCTTAAATAAGTAATACAAATTAATGGGAGGCATACATCTTACAAAATAGATCTTACAAATTAGTGCTTTATAACCCTCCATATCCTGTTACATTTTAAACCTCTATTCATTGGAAAATTTTAATTATATATTTTGTACTTGAATAATCACTGACGGTATTATTTGCCTTTCCCACCCTGATTTGTAAAATGTTTAATAAGTTCCACCTTTTGATAAATTGTCTTTTTGTCTGGTCGCTTATGGTACAAATTATTGTGACTCTACTAAGAACTAGAGTAGTTTAATAGCCAGGCTTTTTATTTTAAATGTATACACAGGGATGGATTACAAGCACAAGTATTCTAAGAATGAGTTAATTAAACATAGTTTAAATTAAAAACTTGAAGAATGTACTGAAAACATCATTGTGCCTAAATAAAACCAAGGATTAGATTTTGCGGATAAAAGTAGATTAAGCTATTTTAATTGGGTTTATATTTTAAATTTTTTTCATTGAATGATGTGGGCAGGTGTGCTTTAAATATTTAAAATTAAATGAGTAAGTCCTCTAAATGTATAATTATATTCGGAAGCAAAATAAGTAGCTAAAATGTACAGGGAAAATAAGATTTCTACCTATATGAGTTTATAAAAAGACTTAGCGTTTCATGAAGCGTAGGCACCATTTACAAAGCCGACCCTAGTCTAGTGCTCACTCCTCTCCGAGTCCAAAAAAATGTAATTTTGGTCACGTAAGAATATGAGGTGAGCTAACAAGTTCTTTGTATCCCATAATGGGGGATTTAGAAGCATCATACACTGAGAGCTCTAACCACAGCCGTATTGAAGCAGGGCCTTTATTTACCTAGTTATTCATACAAAGCTTGTTAAATAAGTAGAAAAAAGCTTCTGATGCTTTGTAAATCGTTCTAAAGCTGATTTTGTGGTTTCTAGTTTATCAACGAGACTGGACATTCTGTAAATCATATTTTTGTTTTAAATTGAACTTGTGTTGTAAGCAAAGATGGTATCTTGTCGCCATTGTTAGTGTACGATAAATGCGTTTTGATGGAACCATTATAACTGTTATTTACGTATAACTGAAAATAAACAAGCGAGGAAAAAATACTGAATAATGTCCAATCTCTTTTATTTTTATTAATAAAAGCAGGCACTTTTTCTCAAACTTCGGGCTCGCTTCGCTCGTTCTCAGATTGTCATGATTATCCAAAGCCTAAGGTGGAATTACTTCGGTCTCGCTACATTCTACCTCAAAATTATAACGTATACAAATATTTAGGGTCTTATAGCGTTTGGATAATTAAAGCTCAGAGAAGTTATACGGTGGATAGGCATTTTATAAAATAATATGGGTAATATGCATTCCACGAATGCTTTAAAGACCTGTGATCATACTGGGCAGCCATTTTTTTATTAGTTTAGTTTTTTATGAATATAAAAGCAATATATTGTATCAAAGTATTTGTTTATATTATGTTATAAAACTTCATGAACTTCATGTTTGATAGATCTAAACAACGTTTTTCTACCACTAATTTGATATAACTTTCGCTATCTGACGATGCAGTAAGTTTTAAAATTCAGTAGTCAATATTTTCACAATAGTGACTAATATTATGATGAAATTTTGTGGATTCAATGGCCACCTATATATAGGTGAACATTTGTGTCAAATTTTAAAAGTATGATGACTCAGCAAACTAGGTGATCGTAGTTTGTAAAATATCATATTGTGGGCAGCACAACTAGACTTTTTATCTCTTTTTGAAGTCAAATTTCAACTCTCAAGTATGAACACAACGGGAGTTATGCGTGACACGGACACACACACTCACAGACGTCATGAAAATGCCTATAACAGATAATTATGGTGAAATCTGGAATTGGGATTTTTAGGGTGTCAAAGGCACCCTAAGTCACTTTAACCAGTATGAGAACTATGTCAAATACATTTATTGTAGACAATAATCAATAAAGTTAAAAAAATACTTCAAAAGTACTTTCTCTTGGTGGCATCTTATAATATGATACTTCTTTGGTACGAGGGGTTTACCTTTAAGTATTAATGAGATAAGTTCATTTATAAGCAACCAAATATTTTTAACAGGAGTACTTTCTTTTCTAAAATAACACAACACGCTGTGTTTATTCTTATGGTGTTTTGAGAAACCAGATCAGTTTTAAATACTAGTATATATATATATAATATATATATATATATATATATATATATATATATATATATATATATTATATATATATATATATATATATATATATATTATATATATATATATATATATATATATATATATACATATATACATATACATATATCTGTTTCAAACAACGTTAAAGAATTGAAACATATGTGCCATTGCAATATTTTCCACTCCTTATTAGAGATGGCTAAGAAAAATATCTAAATTAGATAAAGTAATGGAACGGTGTTAATGAAATAGAGATATTTAGTTGGAGGTAAAGTTGTTTCAGTAATAATTAAAAAGAATCAACTTACTTGTAATTACTCGCTTTATTTGCTTTTTCATTTCGACCAATAAACTTTTTTTCTTTCTCAACTTAGTTTTAGTTAAAAGTAAAAACTTTGAGTTTGGGAGGAGAAAATCGTGATTTTTATTCTGTTTAGTTTTCTTTTTGTTAGAAGAAAGTAATTATTATAAAATATTTAATAAAAGGACTAATTATTAATTTAATTGTTAATTAAAGAATAACAACGAGAAAAGAAAAGAATAGTTACAGAAATAGCCATAATGAACTTAAACCTTGTTGAAATACGAATAATTTTAACTCAGCATTTTTATTTTTATATTAATGATAATGATAATTATGTTAAATTTTAAGACTAATGGTCTTTGTAAGGCATACTGTAGTCAGGAACCTTGTAAGGCATACTGTAGTCAGGAACCTTGTAAGGCATACTGTAGTCAAGAACCTTGTAAGGCATACTTAAATGTGTGTAAATGTGTGTGTTTCTTTGTTGTATGAGCGCAGCGAATGCTGTAATAATATCACACAAGCGTTGCAACTTTTTAAAGCAATTTTTCTTTACTTTGAGTTTTTTACCCGTATCCCGGTGGTAAAATGGTTCCTACATAAATGTCTGCCGCCCAGGCAGTCCGAGTTCGATCATAGTCAGGACCTCTGGAATTTTCAAGGGATCTTACACGCCTTGTCCTTCGAAAAAGACGATAAGCTGGTAGTTTGAGACTGTGCGATGTCAGGTATCCCTAACTATAAATAAATCTAAGTTTAGGGCCCTTATAGTTGCCTGGGTTAGGCAAAGTTTAGGGCCCTCAATAGTAGCTTACTTAATATATATAATATATATATATATATATATTATATATATATTATATATTATATATATATATATATATATATATATATATATAAATATATATATATCTGTGTGTTGGTGCGTCTATGCTTCTGTCTTATAGTGAAGTCACGGCTCTTCTGTGCGTTAGACCCATAAACGCCTGCATTTAAGGGCTCATAGGGTAGGACACTTTGGGAATTAGCAACAAGGTCCTAACGACGTGGCTTACTTCAGATGATAATATCACCTGGTAAAGTGATATCATCATCTTTTTAATTACTAATACCATTAGTTTCTAAGATTTCTTCAACTTTATTTTATCGGATCCTTTTGTCTTTTAAATTTTGGTGGCCTAGGAAAAAAAAATACCTGGACCAGTTCTGCGTAAGCAAATAAAATGACTAAACAATTACCGTTTTTTAAAGTATTTTTAATGTATTAATATTTTTAGTGAAGTTAACATAAACTGTGTAGTACTTGTGTGAATGCGTGTTCGAAAACCAAACACAACATGTTCTACTGTTTAATATAAAGCTATTTATACGACCTTATAGTTGCAATTTAACGTTGACCATATTCTAAACATATTTGATTTCAAGGTTCAAAAACAAAAACTAATTCACAATATAACTATAGTGTAGAGGAAACTGTTGTCTCAACATGTCTGGGGGTCATTGCGATAATGTTCTCATATGGTAACATAACATGACTACTATGCCTGTTTAGTGGTCACATAACTCTATTATCTAAACGTTTTCTCCTAATTTAGTCATCTGGTATGATAAACTTGAAATTGTTTTACTATTTTTTTATTTTTATGATTCAAAGTTGAAAAAATTAAATAAGTATTTTTTGTTTTAAGTGCTAATATTTATGGATGTGGAAATGTATATTAAATGTGTTTCAATTGATCAAGGTTATTTTGCACAGAATTATAAAATTATATTGATCGTAATTCCTATTAGGTGAGTGGGTAGGACCTATCAGACGACTAGTCTAGACCTATCATGAGACAAGGTAGAACCTATTAGGTGACTAGTCGACCTATTAGGTGACTAGTCAAGACCTATTAGGAGACAAGGTAGAACCTATTTGGTGACTAGTCAAGACCTAACAGGAGACAAGGTAGAACCTATTAGGTGACTAGTCAGGACCTATCAGAACATACAGTCTGTCTGTATTTGTTTGTGAGTGTGTTTATGTGTGTTATCATCATAGCTCCTACTGTATTTATGCTAGAGAGTTGAAACTTTGTAGAAAAATCAGTCTACCACTGTAGTTGTGCTACACGGAATTTGTTTATGACGTCATTAACCCAATAATGGCGCGAAAAACCATTACACGCGGAAACATGATGTGATCGAATTGAGATTAGTCACTCAGTGCCAATCTCATCAATTTTTATCAAATGTCTTGTGTGCATTTTTTAAAAATTAAAAATGCAAAATAGGAAAATAATCCAATTGAGTTATAATTAATAATTATGGTTTTTGTTGGATCATAAAAGTTAAGCAGCATTTAGCGTGGTCAGTGCTGCATAAGTGACCGCTGAGAATAAAACGGATGTATTTACTATCTCAGGACGAGCAAAGCAAGTCCGTATTACAGTATAAATTTGGCCAATTGTATATTCTAAAGGCCGAGAAAAGCGAGTCCGAAGCAGGGAGGATGAGCGTAGCGAATCCGATGTAATGAGAAAAAGATCCGAGGTACCCCGTACATGATTTTTTACTATAAATACTTGGTTACTTTTAATTTCTCTTTTATATTTATTATCGTTGTTAAATTAAAGGTGCAGAGTCAGGTGCATTGAATCCAACTCCAACGAGCACTGCTTTAAACAAAAATTTTTAAATAAATATAATCTTGTAAAAATAAGATACTCTGATCAAAATATGTTATAAAAGCTATAAAAGAATATAAATTTAAAAGTTATATGAATTTGACAGCTGTCAAGATAAACAAAGCCTTATTCAAATTCATCTTTGATGTTAAAATTCTGTCAAAAATTATATATATGCCTTTATATGTTTCGCAAAACATTTCATAATTTACTTAAATATATTTTTATGTTAAGATAAAATATAATTAATTTTTATAATAAAAAAAAACATTATTATTGTACTTTTTATTAAAAGTACGCCTGTAAATAAACAATGATTTTGACAATTAACAGAGGCATAACTTTTTATTAACACTAACATATATTTTTCAATGAAATCCTAAAATAACAATATTTTTAGAGTAGCATAGACAAAGTCGATACGATTAAAACAACCGGTTTTTATTTATTGAATTTCGCGTTGATATTTTTGTTTACTTGATCTACTTTCCGAGAGGCTCAGAGTTTTATTTTGATAACATCTAAGGCCTTCCCCTTGTGCTTTTTGAGTGTATAATTAAAAAGCTTTTATTACTTAGAGGCCTGGAGGCCGATTTTAGATAAATCGATTAAAATTGTTTGTACCGTTAAACAATTCTCTTGTCTGAATCGATATATTTCTTTTTGATTTATCGACTTTCTATCCATATTGTTAAGATATATATCGATTGATAATCTAACCTTATTAAAATTAGACTAGATTTGACTATCTAGTCATAACTCATTTTTAATTTGGTATGAATTAGTAGGGTATTTTTTTATAGTTTTAGACTCTAAAAATTCTCCTTTTAGAATTTGTATAACCTATATAGAGTCATAACCCATTTATATTGTAACGAATTATAATCCACATTTCAACTTAAGTTACTATTCGGTCTTGATATTCCTTATTTTAAATATGCGAAAAACAACCCATGAAAGCAATTTGAATTATTCAAAATCTATTAGGAATTCACCCTCACCCACTCAATTGCTTTGCTTTACTAAGCAAGCAAATAAGCTATGTACAAAAACCAAGTTTATGTACAAACAAACAAAGTTTTGTTCGTTTGTAACCAAACATCCTAGTGTCAGAAAATGACGCTTATAGAACGGTTCGCCTTCCACAAAATCCTTTAACGTTATTAGAGACACCATTCTTACAATTTACTCGATCAAAGTTTTCAAGTGGCTATCTACAATCTCAGTGACCTCAGTGATTCTTTAATTTTTCTTATTATCCATCCATTATTTAGAAAGAGAATTAATAGACTTTTTGAGAGTAAGAATGTTTTCAAAGGATCCTCTGACCTCTAATGTCATGCAGAATTTGTTCGTTATTTCTTTGATATTAAACAGAGGAACTGTACTACACTGTGATACAGTTTAAAATAGTACGTAGCAAAGTTAAACACTGTAAACTCACTGTTTATGGTACAGCGATCATGTTGTTACTAATCTAAAAAAGGTACTGCGTTAATTGTTAGCCTGTTAATTGTCGTTAGAAAATATAATATTTGTGATAGAGTTAGGCAATGAAAATCAAGATAGGTAATCATTCAAAGATTGTATCGTGACCATTTTAAGTGAAGTATTTAAGAAAATCGAGCTTATGCTTATGTGAGATTGGAATATTGTTGTATATATATATATATATATATATATATATATATTATATATAAATATGTGGTGTGTGTGTGTGTGTATGTATGAATGAATTTATGTATGAGATTTAGATGCGATGATTTTTAAACGCTTTTCGAATTGAAATGAAACTTGGAACAGAAATCAACCTGGTTAATGTCCTAAACCCTATTGTTCATGAAAATGTAGAACGCCATTAGTCCACAGTAATAATTCAGGAAAAACTTAAAAATTCATAAAGATTTTATGATAAAGAATCATAAAAATTTAAAAACTATTGTCTGATAGTGCCTAAATTTATACACATGCATGTACTAAGATGTATGAATATTATATATATATATATATATTATATATAATATATATATATATATATATATATATATGAAGTTTAATTTTATCAGTATTAGTTCCCGTTTTATTGATTGACATCTATAACATAATGTAAGCAAATCGCGTTGTTTGACTAATACATTTGTATATTTACTTGTATCGTTGCAGTATGCCATATATATAAAATATTAATATGACAAACTGATAAAAGTAATTTGCATTTGTAAGTGTTTCATTATTTTATCGTAATCGTGTTTGATATATTTCACTTCAAGTTCAGCCTAAAGTTGTAAATATTGATTTTAAAAAGTTTATATTCTTTTATAAGAATATATTTTTTATAAATAAATACCATGCTAACAAACAATACAGCAGAATTATCAGGATGCAGTTGATGCATTTTTACAACCTTGTTTTAATTGAAGTCAAACTTGTATGTATGTAGCACTAATTGATTACAAAACTTTCTCATACATAAAGTAAGATGAACAATCGTTACCTCTGCTGTATTGTTAGCCTGTGTAGAGTATAACTATACTGGATCAATGTTATCGTTTATACATTGTATCAACATTATTGATATGTTAGCATCAATGTTATCGCATAATATCATGTGAACCTGTATTGTATTTTGATTTCTCTTCCATTACCCCCTTATGTTGTTATTTAGTTTTACAATAAGTTAATGGACTACAATAGTATGTTGCTCTATTGTAGAAATGCTTTGGATTTTCAATTCAATAAATAACCATCCTTCGTATTGTATTAATTCGTGAGAAATTCGTTGATTTACATATTTAATCTCATTTTAGTGCGGCATTTGAGAATATTATATAATTATGAGTAAAACTTCTTCCAAACTTAAAACTTAAACTTCTTCCAAAGTCTTAATATCTTACTCAATAGAATACCACCCTTATTATGTGTCATGGAGTGACAACTTTTATGGGGTGCTTACATTTGTATTTAATCATAAAAGAACTCTTCTTTAAAAAAAAACTGGTTTAAAATGATTTACCTGAGATTATTGTCTCGATCATCACCTGCCATAATTTTAATGATATCTAATGATATTAGAGAAACTTAGTATCGCTATTAATAGTTGCTTCCCAATTCTTACTTCAGTCTCTTCACTAAGCACTGATGATGACCTAATCTGTATGGAAGTGCCGATGCTATTGATTGGAGGGTTTAAAGTCTCTATACAATTTTACACAAATTTTATTTTACCATCTATCATTGTGTATCATGGCCAAATTATTGGAAGTATGATCTTTCTTCTTAAACGGTTGGCCATGTTGTTGTGCTTCTAATACATTATAATACAGTGTAGACAACTTGTTTAGACCTCTTCTTTTTCCTTTTACATTTTAACTTTCATAGAGTTTTGTTATTTGTTAAAAATTTTGCATTGGGTTTGGGACTGTAACAAGGCTAATTTTTATACCTAGTTTCATTTCGATCCGAGAAAGCGTTCGGAAGTTATTGTGTCCCATAGAAACGTCTAGGAACCAATATTGCGTACATACACACAGACATAAATATATATATATATATATATATATATATATATATATATATATATATATATTATATACATTAAATGTTCCTTATCCTCATCTCTCAGAACTATGCCCTTGCTATCTCTAAGTTCTGTGCCTTTAGTATCTCTAAATTCTATGATCTTACTATCTTTAAGTACTATGCCCATATATCTCCAAGTACTATTTATAGCTATTTCTAAGTACTATGCCCTTAATATCTCTAAGTACTATGCCCTTACAATTTTTAAGTTCTATGATCTTATTATTTCTAATTACTCTACTCTAACTATTTCTAAATACTATGCCATAACTGGCCTTACTATTTCTAAGTACAAACTCTGCGATAAACATCTAACTTAAGTTTTACTCATTTAACTTATCTTTCTAAAATCATATATTACTATCTGTAAATAGTAATGTTTTAAATAAAAAAAATGTCTAAGGACTGCAGTCTTCTATAAATTAATTTAAAATTACTATCCACAGTCCATTAAACTCTTCACTTAAAATCATATATTGTAGCTTATATTGCATATTATGAATATAAATTTTTACGTCTGTATTTCTGATTACAGGTAAGATGATTAAACATTTCTTTTGCGAGTCATTATTTCTCATGTAACTCGCACTGTACCTCATCCAAGGTTAGTGGTGGTTTTTAATCTCAAAAACAATTAAAAATAAGTCGCAATTTTATTATTTAACTTACCTTAATAGTTATTCTTTAATAGCTAACTTATTAAACATTATGAAATCATATGTTCGTCCTTCGCTAAAGATTATGTAAATATTGAGAATTAATCTCACTCGTAAATTGACAGGGTATTAAATTGAAAAAAAGTAATTTTGGTCAATTATTTTTATAGTAACGCGTAACACAATTACGCTAAGATTAATTTTGATAAGTGGTGACTTTTTATTTTTACTTTTCTTCTGCTCTCCTAAGTAAAGATTAAAATCATCCATGATGATTTGAATTTAGATTCATAGCAGATGCTATATTGAAATGGACAGCTTTTGGACCATGTTTACTATTTTATTTTCATTAGAAATTACCAGCAGATTGTTTTGAAAATCCACTTGGGTTGTTGGTACTTGATTGGTCTTTTATTCCTATTGGTCACTGAAATTAGTTTTTTGGGTGATGTTTATTAAATTGTCTACTTAAGTTTGATAATTCTATTTACGATTGAAAATTATATAACAGGAACTGTAAAATTATTGGTAGTTCAACGATTTCTGAATAGTTTACAAAAAGAGGTTCAATTTAGTTTTATATTAAAAATTTATGGTAAACAACTCTACATTAATGTCCAAGTAATGAAATATGATTACTTAAATCAGGTATGTTATGCGTCAAAAGTAGTAAAATTATGGCTTCATCCAATACCTACTTGATAAAGTTGATCCAAATGCAACATAAACGTAGCAATTTATAAAAAAAATAATAAAACACAAAAAGATTAACTAAAATAAATGGGGTTTTGTACGAAACTTGTTTTTGGGTTATCGGTTTTTTGTTTTTGGGGAAGGAAAAATCAATGGGAAATGTGTAATTATCAATTAAAAAGATAAATGAGAGTAGGATAAGTTTGTTCGGCGGGTAAATATTGTCATTTCTCTGTAGGTTTTTATCTCATACCTTTGATTTCTTATAAAACTTATAGAGGAGGTTCCAAGGTATATTGGTTTAGTTGAGTTTAGATAGATACATTTGTAGCTTTTACAAAACTCTTTCCCATTTATACTGGCGTTGTGTGCCACAAATCGAGCGAATTGCCATAGAAATTAAATGTATGAACCATTTAGAGCCAAGTATATTAAATTCTTATAATTAGTATAATATTATAATAATATTTTAGAGACGATTAGACCTTCGGTCTACAAAGTGTATAAGGATTAAATTTTTTAAATAAATACTAAATATAATCAGCAAATATAGGAATGTAACATCGACATTAACATTTTAATAGTTATTTAACCATTAAAATGTTATTGTCGATGTTACATTCCTACATTTGCTGATTATATATAGTATTTATTTAAAAAATTTAATCCTTATACACTTTATAGACCGAGGGTCTAATATATCGTCTATAAAAGAGACTAATTATAAGAATTTAATATACTTGGCTCTAAATGATTCATAAATTTAATTTCTATGGCAATTCGCTCGATTTGTGGCAAACTGCGCCAGTATAATGGAAAAGAGTTTTGTAAAAGCTACAAATGTATCTATCTAAACTATTAAACTAAAAATTTAATTAATGTAATTTTCGTTACTAATTATATATTTTTAGTAATTACCAATATATTTAAATTTTCTCGCCAACTAGCGCACTATATAGGAAATGTTATGCGTTTGAAGTTTGCACTTCATAATTCGAAACCGAGAATTCACATAAGTAATTTGTTTCAGGTAAATAACACCAACAACTACGTCTCTCCACTAAACATTATTTATTAAATAAGTTGACGTAGCCGGCTTTCGCCAAATAGCCATCAACAGTGCCGGTGAGATCCTCCCTTCTAGATCTCACCGGCACTGTTGATGGCTATTTGCCGAAAGCCGGCTCTGTCAACTTATTTAATAGATAATATTTAGTGGAGAGACGTGGTTGTTGGTGTTATTTATTGTGAAGTACTCCACGGCGCTTTTAAAAGTCATCTTGTTGCAGGTGTTTTAAAACCTGTTCTAAGTAGTTTTTTTTATGTTGTATGTATGTGTATATTTTTATCTTAACTTCCAGTAAGTTATCCTGTTAGAGTGTAGAAATTTGGTACAAACGTAAATAGGGCTCTTTGTGTCGTTCAGGAAATGAAATATTTGTATCATCATTAAATAAATAAAGTTTGTCTTTCCACAGATGATTTATTATTATAAAACAAAGCCAGCTTTCAACCTGAACGGTCATCATCAGTGCCGGTGAGATGAGTCTAGATTACTTTTTTAGCCGGTTTCTGAGGCCAAGGCATGTATACGACTCAAGAGTCGTATACATGCCTTGGCCTCAGAAACCGGCTAAAAAAGTAATCTAGACTCATCTCACCGGCACTGATGATGACCGTTCAGGTTGAAAGCTGGCTTTGTTTTATAACAATAAATCATCTGTGGAAAGACAAACTTTATTTATTTATAAGCTTATTCCACATCTCAGTATTTATCGGATGTATCATCATTGCTCCACATCGCTTATTCTTTAAAATTTCAAAAAATAAATCAAACTTTTATATAGACACGCCTATATAATTAATAAAGTACTCAACTCTTGCTTTGAAAATGTGCCATCAGCAATTTAATCTAATATCTAAAAAAAATACATTATTTTAAATTAATTAGCTTTATTTATCAAAATTTTCAAAAGTAAAACAAATATAAATATTGCAAACAATATTCATATTGGTGCGAATTCAATTAGAATTAATTACAGTGTATCAAAATAAATTAATTACAATAATATAAAGATGAGCATTATTTATTTATAGTAAATATATCTTTTATAACTTTTTTCCATAAAGTAATTTTATTTCGCATATCCGAAGAAATAGACTTACTTTCTTATGGACATCTATAACATACATTATCAACATCTACTACAGTTTCCTGATTTTGATCCTTACAGGTTTCTAACCAGCGAAGATAAACAAAATAAAATTCGCCAATGGTTCAATTCTTTAAAAGCTAAAAGAAACTCATAGAGGTTTTATAAATCAAAGAGAAAAAAAACTGATTGTGTGTGAGTTTTAAAAAATGTTATAATCTATACTCACGTGTCTCCTCTATAGACTCGACTATCCATTCCGTGACTATCCTCTCTATAAAACACACACAGAAACACTCTCTAAAACATAGACAGAGACACACGAGTAAAATACACGCATCTTCACATTTAATTCCAAATAGTGAAAATATATTAATTATTATAAATATAAAAATCACGATAAAGATATCCTATTTTTATATTTTAAAGCTAATTTGATGAGATTTTTCTTATATTTTTTATTATATTAAACTAGACTCTCTCAGAATTTAATTAAGTTAAGTACCGAATTGATTTTTTAGCTTCGTCGTTCTCTAAAGAAGATATTTTGTAAAGATTATCAATATTTAAGGTTTTTAATCGTAGATTGACTCAGATTAAATTTATAAAGAAAAATTGATACTTGTCCATTTTAATTATTAGTATTTAATTAATTAATTATTATTTTTACAAACTGACTATATAGTAAAAAAATATCACAAAACCTAAAATTAAGATTAATCAATATTGTTTTAAACATATTTTAGCTTTTTATTTTATAAAACTAATATTCTCTAAAGAATAAAATTTTATTATTAAAATGATTAATAATAAATAAAAAAAGTACTATTAATCTTTATTTTTTACAGAATATTATCTGAAGATAACCAACATATTATAGATTTAGTTAAAGTGTACAATTGTAATCTACACTAGACTATCCATTTTTGGGATCTAGTGTTCAATTTCATATATTTTCTATTGGTGATAGAAAAGTATCTTATTTTGTTTGGGTACTTTTCAAGTCATTATTTGAGGTAACAATGACTTAAACTAGCTGATTGGTTGATTAATCTACGTAACTTATATCATAGCAGTTTATCCAATCAAAAACCAGCATATATTTACGCTTTTGTTTTCTCTGCACAGTGGCACATATCTTACACAAGGCCTTCTTAATAATTCAATTTACCCCACCCAATTTTACTAGAATAGCCTTCATATTAAACTAAAAATCAATCCCGCCTCTTCCTTTATTTTTCTAATATACCAACATTATAAGTGTCGTTTTCTGACGAACCCTGATAAAATATAGATTATTAAATTACATGACATTCATAACAATGTATTTGTTTGGCTAAATTTATCCATATTGGAAGAGCCTATTAGGAGTGTAGCATACTTTTGGCTAAATTTATCCATAATGGAAGAGCCTATAGGGTTGTAGCGTAATCTTGGGTAAATTTATCCATATGCGAGGAGCCTATTAGGAGTGTAGCATATTTTTGGCTAAATTTATCCATAATCGAGGGAGCTTATTGGAACTGTAGCGTAATTTTGGGTAAATTTATCCATATTGGATTAGCCTATTAGGAGTGCAGCATATTTTTTGGCTAAATTTATCTATTTTAGAGGAACCTATTGTGACTGTAGCATGTAGCATATTATCATAAGAAACAAACCCTAGTGTTGTGACTGTAGCATATTATAATAAGAAACAAACCCTACTATTGTGACTGTAGCATATTATCATAAGAAACAAACCCTACTATTGTGACTGTTGCATATTATCATAAGAAACAAACCCTACTATCTCTCCCTGACAGACACCAAGTTTTCTTTTATTTTTAGGACCTGTTAAAACTAAAACTTCGAGTGAAGTAATGTTATCTCTCTAGTCTTTCTACTTTATCTCCATCTCTAAGAAGGTTATGCAATTAAGAACTTATTACCACTTAAGAGGTATTAATGTTTATTATATAATTTTAGAGTCATACTCTTACTAATACTATATGAACTAAGATTAATTATTCATTTGATAAAGTCTTATTAATTAATTTTCTTATGAAAAATTACTAATTATTAATATATCAGGTGTTATTTACACATCATAAAATTCTCTTCCAAGCTTGTTTATTTTTTAATTTGCATTCAAATTAAAAATTTACTTATTGAAGGAATTGTTTGTTCAAGGATAATCATTTCATCGAGTCAGATAATTACGTTATTAAAGTGAGATTAATGGTTTATGTAAATTTGTATGTAATTAACATTTATAGTGGAAATAATATTATAGGCTTAGATTATGGGCTAGTTTATGTGTTTACTTGAATTAAGGACAATATTAGGCTTATTAGGCTTGAAGGAAATGATAATAAGGTGTAGTTACTCGAGTCAGTAACAATATCCATTTTATTAACCATTTTAATAATTGAAACTAATCGCTCATTTATCTGTTAAATCCTTTAATATAAAGTTAATTAATTCTAAATCGAGATTTATTTATTAATTTAGATTTGTTTTACTGTTAGGATTTTGGAAAGGTAGTTTTCAATTCTTGTCTTTTAAGAAAGCTTGCTATGCAATTCGAACTATTTAGCTTATGTTTGATAACGGCTTGTTCATAGAATCCTTTTTGTACAGCCCTAGTGTGAGATAAGAACTTATTATAGATTATGGTATGATTATTTGTTTTCGATGCCTGTTTTGCGGGAGATCTTTTGGCTCTAATTCGTTTCCACCGATAATTCATGGCGAGAATGCACTGCTACCAACTATGTCAAAGTTAATTGCCCCAGCTGAGTTAATGTCATGTACATCATAAATTATGTTTTGTCATAATTTGATAAGTAATAATCAGACGCGTTTCGGGTGCATTGTTCATTTATATAGTGATATTAGCATAGTTGCCGAAATGGCCTAATTATTTGTATTTATAATTATGATATTGTAATATAAAATAAAGCAATCAACTTTAAAAAAAATATCGCGTTTTATTTATTATATAAAACAATAAAACTCAATCCTTATAGAATAAATGGATTCAGGTAATTTGATGTGGGGTTTTATGCAGTTATGTGGTTTTAGTGCAAGTATGAAAATATATTTGTGTGACGTCAGATAACTTTCTAGAAATAGAGTTTTGGATCCTTTTATTTTAGGGAGGACAACCCCCTTTAAAATAGAAACCCCATCTACTAACCGCTTTTAACAGACATTTTCAAAACTTATGGTTATATTTGGTAGAGTAAACAAGGAATATCAATCAAACTGAATGTTATGTAGTGTTAAAATGTAACCTAGTCAATATATGTACTCGATGTATATATATATTTATATTTATATCATGCCTTTTCTTGTCTGTTGCTATACTAAATTTTTGAGCATAATCTCTTATATGTGTTTTTGAGTTAACATAAAAATAATAGGGTACTAGGTACCTCTAAACTTTTCCTCATCCCATCGGATTCGCTATGCTCATCCTTCCCGGTTTGGACTTGCTTCGCTCGTTCTCGGAAAATACAAATCGCCAAATTTACACTGCAGCATGTCTTTGCTTTACTCGTCCTCAGATAGGAAATCTATTCGTTTCACTCTCAGCGTTCACCCATACAGCACTGACCACGCTTAACGCTGCTTAACTATTATGATCCAATAAAAACCATGGATATACTTGTATTGAAACGAAAAGTAACACAACCTTGAAATTTTGACCATCATGGCATCCTGAGGACGAGTGATGCGAGTCCGATGTGGCTAAAAAATGTTCCGAGGTACCATGTACCTATTTTTTATATTTTATAAATATTGTTTTATAATAATTTTTTTTATTTTATATGAAAATTTAATGAAAGATTATAATGATCCTAATAATTGAATCTATTCACTTAAAGTGTTGCTATAAAACAGTAACTTGGATGAAAAGATGCCTAATTCTAAAGTATATACATAAAAGAGAATAAAAAGTTTGCAAACTCTGCCGCCTGGAGACCTCTGATTACAATTTATTACTATTTTTTCCTCCAGAATGTCTAAAAAGAGAATTATAAAAACTAACCTTCCTCGTCTTCACTTATAAAAGAAAATAATATTAACACCAACTTACATTTTATGGTTCAAGATTGTTAATAATAATAAGTAATTTTTTAAAATTAAAAAAAAACTCTTTTGACGTTTTTCAAACTCCAGTAATTGAAAATTTACCAGAAAATATTATTTTTTCAATATATACTTAAGAAAACCTATAATAACTATAAAAAAATAATATAAATAACTATTTTTTAATAAATGGAAAGAAATAACAGCACTGTTAAAGATATTAAAAAAGTTTGTGAAAATCAACATTATTAAAAAAGTAAAAGGTAGCAGAGCACAAAACGTTTTATAGCTTTTTAAAATATTAATAACAGTCAATAAATTTTATTATTTTTGCAATGTTGAGACAAATTTATACATTAATCTCTTAGAGGGCGTGTTAATGTTTGGAAATGTTTTATGAATGGATTTTATTGCATTTTTGTTTGTTTTATGTGACATGATTTACAGCTTCAAAGATTTTTGTTTATTTTTAGGGTGTTTATGACGTTTTTTTATTTCTTTGTGGTTTTTTAATTTTAACTTTTGAGTAAATCATCTTACCTTTTAGATTATTTCATGACGAAATCTGCCATAAATGTAAGTTTTACTAATCATCCCTAACGGATTTTTGAAATGTTGAATCTAAAAATCCGTGTTTTAAACTCGTTTAAAAGCCTTTTGAAACTATTGTATGAGAATTTCTATTACTAAATAATTCTAATGTGGTCATAAAACATCCTATTAGAATAATTTCTATTCATATATAATTTTAATGCAGGCCTGTAGCTAGATAGGTACCACGGGGGGACCACCCCCTCTAGAGTTTCTGACCCCTCTGACTAAGTAGATTTTAGTGGAATTCGCTTGTAGATGAGTGAATTTTACCCCCCTCATGGATTGGATTTGCCTCCCTTACAAGTTTTGGCTGGCTACAGACCTGTTCTGTGGTCATAAAACATCCTTTAAAGACAGAAAATTACTATGTCTGTGATAATAAGTATTAATGTTATTTATCGAAGCATTTGTGAATTGATTCTATTCAACCATACTTAAAGTTCAGAGTACCCTCAGACAGACTAAGGCTGGTGAGTCAGCTGAGACTATCTAGTTCCAAATTATTAAGATTTTCTAATCGGCTGACAGCCTATGGCTAAGCCTAAATTTATATTTTTTCATTGTAAAAATAATGTAAATATGTTTGCAATAAATATTTTTTCTATTCTATTCTATTCTTTTTTCTATTATTAAGATTTTCTTCTAAAAATGTATTTACTTCCATTGATTGCCAGCAGGTTTGCCCAATGTGTAATGAGGGTAGCAGGGAGACTATGTGTCACATTCTGCTAGACTGCTCTAGCTACACATCTTTTAGAATAAAATATCTTTATAATATTGGGTATAGGGATTTAGAAAATATTTTATGTGTATCTTCGACAAAACATCTTAATTTATTATACATTTATCATCTGCTCTCAGGCGGAGAGAAGAGATCTTGGTTGGGCAGGGGGTGTGACACATGATCTTCCTGACCTTCAAAAGATTAATAATCTTTATTCCTTTGATAACTTTTTATTTGATTTGATTTTATTTATATTATTATTTTTTTTTTCTTAGGAGGAAAATTTCTTTTTTTTATTTAAAGAAAATAAGAATATTTCTTTTTTTTATTATGTAAAGCCTCACCCTGGGCTAACAAAGGGTTGTACCTAAGTTATATTTATAAATAAAGCCTTTATTGAAATTGAATAAGTATTAATGTACCTTTAAGTATTAAGTACAAATTTTACAAAAACATTCTTGAAGCTGCTAGGCCTTGCAGTCCTATTATGTACATTGGTTTAAATATACATTTTTACCTATTTTTATTATAAAGAAGACATAATCTCCTAATATCAGTAACCTTGTTTTTAAGTAAAACCATTATAAATCTGTAAAAACTTTTTAAAACGAGATAAAAAGAGGATAAAGTCTCTGCGAGTAGATTTAATCAAATTACAAATCCTTTACAGCCTGTTTATGGCTCTTTATAGATTGTTTTATTGGTTACTGGGTAACTATAGCGTTTGTTATTTTGTGTCGAGCTTTGTATTTTCTTGCTAAGGTTGCTGTTTGTAGTTTGTAAAGGGTTTAGAGAGGTTTTTGTCCTTTTAACTTGTACTTTGTTATCCCTTCCTGTATAGTTTAAGGTTTTGTTTCTAAAACTTTTCGTTAGTTTACCTTATTTTATTCTTTAGGCTTGTGTTTTTTCTTGAAGTCTTTTTTCTTCTCTACTTGTTTGTTATTTTCCAATGGCGATACTGTCTTTAAGTGGTTGTCAACCCAAACCCTTAACGTTCTAACGCTTTCTCCAATATACTTTTACCTTATCTTTTAAAATGTTCCTCCCTTTCGACTTCCTTAATAAACTCTAAATACATTCTTGTAGGATTATTTAGAAACCTTTTTATACCGTTTCATTTGAAAATCTTCACAATATTAGAAAAATCCATAACGTTTTTCACATATTTTTCCCTTTTCTCATCAAATTGAGTTTTTAACGCTTTATTTAACCCGTTGGCAATTTTCTTAATATTTTTTTTCTTTTTCTTCCAGTCTATAAAATTTCATATTATGTACATGACTTTTTTTCCCTTTATCGGGAATGAATTTAAATGTTATCCCTTTCCTTTTATCCTTACCCTACCTAAACATTCAATTTACCAAATGTAAAACACTAATTTTCCTTTACAATAGGGACATTAAAAATAAAATTCAAATAAAATATTGTATAAAAAATAATCAATAAAGACAAATATTACTTAAAAATGCAAAAAAATATAACAAAGTTAGTATTCATTTTATGAAATGTTTTACAATTTTTTCATTTCGTGTAATCATGAAATTAAATATTTAAAAGAGTATTCGTATATTTTACGATATTATTATACATATATAATATATATAATTTTACGAATATATATATATAATATATATATATTATATATATATATATTATATATATATATATATATATTTCTTTTATTTATAAAAGAAAAAGTCTAAGTCTAAAAGTCTAGTTAGAAGGAAGTTTCCGAGCTACTCAACCAGCTTTTAATATATATATATATTATATATATATATATATATATATATATATTATATTATATATATAATATATATATTAATTATATATTTATAAATGATTCTTCAAATTAAATATTGGAAATATATATTTAAGATAACTTTTAATAATTTAAATTATTTGCAGATATATCAAGCTGACATCCATAACAGCTTTAGAGTTTGTTGTTAGCAATGTTATTTATTAACTACTCATAAAGAATTCGAATATTTTCTTTTTATTTCTGAATTTTAAATTTAATTTATCAACTGATGTATATATTTTAATAATTTTTGAGTTTAACGAATTATAAAATGAAGAAGGCAGTGGTGTATAAACATTAATATAAAAAGTAACAATGGGGAAGAAAAATGAAAAAAAATAATATATAAAAAAAATAAAGAAAAGTATGAAAAAATGAAAATAATAATAAGTAGAGGTCGGTTTATTAAAATAGCTCTCCTGGAGTCCTAAGTTCTAAGGAGATCATTTTTTTAATTTATTTATTTTTTACACTGACTATACGGGATACATACATACCAGAAATTAAATGAGATATTTTCCCTTGTGTGTGTTAAATATTAACGTCTTTAAAGGGATTATTAAATGTGTAATTGTAATTCTAACTGGGTCATTTTATTATTTTAATGAAGCTGTTTTATGCACAGGAAGGGTAATAAATTAAATTATTAAATTTAAAGATGAAATCATTATAAAATTTAGCTTGAAATTACAAATATTAAATATAGCACATTTTAATTATATTATTATGGTGCGTTGATCAATAATCATGAATGCATAAAATAGGATGAAATATATTACTTTAATTTTAATATTTTTTTAATCTTTAATTCTTTTTTTATAGCTATATACAGTGTTAATTACTCACAAGTATATAGTAGTATGAATGCATACAGTGAAGACGTCAGTATTTTTTTACGGATTGATCAGATAGATTGTCAGGAAGATCTACTGATCAATACTATAGATTAATCGATCTTTAAGCCATAATAAAATTACAAAGAACAGGTCTATTGAGATTTATCGGATAGATCATTGAAATTGCCGGTTCATCATAGTATTTACTCACACGGATTTATCGTCCCCTAATTTTTTACAGATCTTGTCTGAATGATTGAGTACGACAGATTTATCCGTATTTAAAAACTAGTCTAATGTTATTTAGTATTTATTTGTCTTATTATACCATCTGTGCGTCTAGTATTAATACAGTTGTATAGTTTTGCTTTCAAGCAATTTTCATAAAACAAGTTATTTGGTTCTTCGAGCCGTATTTTAATGATAAAGAAAATATTACAGTTGAACGAAAATGAATGCGTTTTAATACTTTAAATCCTTTGGGTGCTATTGATTTTAGCTGTGGAGTTGGGATATTGTTGTAAAATGATAATATTGTTGGTTCACCACACTATAATATGAGCAATATTATTGTTTTTCTAGTTAACCACACACCTGTTGTTCTATAAAATTCAACAAGGCTATAGTCCAGTATAGAGAAGCTCTGTGGTCACTGTATAATTAGACCTCCTGGTTTTATATCTAGTCTAATTTCCTCTAAACTCCTCTCTCGTTCCATTTTCGTCCGGTTTCCGGTGAAAACTTGACAAAAGATACGGCTGGATAATTGAATGGGACCGCAGTCGAGCCCCGAGGGGTGAATGTTATCATCTTTTCTAAAATATCTTCTGAAAAAGGTTTTTATAATATTTATATTATCTATATACTGCAATAGATAACTTTTTTGTTATAAAAATTAACAGTATGGTTCTTTTCATTTTACGAAAAATAAATCTATATTAATTATAACAACAATTCATTGTACTTACTCAGATATCTCAGCTAAACAGTTAAGTGATGTGATTTACTCTACTATTTACTTTATTTTGGTAAAATATTATAGTTAATTACATTCTAGTTTTAATAAAAGCCCTGTAAGAATTTCAAAAAGAAAAAACGGGTTCAGTGTACCTCGTAACTCTTTCTCACCACATCAGATTTGCTCCGCTCATCCTCACTCTTTGGACTCGCTTGGCTCGTCCTGAGACAGTAAATACTTCGTTTGATTCCATGTGTTCACCCAACCATGCATTGACCACGCTCGACTCGATGCTACATAACTTTTATGATCTACCACCAAAAACCTTAGATACATTAGCCGAATTAAAAACCTTAATACATTTTTTAATTATGTATTAAGAGTTGTACCAAATTTCAACTCAATTGAGTTATTTTCCGCTTTTAAACTTTTTAAAAAACGTTCACAAGTCATTCCATAAAAATTTAATTAATGGAGTGAATGAGATAAAACTTAGCACTTATGTTGGGTCTTATATATAACTTACATACAGTCTTATATGCAGGCGTGCCTAATCTCAAACCGATCAACAAAATTTTCCTGCGTTTTGCTGATTCACAATTGTGGGTTAATAGCGTCATAAACAAATTATTTTCAAGATAGCACTACAAAACGTAAAGATTTATTTTCGTGCCGGGGCGCCCAAGCGGTCGAATGCCTCTTGATGTAATAACAATGTGACATTAACTCTAAAATCTGACTATTATAACTGTAATTATTTAACCTTTGGCTTTCATTTCATTCGATATCTGTGATGATAAAATTTCAATTTATATCTATTTTAATATAATGTAGATGTCAACATTTTTCTTAATCAAAAATGCATTTCAATATGAATCAATTCTATATAAATAATTGATACCATATCAGTTAATATTTATATTCAATATTGTTTTAATAATTAGAAAATAGAAAAAACTATTTAAGCATAAATCAATAGACCTTACGTCACTTCTATTATGTACAAGAAATATTTTCTTATCTATTTTAAAATATGAAGAAACTATGTTTTATGTTATAACAATTCATGCATTTTAGCGTATTTCCTGTGGCAAAAATAGGATAATGGCAGGAGTCGGACCCAAGGGTGCGGCCAAAATCCGTTTCAGAGTTCCCTTCATGCAAATTGGCAGACAAGTACTGTTCTGACTATGAAGCGTAAACCTGAGCAATACTGGAGTAATACTGGATTGGTAAAAAAGGATGAATTCTAAAGGAAATTGTCTCGGCGTGCGGACCACCGCGCCATATTTTTTTATAAAATATTGTTTTTGAATTATTTAGGAATTCGCATTTATGTGTTTTATTTACTTGCTTTCCAACCGGCTTATCAACTTGTGTGGTTTATCGTCTGATCGAATCCTTTTTTCTAAATATTTTTATAATTGCATCCATTTGTTGTTTTATATTACTCTTATGCTTTTGTGCAATTATTTACACCTACCATGGGATTAAATTGGGGTAGTTTACTATTGCTGTACAGTCTGAGGTAATATTACGATATCCTGTTTCGTAAACGATTTTAAATCAAGTTTCTCCTAATTATCGTAATTTAGGCCCGTATTCAAAGACATTTTCTTTACCTAAACCTAACATTTTCCTTAAGGAAAATATTAGGTTTAGGTAAAGAAAATGTCTTTAAATACTGGCCTTAATGTCTTATCTTATTAATTATTATTATTATTAATTTAATTATATTATTAATTTATAAGTGTATAAAATATAGTATCAAAATACTATGTTTACATTTCATAACCCACTTTTATACCAAAATTATTGTGTTTCACTTTTTCTTTTATGTTGCACATAAAAGGTCGCATTAGACTTTGGTGATTTCTTGAAATTGAATATTTTGGCATTCATTCTTTACTTAGTGTTTTGTTTAATATGTAAAGTTAAGCTTGTACTTTTTAGATGCAAATAACCCGGTATAGCCAACAAACCCAAGTAAAAGGATCGGTACCACGAAAGTTAATTCGCATAGAGATGATAAAAGCTTATTCCTAAATGAAAAACAAGGTGTGGTTTATTACTGTTTTTATTGTTGAACAAAAAAATATAATCTATACTCTACGTTTTTAAACTTTTAAAAAAAAGTTTGTCATTTTCATCAAATTTTTTTGAAATATCCTAATTTCAGGTAAAAAAGGATTTCCGCAATATAAAATTGGTTTAAAGACGAAAAAAAGATGAAAGAGTAAATTCATAAAAAAAGTCTAAACATTAACCGTTTTATATCTGGGTAAAATTATAGTTTGTGGACTGGCTGGTTAAACTCAATCTGTCTAATGGACTTGGGAGGTACTGTAAGCATTATAGCACAAAAAATCTACGGGGACAACAAACTCTGAGAAAAATTAGATCTGTACAAAAAACTTTCCGTATACTCAACAAATTATGAAACATAAAAAATGCAATTTATGTATTTTCTTGAAGATAAAGTTTTTAGTTCAAATTAATTTTATTTATATTGTTGAAATTATTTAGAGTTATGAAGTTAACAAATCCTGCCTGGTAAGAAGTTCATAATCTAAACGGATCTTACTTAGGGTACGGTATTATCGAAATCATTTCATATTTCATGAGATTACAACATTGAGAGTAGCATTCGCAATTATCAACAGGAAAGTGAGAATAAGTCTTGAGAGAATTTAGAATCAGGCCCCTTGTTTACTAAGTGTTCTTTATTATTAAATATATTCGGCCTTAAGGGCCAGAAATGGCGGAAATAGACTAGCATTTCAAATCATCAGCAGTTGTGCTATAGCAGTGGCATGGAGGCTCATTATCAAGCCTCTCAGCAGTGGCTTGAGAGACTGGGTAGAAAAACAATTCAGTGATTGCTCTTTGGCGGGGGTTATAAGTATATAAGAAGAATAGATAGAGAGCTTAAATTAAAAAAATAGATAATTAATAATAGTGATGAAACCTAAAGAGCCTGCAGCCTTTGATAGCTGAGAAAATAGCTTGACAAGTTGCAACCTAGTGCTTCTAGAATTATCAGCTGGTGGAGGCTGTTAAACCTTCAGGGAGAGGTCATCTTATGGCGATTTTAGGTGTCTGTCAGGATTGTTCAGAAGGGTTTCAGAGGAAAGATGTTATATTAAAGGATTAGGATGATCAATAAGGGAATAATAAGTCAATAAGTCGTGGAATTTTGATAGCAGGATTTGGACAGGTGTCTGACAAATGGTCGTTATGGATGGTAAGTTTGAAACATGGAGCATTGGTGATGTTTCTATGGATTTTGAACTAACGGGTTTGATGGCTTTGTTAGATGACTTGGTACTACTCTACTCTTCTAGACCATAGGCTCGCACGGGTTTTAGGACTACATTGAAAATTTGAAGCTTGTTGCTCAGCGATAATTTTGACCTTTGGTCGAAAAGACCGAAGGTCTTTTCGTTACAGGACTTGTATCGCCTTGCAACGTGAGTATGTGTAATTTTAATGTGTAGCTGCCATTTCAATCGTATCGCAAGGTTAAGGCCAAGATATCGGACAAAGGATCATTGAGGATTGAGAATTTAATTGAGGGTGACTGGAGAACTAGTATCTATCTATAAGAAGAGCAAATGTGTCATGAACACTTTTCTGTCGTTGATTTTAATCCTCCATTTCCTCGCTGTAGAAAGAGAAGTTGGTTTTGGGTTATATCAGCAACCATGTGGTCTTCGAAAACTGCAAGGATGGCTTTATTGTTGGAAAAAAGTTCCAAGGGTTGTAAATAGGTGTTCTGGGATATCGTGGGTGTAAAAAGAATACAGGATTGGTAAAAGGATTGACGTTCTTGAGTTTTCAGCAAGCCAATCTCTATCAAAGACATAAGCCTCCTCACAAAAGACCTCTGAACAGTACTTCTAAGAGAGGAAGCAATGTCATCGACAAGTCGGTGGCATTGTTGGATAGTGGACTCTATTGGTGGAATCTGAATCCAAATAGGTCGGTTGGAAGATTTGATAGAGTATAAAAAGCAAACGAAGAGCTTTGCAAGGACTTAAGCCATAACGGACAGGAGACTTATAGGTCGGTAAAATGAAGGAAGATGTGCTGGTATGAAGTGTTTGGGATCATTATAATAGCTGCGAATTTTCCATTAGGCAAGGAAGTAGGCAATTCTAAGGACTGAGTTGCAAATGTAGGTTAAGAAAAGGATTCCTTTTTTTTGAAGGTGTTTAAGGATTTTAAAAGTGAGTAGGTCGTAACCAAGGGATTTAAGAGATTTATGGTCTTTAATGGTATACAAACACTGGGGGATAGAATAATTTTGGGTAGAATGTTGTTCTAAAATGTATCAGTAATTAAAATTACTGATTAATTTTTGATTCTGGTGAAGACTGCGTCAATCTTGATGCTTATTCCGACGTTTCGCTTCCTCTGTGGAAGGCATCTTCAAGGATGTAGGATATCAGGGATTAATAAACATTGGTCTACAAATAGTTCAGTTTTGTAGAGCGTTGGGACTTAATCCTTGATGTCCAACATACCTAAAGATGCCTCCTACAGTAGAAGTGAATCAAATACATTATCTACATTGACTCGGTCACCACCGACAATAACCGCGGAAGCCTACGTAGTTTATTAAATATTTTAGGTTTTGAGGTAAGTTGCTAAAGCGACGCTCTAATAGACATTTATAAATGTAAATCTTTCTTTAGATTTTTGTTTCTTCTCTCGAAATTATCATTTTATCTCAACTATAGTCATGAATACTAACAACCTAATTATAATCCTTTTTTTCGCTATAATTCATAAAATTTTCGTTTATTTTTTCTAGAATCATTATCTCCTTTAGACTGGAAGCGTTCTGAAGGCACGTAGTGGTATTGCAGAACAATTTTTGTCGATTTTTCGAAATGATTCTCATTTGTATCGGTTTAAAGGTGTTTGTTTTATTTTTTGATATCTTAATCATCTTTTGAAAGTTATAGCCTTAAGATGAATATAAATTAAAATTCTTAAGATTTATTTATTTCCGAAATATTTAATAGGTTTGATTTATTTATTTTAGTATTTTATTTAATGAGATGTATTTTATATGATTTGCTTCCTGTATATATTTGAATATTACAAAAAGTTTTAATACATTTTTACTATTCCGTTGTTACATATAGCTGTTTTTTATAATATTTATCACTTCTGTTTTGAAATGAGTTGTTAGAAAATTAATTTTTAACTTCTGAAAAAGCTAGTGATGAAATTTTAAATTTATGTTCCAGATTATCATACTTTTTAATAAAACTGAAAGAAATAAAGGTCTACAAAAGGATTATGTAAATCTTAATTTATATAAGCTCGCTCGATAACGGCTACTAGGCAATAAAAATTATATTATGTAAAGTAATGCTTGAAACCCATCATGTTAAATACGAATCAAAATTTATAAATAATTTTGTAAATTTATAATTTTTACTTTTCCTCATTTATACCGTAGTTATATATCCAAAAATCCGAAACCTGGAACATCACCTAAATTATCCGTTTAAGGTGTTTTTAAAACCTTATAAGAGATTTTCACAAAGTTGTCTGTCTTTCTGTGTGTGTCTTTTAATACCGTAGGTCCGTAAGTCTAATTGTGCAGTACGGAAAATAATTTTCTATAAAATCATTAACTCGCAATAACGACTCATTCAAAACTTCATGAAAATCGGAAAATTTTGTCGATGGATTTGAGATTTTGTACCCATGTAGTCGTATATAATACCAACATATGTGCCAAGTTTCCCCTCATTATCATTAGTTCTGTTTCTGCTGATGCTAGTTCAATTTTTATCAAATAACGTATAATATGTTTTCTAACAAACCTTTTAAAAAATTGGTTAATAATCCAAATGAGTTGAAATTTGGAGCGAGTATATACCTTTACGTAATAAATAAGTGCACTAAGTTTCGTTTCAATACGACAAGTATATCTACGGTTTTTATTGGATCATAAAAGTGAAGGAGCATCGAGCGAGGTCAGTGCCTGGAAAGGTGACCATTAGGAATAAAACGAATGTATATACTGTCTGAGAACGAGTGAAGCGAGTTCGAAGACGTGTTGTAGTTTAAATTTGGTGATTAGTATATTCTGAGGTTGAGCGAAGCGAGTAGGGAGGATGAGTGTATTGAATCCTTTGTGATGAGGAAATGTTCCGAGGTACCGTGTACCTGATTTGTTTACATATTTGAATAAAAAAGAATGTAATACATACTTGAGACAAAAAATATGATTTATGACATTTTTCATTGTAACTTGTATAAATAAATAAATAAATGCCCTGTTATTTTAAGGCTATTCGGTTCAGTTAAACCTTAGATGGGTTGGTTACATTCTAGCCTTTAAGTTGTAATTAAAGTTAGGGAAATCTTTTTCATACAAATATTATTCATATATACATAGAGCATAGCCCGGGCTGCGAACCTTGGACCTCCAGTGCCAAAATAAGGTGTTTATACGATCACGGTATCGGAAGCACACTGTATAAAGTAAATAATAAATTGTCATTATTATTTCTACAAATTATCTACAAAGCAATAGAATAGAAACAATATTTGTCCGGCAAATCGCTATTAAAGAACATAAAATAATCAACTTGTGTGAATATAATTTTTGTTTGATAATAAATGTCTGTTTTCCTACTCCAATTTTTTACCATGTAAATAAGATTATAGCCGCCTCCGTAGTCGAGGGGTTCGTATCCCAGGTTACGCTCTAAGAGTATTGTTGTTTGTATATTAAATGATTATTGTTCAAATATATCATCGCCAACTTTAGAATACACGGTTTCCATAACCACTTTAAGTGGTTCCAGCAGGGGTTATCCCTGATAGGCCGCAAGGCTCTAAACGGGTTTTATTATTATTGTATTACATTACATTATTCAGAAAAATTCAAAATTGTATCCTTATCGAACTTACTCTCAAACAAAAGATATCTCAAAGCACTTTTTCTTTACAAATGGCGCTCAATATTTGATTTCTATGTTGAATTAAATGGTTTCGTTATGATAATCATATTTTTATTAGCATTGTTGTAGTGTGTGGTTGTAAGTTGTGTGTGCTTTAAGTGTGTGTGGAAGTTCATTAGTACATCTAAAATTATTTTTAAATCAAAATTTCGCCCTCTAATAGTCTTAAGTAACTGAAGAAAACTTTTTAAGATGATATCTTAAACTAAAAGTTGAGAAAACAAGAAAAAAGTTTTAACTTTTCTCAAGCTTAAAGATGCTGTCAACATAAACTTCTTATTTTAAGTTGCTTATTCTCACCAGACTTATCCAACAAACTTTGTACTGCACTTCCATTCAATGACACATTGCATTACAAGTTTTTCACATTTATTTTAATTTTTCTTTAAAAAAACTCCTTATTGTAGTTTTTATATTAGGAAATTACTTTTATTCTAATAAAAACTTTTATATGCTAGTTTGTTTTTGTTGTATACTTCTTCATTTTATTACCTTTTATTATATTATTATAATTTCAAAATATTTTTTTAAAAACTTTAGTTATGAATAAAGTTTAAACCGTAATGATTGACAGTGGAAGCTGGTTGTTAAATTTTTACTCGTTCTTTTCTTGAGATCAGCTTTTATATTAAACCTTTTCTTATTTAGTATATATTTGCTGTTAAACCTTTTATTGCTTCTTCTTCAGAGTATTTTTGCTCATAAACCTTTTATTGCTTCTTCTTCATGGTTGTTCAACCTTTACTCGTTCTTTTCTTGAGATTAGCTTTTATGTTAAACCTTTTCTTATTTAGTATATATTTGCTGTTAAACCTTTTATTGCTTCTTCTTCAGAGTATTTTGCTGTTAAACCTTTTATTGCTTCTTCTTCAGAGTTTTTTTTCTGTTAAACCTTTTATTGCTTCTTCTTCAGAGTATTTTTTCTGTTAAACCTTTTATTGCTTCTTCTTCATAGTATTTTTTTCTATTGCTTCATAGTTTTTGCTGTTTAACCTTTAATTGCTTCTTATGCTTCTTCTTCTGAGGAGTTAGGCGGTGAAACCTTTTATTGATTGTATTTTAGAGAAGCTATGTTGTTAAACTGTGTTTACTTCCTCTTTCAAAGCTGCTATATATCTTTGTTTATGCTAACAGCTAAATAAATTTGCTGTTAAACATAACTTCAGTAAGCGCAGTGGAATTTTCTTCAATAATAACAACACCAACAACGTCTTTCCACTAAAATTAGTGGAAAGACGTTGTTGGTGTTGTTATTATTGCTGTTAAACCTTTTATTGCTTTCCTGTTATTGATTATTTCTCTGAAGGTCGTGCTGTTAAACCGCTTTTCTTCCTTTTTTAAAGCTGCTATATACCCTAGTATATGCCGTTTAATCTTTTTATATTCCTTCTCTAGAGCAACTTTGGTGTCAAAAATTTCTTGTTTTTTTTACTTTTCTACAACAGATCGTGTTCGTTTTTTTCTTTAGAAGACATTTCCTTTACGTACAAATGTAAAAATGTACACATTTATACTTACTTTATTTAAGTATATTTCTTTTATGACGATTCAGACATTCTGGATGTGAACAAAATATAAATGCTCATTACTGAGCCTTTTTGCCTTTCGCAACCATTACTCGGCAAAAAATTATCAAAATGTATTTCGTAAGGCAAACATAAATGTATGTTTTTATGTGGAAATGTCAAATCTCTGAAACCAATATAATTTCTAATTGGTTAATATTTTACTAAAAGTCAAGATAATTACTTAATTTTAAGCTCATCTCAAATGTTTTAGTTTATTTAAGTATTTAGTACAAAATTATATTTCATTCATGCTACAAAAATAAGAAAAAGCAACAAAAACGTAAGTTTTTTATGATGGGTAATTTTCTTTTGTTTCCTTCAGTTAGGACAATTGGGGTGTGAACACGAAGCACACGCAATGCAAAACCTAAACTATCTGTCTGTTGTCTTGTCCATCATTTGTCTAGTCAAACATTTCTTGGTTTACCGCATCTTGTTATATTTTTCATAAATAAGAAACAGTTTTTTTCTTTATCGTTGTAATAATAGTGTTAGTAGTTCATAACATTGATTAATGATGTAAACGAAATACAAAGGAAAAAAAAATAATATAATAGGAACGAAAACAATATGAATATATTAGCAGGTCGTTAACAATGGGAAGAGTAGCAAACTTTGAATACAGAAGCAGAATACTTTTCTTAATATAAAAAATTAAACATGTTCAATTGTATTTGAAGTAGTAGCTGCTAGTAACTACAGTATATACCAACTAAAAGTTTGCCTAAACACTGCTAAAAGTATACCTGCTAAAGAGTAGTATACTTAATGACAGAACTGAAGCGGCTTGCAGCATGTGTTAAACAAGGTATTAAATGTTCTGGTAGAACATGTAAACAACTCATGATTCATGAACTGACCGGTTTCAGCTTAATTGGACCATAAAATACAGCGGACAACCATATATATATATATATATATATATATATATATATATATATATATATATATATATATATATATATAATAATATATATATATATATATATATATATATATATATATATATATATATATATATATATATATAATATATAATATATATATATATATATATATATATATATATATATATATATATATATATATATATATATATATATAATGTTGTATTATGATATGTACACGTTTAGGTTTAGCAGTTTAGAGGGTGGAGAGATACTATATAAGAGGGACACTTTGTTCCACCTTGGTTAGTCTACTGTCCCAAGCAGACAAGACAAAAGTCGCTTCGACGGAACCACGCCGAGGCAAGAAGGCCCGCCAAGCCCACTAAGACTTTGAAGTAGTCTTATTATGGTCGTAGGGATTCTAAAACGATTGGGACCAATTTCAGCTCAATCGAACCATCTTATGTGGCGCAATGGGCAAATAACTTAATTATGACGTCATCGCCAAGGAGTATAAAGAAGGATTCTTTTACTACACAGTGGGTTAAAATAATTATTGGTCACCGCTACATATATCTAGTTGTGAAAAAGTTTGAACTGATAGATTGACAGAAGCCAAATTGTAATATATTGATTGGTTAGGTTGGAAAATAAAGCGGGGATGGTGCGATACTTATGTCTCTTCACTCGTCTTACTCATTCCCCTTTCTGCCCGTTGTCTTGTATTAATCCTACATCAATATAACAATTAAAATTCATTTTTGCGAATTTTTTTTTTTTTTTTACTTTTCCTTATTTGTACCTTATGTATATAGGAAATAGGAAAAGTCTTGTTTTCACTAAAAATCCGAAACTTTGAGTGAAGAACACTTTCTTTCCTCCCTCGTTTTGTAAATAACTATTTTCTATATTCAAAAACGTTTTAATATTTAAAACTTGGTCACTGCTTTACTCTAATTTTAATCTAGAATTTGATTCTATTCGTCTAAAGTATTCTATTGTCACATTCTACGCAATATGTTCTTAAAGCCTTCTGGATATAACAATAATGACCATTTGTAAAAAAATTATCTCATGCCAACATTTTTCATAATTTTTTGTTTGTATAATTGTTGAACTTAGTTTACATCTTAATAGTAACTTTAATCTTCATTAACCTACTAATTATTAAGTATTAACTTTACGCTTGCACTGTATACTCTTTTATCAACTAATTATTAGTATAGAATTTTTATCCAAGTAAAACAAGTTTAAGAAGTATAGTAAGAGTGAGTAAACATTTTGCTTTGTGTGTGCATACGATGATTACACGCATTAGTGTGAGTGTTGCGTGTGTGGCCGGACAGGTAGAATGTACGTGGTGGGGGCAGCGCTGCGTGTACGCCCCTCCTGAGTTTGACCTGTACTCCGGTACTTTTTTTAAGTCTCAACTTCTTTTTCGAAACCGCAGTCTAACCACAACATTTTTTTTAAAGTCTTTACATTTATTTAAATCGCTGTTTAGACTTAAATAATAAAGATAATTTAGACAGTACTTTTAAAAAAATTTAAATAATATTTTAGTCATTTTTCAAATTATCTTATTTACTTTTGTACTGTATAAACATTTTTTACGGCTTCTCGTTATTACTTTTTTAAAAAAAGTGCATATTTAATGTAAAAACGCATATTTCATGCAAAAATTCACATTTCGTGCGGATATATTATTATTTTAATAGGTAATTTTATTTGAACATAAAACATGCAATTTCAACAAAACTCTTTCAATTTTTGAGCATCAACGTAGAATAACATATATAGCACTGTCATGTAGCCAATATAGCATGTTAGTACGAAAAACAAGCATTTGTAAACTAATGGTTGGACCTCATTGTACCAATGAAGTTCAACAGATTGTAGGCCAACTTAAGACGACTAGACTTGGCTATAACATCAAGGAATTAGCCCATTTGTTATAGTGGTATATGAAACATAGACATGTAGCATTATATGGTTCAACAATAAAGATGTAGATGCAGCATTGTAGTATGATAAAATAGTAGAGTATATACTATTAAATCATAACAGAAGAGTACATAAAGTTGTAGATCATATACCATTAAATGATAACAGAGGAGTACATAAAATTGTCGATCATATTCCATTAAAGAACTACCACAATGTGTATCATATAGAATTAAAGAACTACAATGTGTATCATGTGGAATTAAAGAACTAAAACAATGTGTATCATATATCATTAAAGAACTAAAACAATGTGTATCATATATCATTAAAGAACTAGAACTATGTGTATCATATAGAATTAAAGAACTACAACAATGTGTATCTTATTAAAGAACTTTAACAATGTGTATCATATATCATTAAAGAACTAGAACTATGTGTATCATATAGAATTAAAGAACTACAACAATGTGTATCATATAAAATTAAAGAACTTCAACCATATGTATCATACATACAAAAAATTATTTTTTGGGCTGAACAAATAGACCTAAAGATTGATTTTTGCACTATAATTCAACTTTCAAACATACACATACATATACACACACACCGACAGACAACAGAAGTGTTTTATGAGTGTTAAAAAACCATTCATAAAACACCTGAAACGGATAGTTCAGGTTGCATCCTGGCTTCGGATGTGTTTGCAAACACAATACTGTTTCTACGGTATAAATAAGAAAATGTAAAAATATCTTACATTCACATTCCTGCGTACATCATTAAAAAAGTGCACGAAACAAAAAGTATAATACCTTAAGAAGTCGTAATAATTATTAATTTGCTCAAAAGGAAAAGATTGTATTTCAATTTAATTCACAACTTAGATTTTTATCAACATAATTACTTATTTAATTTTCCATAATATAATGTAAATATTTTATTATACTTTAATTATCACTTTTTGAAGTCAAGATTAATTATACGTTTTGTAGGGATATTTAGTAAGGAATTTTATCTTTAATTATTGGATTTAATTAAGGACAAGTTTCGATTTTTATCGCACAAATAATTATGAATATTTTATAGTATCTTTAAAGACTTAAGAAAATAATCTGCCAGGCATGGCAAAAAGCTTTTGTGCTTATTTCATTTATATGTTATATATCTTATGAAAATTTTCCTGAAATCGTTAAAATTATAATAGCATATAAATATATATATAAAGGAAATTTCATATTTATGAAATATGACAATAAATATAATGTAATAAGTTGTTCATGCAACTTGTACTCCTATAAAAGCGATTTTGTATAGCTTTTACTTACAAAAAAAAACCCTTTTAAAAATGTATGAAGTCCGCCATTTCGATCCGCCTCAAAGAATGAAACTGTTAGGTAATGAAAAGGGCCCTTAACCTGAATGCCACGAACATATCCTGAAAAATTTATTATAATCCGACCAAAAGTGCTTGTAACAAAAATTTGTACAGAAACAGACAAACAAGCGTTCTTTTGATGAAGAAGATTGAAACTTATTTTTATCACATTCAGCACCAAACTATCGTTACTAATAGTACTAATGCTTCGGAGCTACAAGCACAGAAATGGAAAAGTTTAAAACAAGTCAACGACGATCTTATACGAATTATATATATTTTAAAAGCTAATTTTAAGCCCTGACAGAATTTGTATTGAATTTGTTTGCTTATATAAAGCTATACAAGCTATGTACTTTTATTCTTTTTTATTGCTTCTTTTAGTTTAGCTGCTTAACAGGCTCCAATACCAGTTGTTCTTTTTTTTTTTAGCTATTTAACAGGTTTCATGATTTGTCCCTTTAATTTATATTAATTTTTAAGTATTTAAAGAAAATTAAACAATTTTATTAATTATCAACAACAAAAAATTAAACTAAGTCGCACAATGTAGTTAGTGTATAGATTATGCGCAGATAAGAGCACAATCGAATATCTGGTTTCTTTTGTACAGTCTGGTGATGTTCAAAATGACAATTCAAAACAAAAGAAAACCCATCAAATTTTAATCAGATAATTTAAAAACAATTTCGCAGAGAACCGTTACAAGAATAACACGGAACTGTAAACTTGACCTTTGACTCTCCTCCATGACACCTCACTAATTTCTATTCAAAGCTTTGTGAAAATGTCAACGTCTTCACCATGAAGGTCAGCAGAATGATGGCAAAGATAAGTAAGAGCTGCATCGGGAAGGAAGAAGATGGACGGACAATGCACTCGGCCTCGTTCCGCACGAATTCCATCCTTCTTCCTTAACTTCCTGGGAGGTTTCTCTCTTCTTCTCCTGCGAGAGTAAATTTAATTTTCTTTTAAAAGCCAACGAATATGAGTAAATATCCCTTTTATATATATAGAGAGAGTGTTTATTATGTTTTTTGCTTGCATAGTCATAATCGTGAAGTCAAATCCTATCGAGATTGGTTTTGTAGTTTTATATTTATAAACGTTTCTGATGGGATTTTACACAGAAAAACCATCATGAATTATTTTATAGAAACAAACAAGCATCCCAATAGAATAAGCAATTTTCGAGAAAAAAATAAACTCTTAAAAGGATTGAGGTTTCTTTTTCTGGTTAATCATTTGGAACAGGTAGCTTTACTTTTTACTATTTGTATAAAACTTGAAGGTCGAGTTCGGTTTGGATAATTTGGTCCATCTTCTCACTCCTTCATTTAAACTTTTTTTACTTGTGTCGCGCATTAAAAGGTTTTAAGTTAGAAATATAAACAAGGTTAGTTTGGTGGGGGTTAACAATAATGTGGAAACGTATAGTTAACATTCCCGATGATTATACCGAACCTCTAAACCTTCATATCCAGACTACCATCACAACCTGTACTGATTCGGTCCACATTGGTTCACTATCAATGCCAGAGCATTAAAAATAAATTATGTTACTTGTTGATCAAATAAAATCTCTCTACTACACCACACCTGCTGCACAAATGTTGTTCTTAAATATTTGCTTTTACTCTACTATAACGGTTAACATATATATCATTCTGATGATAATCCATGAATATATGTAGAGTTCTGTATATTTGTATATATAGGTATATAGTTGTTAGTCTAGTCTCGAATATCACGTATTCTCATACCATAATCGTTAGCTCACAACTTTCAATTCTCTTATAATTTTTAAAATATTTTCAATTTTTTTCGCTCTCCATCGCTGTATAAAATATCTTAATTCTTTTTTTCATTTCATTCTTCGATATTTGGGAAAATGTTTTGTTTAAATAAAATATTTTTATGTGATTCACCTTGTTTAATTTTAAAATGTCCACTTCATATATTTATTCATGCTATGCACTAATACCACCTTTAATTAATTTAACTAACTTTATTATAACAGCTACAGGAAGTTTTATTGCTTAAGGCAATCTCGCTACAATTAAGTTATAGTATACTTAAATTATTTAATATATAATTTTTATGAAATTTATTAAAATATCTAAAAAAAAAATCTAAGCAAACTACAAAAAATCTTAGACGGTTGTTCTTTGGTCATTACAATTTTGCTCAATTTAAGCACGGTATCTTATTTTTCTTGTCCTTAAACGAGAGTTAAATTTGAGAAATACGTGTAACATAGCATTTCTCAAATTAAACTCTCATTAATTATTACCTAGAGAATCTAAATCGGGCTGATTAAGTAGGACTAAAGTTAAAAAAGACATTTTGTTTTTATCTAAGATATTTTAGATTTTATTAGAATTGTAAAATTTTAAATTTAAGTGAATTCTACCTCCAACTCTTAGTGAAAGAGTTTTAAGTGATAATTAAAATAGTTAGAATTAAGATAGGCGAAATATTACTATTTGAAAGAACAGAATTTATTTCAGCTTAGTTAGTTTTTTTCAACATCTGCATTTACTTTGAATTTATATTAGATTTTATTTAATTTTCATTTTATGGACTAAATGTTTTATTATTTCCTTTAATTTCTAATTTTGGTTAGAGTGTTCTTGTTGTATTTTAAGTGCTCCTTTTACGTATTTTGTTCGTATCAATATCGAAACAATCAATATTTTCTATTGATTGTATCGTTTTTTAGGCAATATTCATGTAAATAATTTAAAAGTTATTTTTGTACCAAGGAAGTAAAGACTGCTGTTATTCCCCTAAGCAGTTAATTGGTTCCTTAAGAGAAAGCCGAGAAAACTAAAGCCTTTAACTCTCGAGGCGAAGCCGAGGTATTTATCAGTTTAACTCCCGAGGCCAAGCCGAGGTAGCCATGACAATAAAATCTCGAGGCCAAGCCGAGTAAGGTAATTTCGAGAGGAAAAATAACATTTTACTCCTAAGGTGCCAAAAGGATTTTATCTCTTAACTTTGTCATTTAATTATAGTTATATTTCTATACGTTATGTTGTATTTTATTCTAAATTTTTTGGGTTGCCCTAATAAATTGGTGTGGTGACGCCCGCCAAAAAATCATTGTTTAATTGCTCTTAACAACTTCTTTTGACCTGAAACGATTTGGAGCTAATATTTTTTGTTTTTGATCTGGTCCTCCGTATAAATTTTGGGGGTGCTGTCCCCAAAAAAATTAAAAAAAATCGATGGTAATCTGATATGATATTGGAATATTTTATCAGATGGATATTAAATTATAAAAGTATTTGAATATTTCAAAAAGCTTTATTATTATTATTTCTATTTTAATTTATTATCTATTACCTTTAATCTAACTCAAATTTTTAGTTTGTCTAAAATCGATAGATTTTACTAGAGAAACCTCTTTTTCATAATTGGATAAAAATCTGACTAATTATCTGATAATTTATTACACTTAAGTGATGACGGCTTTTATTCAATTAAAAGAACTGAAAAATGGTTTACGGGGATTTGATTTACTCCCTCCGGCAATTATTATTGTTTTATTTATAACAGATTTCGTGACATGGAGAGTATTAAAAAATATCTAGATTTTAAACTTTGTCGGGTTTTATAGGCGAAAAAATAACTTTAATTTTAAGAAAGAAATTATTAATACCTTAAAAAAATCTATTAGGATTCAATTATTTTCTTACATTTTTTCCAAAATTTACTTTCAGGAATTCTGCGTTTATATTTTTTGGTTAAATGAAATTTGATGGAAATCCAGTAAGTCTGTGGGCCTGGAAACGGTTGGAAAACGGATGGATATGTTGCGTGTTAGGTGATCACGTGACACTAATGGCTTATTGAATTGTTTAAACGATAAGTTGATATTAACACGTAGGGTTTTAATTCGAATAAAAATGCTCTACTACTAACTAACTCTTTGACTTCACTCTTGGCTTCTGTCTCACTATCAAATGCACGGAATCCTTTATAAATTGAATCTTACGAATACCACTACTATAATTTAAAAACTAAACTCAATCTAGCAAATTAAGTGTTTAGATTTTGTATCCGTGGGTTTAATTTTAATGTCAATTAAATCTTTTAATACTTAATTTTAGTTTCTAAATAATCTTGTAAGCTTTCTTTCCATTTATTTAAACTAAGATTTTTTCTTACCTAACTAGCCCCAATTAATTTTTCAGCAAGTAGGCCGTCGTGTCAAGATAATGCTGTAGTTTATGATATTTTTATATTTTCACTATAACCTGGAAGGAGGTAAAAGACCTTACTTCGTCTTCATATTCCATTTTTCCAGCTGACAATGTTTCTATAAACATTATGTCGCCACAATCATTGCTTATCTTTTCTGTATTACTCTATAATGTAGTTTAAGAATTATACAGAATATCGAATTTGCTATGCATAGAATTTTTTTTAATATATTTTACCTAAATTACTATTATTAATATTCTTTTACTACCCTAATTTTTTTCCCAGTAATTTTTGGCCTTCGTAGTTATTACTTCTCTATTTAGCAAAGAAATGTAGAATTCTGCATGAAAAATCTATGAAAATGATGTACAGCTGTTTTGTTGTGGAAACAACTATTTCTGCTTTTATATAATAATAATAATATATGTAATAAGTGTTATAACTAAATAGTCCGTTATTGTATATCCTCTCCTGTCTTATCATTATAAGACAGAAAATATATATGGGAATCTCCAAGAAAAGAGAACAGCCTTTACTTTAAAAACATTTAGATAAGCCCATTTTTTTTAAAAACACTTAAATTTAATTTGTTGATTATGTTTTTACTTTCTATTTTACGTAAATTAAGCAATAACTTAGAAATGGTTTTACTAAATTTGTATAGTCAATCCTTAAAAACGAAGAATAAAAAGTTTAAAAAAATTATGCTTCTAAAAATTAAGTGAATTTTGTGAAAAATTATACAATATTAAATTAAATTGAATTTTAATTTTTAATTCAACTGAAATTAATAATAAGTTAAACTGAATTTAATAATTAATTATACTGACTTTAATTAAAAATTAAATTCAGTTTAATTTTATATTAAAGCCGGTTTAACTTAAAATTGATTTCTAAATTTTTTATTCCGTGTGTGATGTATAGAGAGTATTTTTTTCACCCAGACATATCTCAATGTCTGGCATTGTCGTTTAATTTCTTTATTTAACTGACAATTTACTTTTTTCCTCATTATACTGTGTATAGTATTGACAATATATTTATTTTCGATATACAATATATTTTCATCGAAGATTTTTATTTTTATAGAGTGCATACGACAAAAGCTTTTGTATGTATATTTAATATGAAATTAGTACTTGAATTTATTGTTTTTTATTAATTGTTCATAATTATTCAACAAATTGCGGCATTTTTTTTATCAAATTATATATATTTTTTTGTTTAAACTATTTTGTTATCTCTTAATTCTTCTTATGTTGGTAAATTGGGCAATGAAAACAAATATTTTTTAAGCTTATGAAAAAAACAACACCAAAATCACTCCTCAAAACCATTAGACCTTCATCAAAGGCGGATTTGGACCTTACGATCATATACTGTGTCGCTGGTATGGTAAGAAGAACCCCTTACTTGGTTTTTAGCAACACATCAGCGCTAATAAAGATTGTGAGGTTGAAAGCCAGCTCTTTTTTTTGGAGATTTTAGTATTTTTATTGCTTCATTACAAACCCGGCTCTAATTTTTAATTTGCCTCATTTATACCGTAGGTATTAATGAGTTTCCTATAAAATTAGGAAACGATCCAATTAAGTAGAAATTTGATACAAGTATATACCTTTATGTAATAAACAAGAACACTAAGTTTTGTTTCAATGCGATCATAAAAGTTAAGCAGCATTGAGCGGGGTCAGTCCTGTATGGGTGACCGCTGAGAATGAAACCGATGCATTTACTATTTGAGGGCGAGAGAAGCGAGTCCGAAGACATGCTGCAGTATAAATTTGGCGAAATGTATATTCTGAGGACAAGCAAAGCGAGTCCGTTCCAGGAAGGACGAGCGTAGCGAATCTGATGTGATGAGGAACAGTTCCGTGGTACCCCGTACCCAATTTTTTAAAAGATTTCAAGTTTAATAAATATTAGGCCTAATAATTTACTTCAAGATTACTTAGTTACTTAGAGTTACTTAGATTACTTACTTTAGCAAAGAAAATATATTGTGTTCGACGCAAAAATAAATTAAAATAAGAGATTATAATTTTATAAAAATCATTTGTTTATATATAAAGTTTTTGAAGTTTATAAATTCGTTAAAGTTTAATCCACGAGTTTCATGTAGTCAAATAAGTTACACAACGTTATATCTTAAATTACATCTTCATTATAATCAGACCTTTGATACAAAAAGTTCTATAAAATTTACTCTTATAATCGTTCCTTTAACAAACATATTATTCGAATATCATCAATTTTTTTTTAACTTCAAACATTTTTGAGAGAAACTTGGCCGAAAAAGAAGATAGATTTATTAAATGATCCAAAGAGACGGTACATAAATTTCCCTGGTTCTTGCCTCCAGGATAATAGACCCTCCTGTATAAACCTGTTCTATAGATATTTTTTGTTGTTTTTAAAATATTAATTTAGTTTAAATAATACTGTATTTTTGTAAGTAATTTCCAAGAGGTATAGCTTCGGGTGTGGTCCAAGTTGAGTAAAAGTAAGGTGAGCTCCTACAATTATTGGACACGTACCACTACGCAATATTACCATTCACTGTTAATTTCTTTACAAATAACTTCACGAATTTTAATTCGAATTCTGAAATAATGCTTAAATGCGATAAGTCAGTGAATTATTGATGAAAAAAAGGAGCTTTTGAGGTTGGGGTCTTTTTAGAAGGGGGACTCACTGATTAAGAATAAAATATATATATATATATATATATATATATATATATATATATATATATATATATATATATATATACATATACATATATATATATACATATATATATATATATATATATATATATATATATATATATATATATATTTATTATATATATGTAAATATAATATGTATATATGTATATATATATGTACGAAATATTTGTTCCTTGACGTTTCTTTGGGACAACTTTCGAACTCTCGGATCGAAATGAAACTTGGTGGTACAAAAATCAACCTTGTTACAGTCAGTTGCTATTGTTACAGTTGTTACGCTATTGTGTGTTGTCATTAACCCACAATAATGAGCCCACAAACATTTCAAAAAAGTACAAATCTTTAAAAAGTGTATCACCATCAGTGTGTCATCAGTTTTTTGTATTAGTTGTTTCTAACAGATCTTATCTTGATATTTTTATTTTATTAGTGTTAATTTCTAAGATGTTTATTTGTCTTTAGATTTTTCTTTTATGTTTATGGTTCAGTAATAATAATTTTATTAAGTTTTTTTATTGCTTTTTATTTTTTTATTTGACTATAAACCATCTTTTATGAACCTTGATTTTGTGAAAATATTTATCGCTGAATTATTATTTTAAAATTATTGACTGTTTGTATTAATTTAGCTTGTCTAGTATTTATTTATTTTTAGTATTTGGTATTTGGGTTTAGAAAACAATGTAAAACCCAATCAGGAGATCTTAAAAACAATATAAAAATCAGGAGATCTTAAAAACAATATAAAAATCAGGAGATCTTAAAAACAATATAAAAATCAGGAGATCTTAAAAATCAAACAGGAGATCTTAAAAACAGCTAAAACAGATGATATCATTAAAATCCCGTTTTCGAATTTTTTGTGAAAACAGAATAATGACTTCTTAAAGCGCAGTGGAGTAATACTCGATATACAAAAAACGAACACGTCTCTCCACAAAAAAATTTATTAAATAAAAGCTAGGCTTCAGTCTTTGGATAGTCTGTTAGACGCCTGCACTCAACTCACCGGCACTGTTGATGGCATTATTTTGTGGAGAGACGTGTTGGTTTTTTGTTTATTAAAACAGAATACTTTTCCTTTATACCTACGATATAAATAAGGAAAAGTAAAAAGGTGAAAGATAGGAAGAATGTAAAAAGAATGCGACATTACAAATTATTTTAAAAGATTAAGATAATACTGCTACCGGTTTACAACTAATTTCTGAATAAAAAATATTTTAAACTCGAAAGATAAAAATTATCGATTACCATACTTTGTGAATAAGAAGAATAAATTATCAAACGTATAACTTTAAATAGAATGTTTAAACCCAAGAGAGAATAAAAATGATAAAGGGCCCTAAAAAACTGAAGATGAAAAAAACTCGTGGTTGGTGTTATCGGGTATCTTGGTAAAAGAACACTCGCCCGGCATGCAGAAAGAGGCTGCCAAAGCTACTGACGTTTTTTTTTATTATTTTTAAGATCTTTTTTCTTGCTAATGGTTTATTTTAAATGAATAAATAGGACGAATGTAGGTGAAAAAAAAATTCCGACTGACAAGAAAAAGTGACTTTTTTCTGTTTATTCAACAACAGCGTAAAAAAGTTTTGTTAAATGATAAAATGGAATTGTAATGAACGAAAGAAAAATTCTGTGTAAAGTTAAACAAATAAAGGAAATTTTAATTAGTATGAATTTTAAAAGCTTTTAGAGTTAAATTGGTGCTGTATTTTTAAACAAGGGTTTCAAAAAGAAATTCGTAGCCTAATGTTGTTTTGTACGTTTGAATTCTTAATAAATGTGACCTAAATTGTTTTATATGTTAAGGAATGATAAATGTAATTGTAATGTTTATCTTTGTAGTGAATACAATTAATTGTTTTTTGGTGGTTAGTGCTATGAATTCACTTATTTACTATTGATGTATGCAGCCCATTACTTGGGGAAATTATTGGTAGAAGTCAGAAGTACTTATTTTCACTATTAATTTATGGAAATTCTAAATAGTAGGGAATTAGTCAAGATAAAAATATTTGTTCTAACTAGTCTGAACCAGATTTATCATTTCAACCACGTTTCCAGTTTTAGGAACAGTCTTCTGAACTAAAATATTAAAATTTCAAATAATTTTGAAATAGGCTGTGTATATAGGTCTTATGAAGCATTATTTTTAGTTGTAAAAGAAAATAGTCATGAGTCAACTAATTTTTAAAGACTAAAATTGCCTTACTTCTGAACTGTAGATGATTAAATCTGGGTGTTTTTTTTAGCAACACTAAATTTTGATTAATACCTTGATTTTTACGAGATACATTTACTCTTTTGTGTAAAGTAAAAATAAATCAGTTTATGACAATTATTCGTTTGTAAATGACGTGTAATCTCTTAAAATTTGATGAAATTATTAGGTGTATTTACGTATTTTTTCAAGTGTAATGTAACGCATCAAAATTGTTACGCCATATCTAATAGGGGTTAATAGGATAATTAATTTTGTTACGAATTAGTAGCAGAGCGTTCATCGAATAATTTGAAGGAACTAATATAGATAGATCCAAAAAATCAACCTCAATCCATACGCCAAAATTACATCAGTAAAAGCTATTTGTAGATACTGAATAGCTCATGCACTCAAGTGGCAAACTCTTCCACTTGCCCACTTCTTGCAAAAGTGCAAAACGAAGTTGACTTTATTTTGCAGTATGATTATTAAATTAAAAAAATTATTACCCAAACCACTTTCAAGAAATGATTGTAAAATGAACTGTGGAATTTCCAAATAGGAAGAAAACAAAGATGTCTCTCCACTTATTATATATTTATTGACAGAGCCGACTTTCAAAATGAACAGTTCATCATCAGCGCTGATAAAAGCTGATAAATAAGGCTAGGAGACAGACGGAATAGTTTTGTCCAAAGGTTGGTGCTAGACAGTACATCAGACCGGCAAGGTCTGACACCAGGACAAATCCATTACATCTGTCTCATATCTTCTTCTTCTTTTGAAGATTTAGGTCTTCCGGTGGTGACCGCGTTAATGTAGATGAAGAATCCGAAGTTTCGCTTCCACTGTGGGAGGCATCTTCTGGGATGTAGGACATCCCCAAACGTTTATTTACATTAATTCTGTAAATAAACTATAATAAAAACTACAAAATGTATTTATATTTTGCATAGACATATAATAGTCGCCTCCGTGGCCGAGGTCGTTAAGGCGTTAGTCTTTACACTGACCTTTGACACCCACGGAGGTTTGGGCTTCGCATCCTAGGTTACGATCTCATTTTATGGAAGATTATTGTTAGGATAAATATCGCCAACTTTAGAATTCACTTTGAGCGTAACGGTTGCTACTACCACCCGAGGTGGTTCCCGCTGGGATTATCCCTAAAGGCTCTAAACGGGCATTATTATGATTATTATTATAGACATATATAATAGACGTATAATAATTGTATGTTTTGAATAACTAATTCATGGTTTGTTTTAATATAATTAATTTAGATTTTAAGTAGAATTATAATTAAAAATATAGATTTACGGTAGTTAAAGCTTGCAAGGAGTTAACTTTCTTGCAAATTTTACGAGGTAGAAAATAAAATAACAGTTAGAGGACAATTAAGTTCACAAAGCTAATTGCAATACCCGTTATTGAAGTTCAAGTTACAGACTGATTTATAATGTTTTTATTAGCTCTTCAATAAAGTTTTTATCTTTATTACTGCGTTTCAATTATTTTAAGACCTGAAGTTTCATTATTTTTAATACTCTAGTTAGTAAATAATTGAAATGAAAGCTTATGACATTTATATGACTTGGTTATAATTAGACTGACTAATGGGATAAGTATTTTTCCCCAAAAGAACTTTCTTGAAAAAAGATTTCTTTCCTTTTAATATATATTCACAGAACCGGCTTTCAAACTTAATTGTTCATCATCAGTGCCGATGAATGCGAAGTAAAGAAGAAGAATTGCGTAGGCTTCCGCGGTTGTTGTCATGAAGATTTAGGTCTTCCGGTGGTGACCGCGTCAATGTAGATGAAGAATCCGAAGTTTCGCTTCCACTGTGGGAGGCATCTTCAGGGATGTAGGACATCATGGATAGAAACACAATGCTCTACAAAACTGAACTCAGTTCAGTTTTGTAGAGCATTGTGTTCATCATTGTAGAGCATTGTGTTTCTATCCATGATGTCCTACATCCCTGAAGATGCCTACCACAGTGGAAGCGAAACTTCGGATTCTTCATCTACATTGACGCGGTCACCACCGGAAGACCTAAAAATTATAATTTATTGTTTTTGGAATTTTTCTTGGGGTGGCTCGTATGGGGAAAGTTGGACTCGGAAATATGACCAAAGCAAGCCGGGTAAATTTTCTTTGAAATGCTTGCTTTCTTGATCATTGATCAAGTTTCTGGTATATATTTTGTATAAAGTGCATAGTAGCGTCTCAACTTGTTATTTGATGTTTTTGAATTTTTCAATGAAAACGCGCTAAAAATTAGTATAAACAAAGCTTTAATAATGCTGAGATAAGTATGCGCAATTTCTTTTTACATTTCGGAATAATTAACTAACGATTTGTGACGCCACTGCTCAGGTTTTAGTGAATACATTGGTAACTTCAGCAAGAAATGGATTGATGAAGAAATTCGCACTGTAATTTATAATTTCTTTTTTTGATTATGTTACAATGAATTTATTGTAATTGGTAAGGTTCCGCAAATTATAATAGTGATATAATTTTATTTCATTATTGCTTTGAAATTATTGCAGGTAGCTGAAGTACCATGCCTTTTAGTCATAAGGAAGTTTTATTTCTGTGTATTTGAGTCATAATGCAGTTGTAATTGCAACTATTATAGTTATCACAGCTGTAGTTCCCATGTAGTTGATTAATAATATAGTTTTTGTCATGTATTTGAGTCATAATGCAGATGTATTTCCATGTATTTGAGTTATAATACAGATGTAGTTCCATGTATTTGAGTCATAATACAGATGTAGTTCCATGTATTTGAGTCATAATGCAGATATATTTCCATGTATTTGAGTCTTAATGCAGATGTAGTTCCATTTATTTGAGTCTTAATGCAGATGTAGTTAATTTCCTTTGAATTATTGTAGGTATCTGAAGTACCATTCCTCTTGGTCATAATGAAGTTTTACTTCTGTGTATTTAAGTCATAATACAGTTGTAAATCCATCTACTTAATTCATAATGCAGTTTGTAGTTCCTTTGAATCACTAGGCAGATGAAGTGCCATGACTTTGAGTGATAGTGCAGGTGTAGTCCTATGTCTTGGCTTTGTATTCGAGTCATAATGCGATGTAGGATGTAGCTCCATGTTTATAAAATACTTAAATCAGATATCTATGTTGAGCCAAAGGGAAGTAAAAATGGAATAAGTAAAAGTCAAAGTTAAGTTGAGTAGAAGTAAGAATACCGAGTTGAAATAGAATTTACAAAATTTCCACATGCATACTGAATAGTAAATGAAAAAACTCATTGAAAGATATCTCGGCACACGGATCTTATTTATATTGGATGAATGAAAATTCAGTTTGAATTTTAGAGAAAATCGTCAGCTGTATCTAGAAGAGAAAACTGGGTCAATCCTGTCCCCCTTCCCCTGGGATAGGGAAGCAAAGGGTGGCAACCCTTATTTGCCTTTTATTGGTTCTGAATTCCTAATTTTCAGAATCTAATCAAAATCTATCCTATTGAACTATTTGACGAAATATCCCTTGAAGAAAATTTCTTGAAAGAATTTTATCAAAATGTCTATTTTTAACAACATTAGGGGCAAATTCACACAGGAGACCCTTTAGAAAAACCTTAAAACGCGTCTACAGATTTGACCGGACCAATTCTACGATTGCAGCCATATGGGCGAAAATTCCGTTCCTTTTACCTTTTAATTCCTTTTAATTTACATTTTTATCGTATTTGATCTTTGAACTTTTTTTAAAATTCGTATAAAGAAAGTTGATTACCCACTTTTCAATTAATCAAATATCTACGTTTTAGAATATTTTACTGTGAGGGTGTTGTAAAATCCACAAACTGCTACTTTACGCCTTCAGTACAAAAAATCTCTTTCAGGACCTTAGGTATCACTTATTTTGAACTACTAATAATAGTTCACGATTAGAAGGCTATGTCGGTGTTGAGTTCTTTTGTGGTCCAAGATAGTTTCTTGGCCACCCAAAGAAAAAAGAGACTTTTAAAAGTCTCTTAGGCCAAAGCCTACGATTCTCTTCTTCATGACCCCACTCCCTAGTCTACTTATGCTGCGCTTATATGGTGCTGTTACAACATGTAGCGATTTATTTCAACTTAGTGTTAAAAAATAATTATTTCTTATGCCAAAACATTTACCATAAACTATTCACCTTAAAAATTAAAGTAATCTGTAAATTAAATCTTAACTATAACCTATGTGAGATTTGCATATAGTCTAATAACACGCACCTTGTGACATATTAATCTTATTTATATGCTATATCATGTTTATACATTAAATGTATACACGTTGTAATTTTGAGAAAATAAATGCGAAAACTCTATATGAGAAATGATTTATAATCTATCTCCTGTTACATTTACTCGAAGATTCATTGAGTCGTATTTATTATAAAACATTTTACGTATCGCGTGGCTTGAACAATGACATAGATAAAATAATTATACTTTCATATGAAAATGTTTTTGGATACTTGTATGTTAAGGGGGAATTATTTGATGACTCATTTTAGTTAAGTATTGCATTAAAAAGTTTTCACTGTATCGGTTTTATCTTTTTGTGAATTTTTAAAGGGGAAATAGGATTATGAGGTTTGAATCACAGTGAGACGGAGGTAGAGGAAAACTCGTTCTTTAGCTGTGGCTTGTCTTAATATGAAACTTGGGAATTAATTTAATCCTGAAACTAATGATTTTCTACCCAATTTCTACTCAATTTAATGATTTTTGATTTTTAACAATTTTTTTCAAAACAATGTATGCACGTAATTTGATAAAAATAAACTCACACTGATAATGTTAGTTTTTTGTATTTTTTATTTATTGGTATTATATATAATTACATGCTTGAAAAATTTTACTTCGATCCAAACATCATTCCGTGTTTTATAATTTTTTGAAATTTTTGCTGAATAAGTAGGTTTCCTCATCTAAGTAATAAGTAAAAAGAACCATAGTCAAAAATAGATATGCAAATAGTATAGAAATGCCAAAGCTCTTATACGAATTATTATGGGAGATGCCGATATTTTCTTAGTAGTCAAAGAGCCGGACCTGGAAAAATGCGACTCATTTTGTACTACAAACCAAATTTTTCTGAAAATATACCTTAAATTTTGAAGAAAAAACATAGTCTGCCTATCCAGAGTGGAGCCCTTGATATGATTGCGCATGCTCAAACTTTTATAAAATTGAACAAATTTCCGTTTCTTTGAAATAACTGATTCCCTGCGGGTCGTGTGCAAAACATGATGAGAAAAATTATTAAAGGGGATACTATATTCTATAAAATGAGTGTTTTTCATCCAAATCGGATGACTTTAACCAAATTTATGGCTCTTTAAAAACACTTTTTGGTTAATTTATGCAGTCAGCAAATTTCTTTGAAAAAATACTGGATTTTTTTGGCTATTTAACAAATGTCTTAACTTTAGTTGTAGTTATCCAATTTTGACGAAAACGAAATTTCGTTTTATAGAAAATTGTATTAGCTTTAAAAAATGTATCTTCATATTTTGCACATGACCTACAGGAAACCTCTTATTGCAAAAAAAAACTAAAATTTGTGCGATTTTAAAAAAATTTTGAGCATGCGCTATCATATGAAGACCTCCACACTGGATAGGCAGACTTTGCTCTTCCTTTATAATTTAAGGCAAATTTTCAAAAAAATTTGGATTGAAGTCGTACAAAAAGTCACATTTTTTAGGTCTATCTCTTGGACAATAGCGGTTGACCACCGCACTTCTTACGCTATCCCTGTGGAACAATAGAAGAGATACTTCACCCACTCATAAAATTTTTAAGAGTAACGTTCTTAATAATTTTGACTTAGTTCTAGATTATTTTTATAATTTTTAATTTGTCTCCTTACTATTCAAAGGGCATACATTTTTATAAGGAACTGGGTTATTTTGTTCTCTAGACGAGTTTAGTTTCTGAACTTGATTTCAAAGTAAATTATACGTATAGAACGTTCACAGCTATTTATCAAACCAAAAAATTCTTTCAACTTTCATATTTGTTTTTGTCTTTAATAAAAACTAAAAAGGTAAAGACGAACGTTGTTCAAACAAAAAATTAGAATAATAACAACTCATTCAGGAATAAAAGAATGATTATTAAATAAATTAAATTAAAAACCCCCTAAATAAACCAAGCAATAATAACATAGTAATAAATTTGATATGAATTCATGTCATGGATGTTAATTTATGATCTTGGGCACTTTCACTGATCTACATGTTGGGTACCTAACAAGTTATGACCCTAAGGCCATGTAAAGAGGGAATAAGGGTTAAGAATTATCTATATGAAGATTAAGGATAAATATTATTTGAAGAAGAATATTAGATTACTGGGAGTTGCTTTGTGAGATTGTTCCGGGATGAAGTTGGAATTTTCGGATCCCAAAATGTGTGAAATCACAATGTAATCTTTCATTGCATTTTGCTTGTTACATTTCCAAGGTGTTTCTTACATAATTATAATTTAAACATAATTATAATTATGTGTCAACCATTTATGTTTTGCAAAACCGGTAGTATCAAATGATATGTGTCTATCCTTTATGTTTTAGATGACCTTTAGATTTAAAGTTATTTTTGGGGGTGATAATCGATTTAAATATTTACTTATGTATATATAATTTTTATATTATTATTTTATATTATTAAATATTATTATTTATATATGATTTTGGATTTACTGAAATGAGAGAAAATAAAGCTTTTTTTTTAGCAAAGTCCTTGAAGTGCAAAACCGTTAAGGCCTGACAATAACAACAAGTAAGAAACAACATAATCTAACTCCTATTCTTCTTATTTAGTCTCAACTTGCGCTGATGATGTCCTTTAGTTAGGTTGAAAGCGTTTTTCCACTAAATATATGTCTTGAGAGCTTTACTGGATTTGCATGGTTTACTAGCTTAAGTATTATGCTTATTTGTGAATTCCCTCAAATCTCTCCATTTGTTACAACGAATAGAGATGAAGCAAGAATTTGAACTCGCTACAGTGAATTAAAATCCTGTACAAGTCAGTAGTTGGACCGAATAAACAATTCTCTCCTCAGTTAATATTTTTATTCCTAACATAGCTTACTTCCGAATTTTCGACCACTTCCGGCCATTATCAGTAATGCTTTAACGAGTGCTAAAAGTATGTGGTTCTTTAAAAGTTTTGGATGCACGATGCTCGTATACACCATTTAAGGACTAAATATAGCTTTTGACACGCATTACTCATTCAAGCATGGCTGAAAATTGGCAGAAGAGGTCAAAAGTCAGATCCGGTTAAGGAATTAACATATTAATTGTAAGGGGACTTTATTCTATCCAACTTAACCTGCAGCTATGTAGAAATATCACTTCTGATATTGTGCTTTTGCATATTCTGAATTTGGTGCAGTTTTGATGGATATTAAGGCCGTAGTTTAGGGAAGTAAATGAAGTGTAAGGTTACAAGGTCACTATAGGTAAACATAATCAAGTAAAAAAAGGTAAGATAGCAAGATTTATAAGGCTTAAGCTAAATATCTTTTAGATTCTACGTTTTATTTTTTTTCCAAATCAATTTTAATTAATACTATTAAAAAGTCATAGGTTTTAATTATTTTACTAGAAACGGATACAATCCTGAAACATTCATGCCTGAAGTAAACTGAATACGCATAACTCTGATATGAAGAATTCCAGTATTAGAAGTAGATGCTGCTAACAAGATAATGGGCAGCTGGGCTGGACTTGATGGGGGCCAGCCAACGGACCACAACCTGTTATTTAATTGCGGCCTCGGGTAGTAAAACTCTTAGTTCAACATTATACCAACCTTTAAGCGGTATAGTTCTTCCAAATCTTCACTACATATATTAAAATATATTCATCCACTAACATGATTATTTTCAACATTTTTTGGAAGCACTAACTTAATATGTTGAAAAGGTTCAGGCAGGTATAATTTGATATTTCAACGAAATATACGCAACGGAATTAAATAGAATAGATTTAAAAAAATAATAATATTTGTTAGTTTTAAACGGATATAAAGTAATATTGTTGAGTTTTAAACTGGATATAAAGTAATATTTGTTGAGTTTTAAACTGGATATAAAGTAATATTTGTTGAGTTTTAAACTGGATATAAAGTAATATTTGTTGAGTTTTAAACTGGACATAAAGTAATATTTGTTGAGTTTTAAACTGGATGTAAAGTAATATTTGTTGAGTTTTAAACTGGATATAAAGTTATATTTGTTGAGTTTTAAACTGGATATAAAGTTATATTTGTTGAGTTTTAAACTTGATATAAAACTATTATTTATTGAATGTTAAGCATCATAAAATGTAATATTAGTCAAGTTTTAAACTAGGTACAAAGTTATTATAGTATTTATTTCAATTTAGCTTCGAAGTCTGACAAGAGCTGTTTCTGTAAGCTTTCCATTTTACAATAAAGTCATCACCTTTGTGAATTGTTGTGAGAGGTCCCTGTGAAATGTCTAAATTTGATATTTCCCTTGTTCAGTTTTCAATTGCAAATTGTTATGAGATGTCCCGAGAAATCTCACAATTGCAGTATGTTTTCTTATTGTAATGCAGTTTTCGATTGAAAATTATCACGAGATGTCCCGAGAAATCTCGCGTAAACTAAACATTTAATTATTGTAATATAGATGAAGTTTCTTTGCAATTGCGAATTATAATGGGAGATCCCGTGAAATACCAAAAATACGAAATGTCTCTTTATTGTAATGAAGCTTTCAAATGACCATAGTTGTGGAAAGTCGCTTTAAATTTCGCAATTTCGAAAAATTGTTAATAGATTTACGTGCACTATGTTTTAACAAATATACCTACTACTAAAATACGATCCAATCTACAAAAATAAACATTATCTTAAGAGGTGATAGTGCCAAATACGATATAAGGATATTTCTTTTTTTAAAAAGTATTTTGTTATATTATTATTTCTACTATTAGTATTAACAGTATTTTGTTTTTTTATTCTTTATTAAAATTGTAATTCTAAGTCATATTTCTTAAATTTTATATTTGGTTTTCTTTTGATATTTGTATATGTATGTTAACTTTTTTATGTAAATTGGGGGCAATCCCGTATTTGTATTCGGATAAATATATAATTTAAATAAATAAATAAATTATCTTATAAATTTATAAGAATTTATAATTAATTATAAATTAACGAGTTTGTAATTAAAACTTAATATAAGAAAATAATAAAGACATCAGTTTTATTACATTTAAATTATTTAATCACCGCCTGCAATTATCTTTATCATTTTTATCAATCAATCACTAAGATTTGTTTTTATTTATTAATGATATTCAATTTATTTAACCAACAGCTTCATTTACAGACCAAACTCGTAAAAAAACAAGACTGCTAACAAATTTAAATTACTCGGATACCTGCTTGGCCATATTTAGACAAAAACTAATAAAAGAGTAGCACAGCTTAATCTGGATCTTGAGAGATTTAATTTATAAATAAATTGGATAATATTTGTCTTTTGGATGAATATGTTGGAAATAGTTCGGTAGCTTGTGAAGTTAGGAAAATATCAGCTTTCCATAGAAGGACAGACAATTATTTCAGAGGATAAATCAATCTTACTCCTTCTTGTTTTTTTAAGAATAAATTTGTAACATCTCTATTTTTTAGTTGGTTTGCTTTTACATGTTATTTACATACCATTATAGTGGCCTAGCCTTGGTAGCTCCTTTGTTTTCAAGACTATTCTCCTAAAATGGGTTTAAATTTACTTAAATTAAATTATCTCGAGTTCGAAGCAAAATGTAAAACATTTAAGAAACTTTTCTCCAAATATGTTTTAAATAAAAATATTTTTTAACTTTTTGAAAATATCGGGTGCGGGGTTCATTGGACTTTTCCTTATCACATCGGATTCGCTACGCTCATCCTTAATCTTTAAATTCGCTTTGCTCGCTCTCGGAATAAAAATATCACCAAATTTATACTGCAAGACGTCTTGTGACTCATTTCACTTGCCCTCAGATGGTAAGTACTTTCGTTTTATTCCAAGCTGTCTTTCCATTCAGGAACTATCCTCCCTAGATGCTGCTTTACGTTTATAATTTAGCCTAACCTCCTCTAGATGCTGCTTACTTTTATAATTTAGGCACTAACCTCCCTAGGTGCTGCTTTACTTTTATAATTTAGGTACTAACCTCCCTAGGTGCTGCTTTTACTTTTATTAATTTAGGTACTAACCTTCCCTAGATGCTGCTTTTACTTTTATAATTTAGGCACTTAACCTCCCTAGATGCTGCTTTACTTTTATAATTTAGGCACTAACCTCCCTAGGTGCTGCTTTACTTTTATAATCTACATCAACGTCGTACTGAAACGAAACTTAAAATAGTTATTGATGTTTTAATAAGTAAAGATATTCATTTTCACCAACATTCAACTTCAGTAGATTTTCGATTTTAAACAATTTTTAAAATAACGCATAGAAGTAATTTTATAGAAATTGAACTACTGTGATAAAACTTGGCACATTTTTAGTCCTGGCACTAAATGCCAGGATAAATCTTAAACTTGGCTGTAGATCTTACATGCGTGCTAAATTTAAAATAGAGTGAAACTTTTTTTTGCATTCCAAATAGTTTTTAAATTTTTGCACGAGTCATTATAGCCAGATAATGACGTCATAAAAATATTTTCCGAAGTCACAATTAGACCTAAAGAATAATTTTTGTATCGAGTTTCAAATATCTAGCATAAATACACTGGTAACGATAATTACAGATGCACAACACATACAGCCAAGCCACTCAGGAGGTCTTAAAATAACGCGAAACAGTTAATTCAGGGAAAATCTCGGTTTAGGATGTTCAGTGCAAACATAATAGTTTTTCTTCAAACCCACTGAACAAATGAGGAAAACTAAATAGATATACCGTGGTAAATTTTTGAACCGAATATATTTCTTTTTCAGTTGAAGTTTTCTAAAAGTTTTACTTGAAGTACGAAATTTCTTAAGAAGTTAATAACAATTAAAGAGGTTTATAATATACATAAAAAAGTTAATTAATAGGATAAGTAACACAGGATGCGAACTCCAGACACCTAAGGTAACAAAAGTCTGTATGGATAGATATTCAGAGGCTTGAACGACCTTTTCCGTTAAGACTGCTCATTATTATTGTACATATTGTGATTATATAACTTCTTTTAAGCGTTGAATTTTCATTTAACTAAAAAATATCACAAGAGATAACATGTAGCAGTATAAATATGTCTGGACAGGTGGTCTGAAGTAATCATTGATTGGAGGTCTAGTAATTCTACTGTCTTCAACTTTAGTTGTAACGTGACTCGCCAGAGTACATTTTTCTACTATAAAAAGACTAGTAATACTACTGTCTTTAATTTCGGTTATAACATTTTCTACAATAAAATGACTAGTAATACCAATCTCAGTTATAACATTACTCGCTAGAATGTATTTTTCTTCTATAAAATGACTAGTAATACTACTGTCTTCAATTTCAGTTGTAACATTACTCGCTAGAATGTATTTTTCTACTATAAAATAAATGACTAGTCATACTACTTTCTTCATTTCAGTTATAACATTATTGCTAGAATGTATTTTTCTACTATAAAATAAATGACTAGTAATACTAATGTCTTCAATTTTTGTTATAACCTGACTCGCTAGTGTATTTCTCTACTATAAAATGATGCAAAGTAATTTTTATCAAATACATCAAAAAGTTTCAAAGTTTATTTTTTCCGATCATTTCCAAAGAGTTATGTTCTTCATAACGACAGATTAATAAATTTTATTGAAAAAAAGATAAATTTACATAAAACTTTGTTTGATGAATGTCGGACTTATTGACAAGTTAATTTGTTGTTTTGGCGTGGGCGTGAGCTCCGAAAAAGTTTTCTAGATGGAGCCACTAACGTATTAGCATAAGCCGTGGCGCGGTGCGGGCCAAAGTCGTACCTGTCATAATATTACTGAAAAATCTTAACGCCCTCCACATTCTTAAAGTGTTCTTTTATGATTTATAATAACTCAGGTTTGTTCAAAAACAAAAAGAAATCAATTTCCATGCTTTTTTTTAAATATATAAAATATTTATATATTACTTATGCAAAAAAATATATATATGCCCTATATTATTAAAATTAATAACAATAAGTTTATAGAAAGATGCGTAATTTTAAAACATATTAAGTGAACATTTCATGTATTTACGTAACATATCATTAATTTTTTAATTTATAATTTATTTTAGTAAATATTTACTTATATGTTACCTTAGTCCATTGTGCAAGTAAGAAATAAATTTTAAAAGTTTGTGTACCAACGCCTTTATTGCCTATTACTTACAAATATATTAATTTTTTGTTCGTTATTTATTGATAATTTTTTCTTTATTTTTTTTTTTTGCTAAAAGTAAAGATAATTGAAAACCTTCCTACGAGCGCAGACATGTTAATAAGGCATAAAGGTTTATTTCTTTGCTAACAGCCTCAATTAAGTTTTTAGAGTTTAAAGTTTAACAAGAAAACAAATAAGTTTTTTTTGTTCAGCGATAAGGTTTTTTTGTGCCAATATTATTAAAATTATTGTTATACATTGATGATTGGTTCAGAACGGTACATTCTTATTTGCTTTTCCTCATATATACCGTAGATACCGACAATAATGAATCAGCAAAAAATTGAAATCCATAAAACACGGAAAATTTTTTGATCAATACGACATTTGGTCAATACGATTTTAGAGCGCTATCCCTTACATATAGGGACCTTATGTAGTTCAGTTAGTTGGGAAGGGGTTGTGATTTTTAGTGAAAATTGAGTTCATTGAAAGTAAACATCAGTTAGCAATTGTAAAGCATATTTATTTTATTTTTTATTTTGTAAAATTTAGATATTTCAAATAATTTGTTATTCTTTTGTACAAAAGAATAATGTATTTATTTATTTATATTACCTCTTAATTTTTAACAACAAATATAAAGTATATTTTAACTTTATTGTAGACTTATTTATTTCAATTTTATTATACGGCTGTTTTATTTAAAATATATTTATATATTTGAATAAATAATATTTTAAGTTAAAAGGATAATCGTATTAATGTATATTTATGATAATGTCATTTAAAGAACAATATTATCTAAAGTGTTCTAGAAAGACAAATGATTACAAGAAGTTCAATAGATCGTGGATACACCTACTCGAAACCGAATTCAGGCTTCACTAACTGCATCTTAACTTGCATTTAGTTTATTTTCACAAATATATTTATTGGACTGCAGCTTTGCACACAATTATATTAAGAGCTAAACGGAGTTGACCATATTTTATTAAAACAATGTCTGCACTGTCTTACTTTTCATTATTTATGCCGTAGATATATAGGAAAAGTATTGCGTTTACGAAAAATCCAAAACCGGTCTTTCTCCTGAATTATCTGTTTTAGGTGTTTTTAAGAACTCGTCAGCGGTCTTCACAAAGTTGTCTTTTTGTATGAATCTGTATTTGTGTGTCTGTTATCATTGTGGTTCCCAGATTGTTTATGCTAGAGAGTTGAAACTTTGTACAAAAGCCAATCCTTTGGTCTGGTTGGGCTATCTGGCAAATATTTTTTAGGACCTTTAACAATGGCTCATCAAATATTTCGAAAATTCATGAAAGACGAAAAAATGTGTTGATCGATACAATATTTATCATTCATATAGCCATATATATGATAAAAATTGTTTTAACTTTCTTATCATTATCAGCATTAGTTCAATATTTATCGAATGATTTAAATTGTAAAAAATAAAAAATTAATTGGGTTGAAATTTAAGTTGAAGTTCCTTAAGTTAATCCTTTTGCATAATAATTAAGTTACTCAATTTGTTTTAATACAAGTATATTAAGTGTTGGATTATAAAACTTAAGAAGCATCGAACGAGGTCAGTGCCTGAATAGGTGACAGCTGCGAATAAAATGAATATATTTACTCTTTTAGGATGGGCAGAGCGAATCCGGAGTAGGGAGAATGAGCATAGCAAATCCGATGTGGAAAAGTTCCGAGGTACCCTGTACCGGATTTTTGAAGTTTATATAGTTTGATATTTCTAATTTTCGAATTAACTGGAAAAAATTAAATATTGCTGTTGATAAAATGTGTTATGCTTGTAGGGATTTTATCAATCTAATGTTGGTTTTAATTAAATAAAATTTGTCTTAGTTTTCAAATTTATTAAATATTCTCCTGAATTATTAAATAGTGACAAAAGAAGGTATAAAATAAGTACCCAAATTGAGTAGAGAAATCTTTTAAGATTAATTTGGCATTTTTAGTTCATGACTGGGTATTATTACATTGTTAGAATATAAATATTGTCGGAGAGAAAAAGAGTACAAAAATGTGCTGAAAAAGATATTGAGGTTGTGAACTAGAAAATATTGAGACCTCCCTATCAGGTTTCATTCATCTCAAACTTTTTTTAAAGTCTTCATCCGTTTTGGTGAAAAAAGTGTCTCGAAGAGCAATTGAGATGGGTGTAATTCTTTTCAACAACATGTCGGATCACTGACCTCTATCTTTTTTTTATTTAGAGATTTTTCTTAAAGCAGAACGGAATTTCTGTGGAAGATAAGAAAAGTCATGGTCTCAGACCTTCAACCTTCCTGATTCACTTGTCATGAGTCGACTGTCAGCTAGATCTTTTAAACTCTATCAATATTACCTCTCTACTCAGTAAAAGCTTAAATTTGATATACTAAGCAATAAATATAATTGATATACATACAAATTTACATATAAATTTTTCTTATGTTAACTTAAAAATCAAATCGAGATCGAAGTTGATAAAATTTTAGTCAAATACTAAAACAACTAACTAATTTCTTAGTTAGTCGCTGACTCAAATTTGGGTAATAATTACATGCAATTTTATGAACACATTAAGGACTCCTGCTAAAATTGTAAATTCTTTGGATATGCAATACTTTAAACATTTCAAACGACTATTGAATATTAGCAAATATAAAGCTTAATACAAGAAATAATTGTTTGGTAAATATGTTTTTAGTTTGAAGCCAGAGTTTGCTGAACAGCTAGAGTAGAGGCTAGCATAGTTCTCGACCTACCACATTATTTGGTCTGTGTGTTATCTAGTACGCATATAATTTTAGAGTTTTACATTAATTTTATAGTTACATACATTGAAGCTTGAATTGAAAAAAAATTCAATTCGTCATTCGTCATCAAAAAATCAAAAAATGTTGAAATCTTTTTCAATGTTAAGGTCATATATATATATATATATATAATATATATATATATATAATAATGTATATTATATATATATATATATATATTATATATATATAATATATATATATATACCTATATGATATATATTATATATGAATTTAAAAGAAGAGTATTGTTACTGTTATTACTTATTCTTATTTATACCGTAGGTATAAAGGAAAAGTATTGTATTTGCAAAAATAATCGAAACCGGAATTATCCGTTTCAGGCGTTTTTAAGGCGTTTTCGCAAAATTGTCTGTCTGTATGTGTGTGTGTGTCTGTGATCATCGTAGCGCCTAGTGTATTTATCGTTGAGAATTGAAATTTTGTACAAAAATTAGTTTATTGCTGCCGTTGTGCTTTTTGGAAAATATTTTTTTATGACGTCATTAACCCGCAATAATGAGTCAGTAAAAATTTCGAAAAATCATGAACCGCAGAAAAATGATTGAGATTGAGATTTGGCACGCATGTGAGTGTATATATGACTAACATATGTACCAAGTTTCTTCAGCATTAGTTGAATTTTTATTCAATGACTTGTGTACGTTTTTTAAAAAATTGTTAAATTCAGAAAAATATTCAATTGAGTTGAAATTTGGTGCAAGTGTATATTATTACCTAATAAATAAGTACACTACGTTTTGTTTCAATACGACAATTATATTCATGATAAATAAGGAGCATTGAGCGTGGTCAGCGCTGTATGGGTGACCGCTATGAATAATATTGATGAATTTACTATATGAAGACGAGCGAAGCGAGTCCGAAGGCATGTTACAGTATAAATTTGGCGAACTGGATTTCTGAGGACGAGCGAAGTGAGTCCAAACTAAGGAGGATGAGCGTAGCGATTCCGATGTAATGAGGAAAAGTTTAGAGGTACCCCGTAACCGATTTTTTTCTTAATCTATCAGTATTAGTGACTATAAATACCTTTAAAATTAGGAATAGGTAATTAATGAGCTTAAGTTTTATTAATTTATGTTTAATGGTTTAAAATTTGAGAGCAGGAGGACTTTAATGTTACCCTGTATAATTAATAAAAATAATGTAAGAAATATAATAATAAGTATTCACAACCCAGAACCTATTTATTTACATAGTTATTATTTATAAGCTACAGAAATAGTTATAAAAAGCTACAGCCAATTATTATGTAGAATTACTTTGGCCATTCCTTTAAAAAATCACTGAGATTTGCAATTAAAAAAAATCTTAAAAATATAAATCAATAGAAACTAAAATTTAACGACAGTCATTATTGAAAAACACTTCAAAATATAAAGCATAGTAAAACGAACCACAAATAAAATCAAAGGAAAAATAATACAACAAAAAGAAAATGTAAGAGTAATTTTTTTGTTGAAAAAAATATAGGGTCGAAGAAAATCGCTTTTCATAACCTCAAAAAGGAGAGAAAAAGCACTGCTTTAAATAATAGAGAGAAAGCATTTGGTAAGGAGATGGGGATTAAGAGATGAAACATAAAGAATAATTGTCTCTTTCGATTTTTCTGGCTCTTTATATAATGGTCCTAAGGGAAGGTTATCTCACTTCGGCCTCAGTTCCGTGGTTTGAAAGCAAAAACTAGAATTATAAAGGTTTGATAATAATCATGAAAAAGAAAAAACCTATTATTAAAAGACATTAATATTATTATGCTGTTGAAAGATTCATCTTAGAAACAGATTTTTTTCAGTCTTTATTATATTTGTATTTATTTTTCAAAATATTTTTTCTTCATTTTATTGTTTTCATTTTATTCCTTTTTCATGCTATCTTAATTATAATTTTTTTAAGAAAGCGATACTTTTTATATTGATTATTTAATATCATTATTTTTATTAAACATAGAAAAATAAATATTTTTTACTTTCTCTTGTTTATTTAGGACGTGACTGTATTAAAAAGAACTTTAATACATTTAGAGTCAGATATTTAAATTATTGATTGGAGAATAGGTATAATTGAAATGTCAATAATTTCAAATAGCAAGTGTATAACATGATATGTAATAGCATACTATATTATTTATTTATTTAAACTTTTTTTGGGGGGAAGGGGGGAGCATATACTATGAACAGTATTCATTTTTCATGGAAATTATTGTTTAATCGTAGGGAAAATTGAAACGTCTAAGATAGGGTTTAAACGTATACACATTCATTTTTTATTTTTACTGCTTAATCTAATCTTTTATTTTAATTTTGTTACAGGTTTGTCCCAGATCATGTTTTAGACCTAATTAAAGTAATACGTAAGTTAAATAAATTTCATATTCAAGTATATGTCTTTAAAATCTTTATTGAAGTACAAATAAAGATTTAGGTCCGACTTTTCGCTTCTACTGAGAGAGGTATCATCAGGTTTTGGTCCTCATCTATAATGGCCTACATTTCCTGTCTCCCACTGCGGAAGCGAAACGTCATATACATCATCTACATTGAAGCGGTCACCGCCGAAATACTAAATTCTTCATAATCACGGAAGCCATAGTTTTTTACCAAATATAATATTGCTAATAAGCCATAGTATAGGCAAATATAATATTGCTTTAATTTTGTCGTGTTCTTTAAAAGATTTATAATTTTTTACTTGACTAGAATGGGTAAATTTAATTTTTCAAAGGTATGTAAATTTTAGTTCTCTAAATATAGAAATTTTTAAATTTGAGATGAAGCCATAATCCTAATATGTCGGGAACGATACACTTTTTTATACGTGTTGACTCTGAAGAATAAAAGTTTTATTTTCAAGTTTAGTGAAATGTCTAAGAGATTCAGAAGACAGATTACGTGATTTCCTAAATCTTGACTAATTCCTAGACCTCTCTTTTCCCTTCAGATTACTCTGTCCGTCTGAGTTTCCTAATTATTGGTCTGATTAAGTTTTGACAGGCAGCGATGAAAGATTTCGTTTAAAAAGCTTTTTAACAAAATTTCTAATACTTATTGTGTTAAATAATTTAATCAGAAAAGATAAATGTTTCTGAATGTATCTGCCGTTTTTTATACGATCAACTTAGGTTATGAAAAGCGCATGTTGTCAATAACCTTCTCTATAACCTCATCAAAGTTTTAAAAATGCTGGTGTGGGGGAAAATAACGTTTTGCTGAGTTTAGTGTCCTAATTATTGTTTTACTGAGTCTCTTAAATCTATTAAAGCCAGTTTTAGCCGAATAAGGATTGTTCTGCCGGAAAAGTCAAAAACAAGAAAAAATGATTTTGTACACTTATCTTAAAGATGACATGAAGGTGTGGTATTTTATAGTTTTTGTAATGCTAAATCGAATAAAAAATGTCCCTACATTTTTGCACTAATATACGAGCAACCAAATCCACTCGAGGCGAAGCGTGCTGATGACCTGTGAAGGGGGTGTACGCATTTGAAAATTCTTGTATGGAGTGGCCACAGGCTAATAGACTGAAATGTGGCCCAAAAGGTTTACAGCGAATCGCAAGGCAAGGTGGCCGCGTGGTGGCATACACTTAAAAAATGCCAATAACAAAGCTATGGCATGTAACATCAAATGATACAGAACAACAATCAATACACATGGGAATTCCTCTTAGCGGGCCATAAGCCCGCGAAGTGGTCTAGGACCGCAAGCCCTTGCTATATTTTTTTACATAAAAATGCTAAATTAAATATACAAATAATACACTTAAAAATATATTAAATTAGCTTCATGCTTGAAAAATGTTTCTTAGCATAAGTATATGAAATACAAAAAAATCGAACTTTATATCGGCCTAATATAGCCAAAAAGTTAATGGATAAATTCTTTATAAAACTTATGTTTGTATTATTTATTACAATGTTTGAAAAACCTGCCTTTCTCCTTTAGTTTGGATAACTGTTTGTGGCACTACATAGTTAGCAGACTAGAATTGAAAATTTAATTTAATTGGAAGTTATGTATGTTAACTCATAGTTACACTGACTAAATAAAGAACACTTCAGAATTTATTCGTAAAATTTAAAGAAAGTATCATATTGTTTTATAAATGATTTAGAAGTATCTAAAGAAAATTTACCTTGATATTTGTTTATGTATTTATTTCTAACTTTAACAACTTTGAGTTATTAAAGTTAAAGTTACACCTTTTATCTTTCTCTGGTTTATATCAATTATGTTTTTATTAAAAGATTTAGATTAGTTCTAGAAGGAAATAAAGTCCAGAGTGTTAATTGCTTGTGCGGAAAGCAGTATATTTATTTGATATCTTCGTGAGCCGGGAACCGACCCCGCGGCACTCTGTCCGGCTTTTTTTCCGTTTCTTTTATAAACTTTTAAAACTTTTTTTAAAATAATTACTTTATAAGCACGCTAGCCCATTTGCATGGTTTGTTATATTTTTTGATAAATTTAAAGAGACACAAAGCCGTGTAATTCCAAAGATTTTTCACCCTTAATAGTCTACTTTTATTAATTTGTATAAATTAATGAATAAAATATTTTTAATTTTATTTTATTGGGTTGTATGTGACGTCACATAACTGTATTTTATCGTTCCGCGTTGTTACTTTTTGTGAAATTCTTTTATTAATGATTTTACTTTTGTTCCAATTGCAAAGTATGTTACTTTAATTTTTTAAACTTCTTAAGAGATAAACATATTTTTTTTGTAGAGTTTCATAATTACTTATTAGAAAAGAACTTAAATTCTACAATATTTAAACATTGAATAATTGAAGTCAAAACTACACAAAATGATCCGACATCTTAAGTTTTGTTTTTGGTCTGTTGCCTTATTATAACCGTTTTAACTTTGTTATGGTCTTAAAGCAGTACTATATATAGGAGCACTACTGATAACACGAAATGCGGTTCACTGGTGGTCTTAAGTAATGCTGCCACCAAAAAAAAAAAACATGAAAAGCCAGGGTGGCAGCATTAATTAAGACCAACATTGAACCACCTGTCGTGTTACTAGTAGTGCTCCTTCTATACATAGTATTATTCTAAGACCATAACCAAGTTAAAAAGGTTATAAACAAAAGAAACCAAAAGATAAGGCAACAGACCAAAAACAAAACTTAAGGAGTCGGATCTTTTTGTGTAGTTTTGACTTCAATTCTACAATGTGGATTACAATATTTTAAGCTGGGTGAAAGAAAAGAGTCTCTCCACAAAAATATAATAATTTTGTCTCTCCACAATAATATTTTTGTGGAGAGACTCTTTTCTTTCACCCATAATGAACGACTCCACTGGTGCTCAATTTTTATCTAAATATTTTAAGCATTTTAAATTGTAGTTCAACGTTTTTAATTAAAATTATTTTAAAGTAGTTCTCGTCAACTCAATGTAGATTCTTATGTTCCGCTATTATTTTGCCATCAAAGACCGGTTTTATTAAATACTCAGTAGGTGTTTTAAGTTATTATATTTGTTCTTTACGATCTTTCTTTATTAATTGATATTTATGGCACATATTTAGAATAATGTTTTGTTTCTGTATAACACACGAGCCAAGTTTCTTCTCATTATCAGCATTAGTTTTAGTTTAATTTTTATCGAATGACCTATATACGTTAAAAAAACGAAAAAGTCGAAATTTGGTGCATATTTCAACTTGCCATGTGTGTGTGTTTTTTTATATATATCTTTTTGTTATGAACAAGCATTCTATTTTTTTTAAACTGAAGTGTATCTACGATTTTTGTTGGATTTTAAAAGTTATGATGCATCAAACGAGGTCAGTGCCTAGAAAAGTGACAGCTTAAAATAAAAGGAATGTATTTACTGTCTTTGAGTCCACAGATGTGTTAAAGTATAAATTTGGTGAATTTTTCAATTCTGAGGAAGAGCGAAGTGAATCCTAAGTAGGATGAGTGTAGCGGATCCGATGTGTTGAAACAAAGTTTCGAGTTGCCTTCTGCTAAGGATATTGCATATTAAGAAAGTAATATTTTGTCAATAAGTACTGACTCAATATACTTAAACCACAAGTACATACTTCCTAATTGTAATACGTTTTTCTAAAATAAATAAAATATACGTCATTTGCAATTGAAACAAAAATTAAGTATTTTTGTGTAGTTTAAGGTCATTAGTTTACTAACGACTTATGATATGAAGTTAGTTTTAAGTTTACTTAAAACTAAAATTTACTTAATTGAAAAAGTTAAGTATACATCCTGAGTATTAGATAAGGTTTAAGTTAGCAACAAACCTATAAGATTAGAGACTCCTTTATGACTAATCAAGAATGAAACAATGTTAGTAAATATTTATTTATGCTTTTTATGAAATCCGCTTCTTCCGAAAATGTCGCTAACAGTTGTTAGCGATTCATTGTACCAGTTTGAAAATCGGGTTCGGGATACTTCAGAACTTTTCTTACTACATTGGATTGGAACTTGATGTACCAATCCACATTGTACTAATACCACATTGCATGATACACTGAGCTCATTATTGTGGGTTAATGACGACACATATTAGCGTTCGGGACTGAAACAAGGTTGATTTTGTACCAAGTTTCATTTCGATCCGAGAAGCGTTCGAAAGTTGTCCCAAAGAAACGTCAGGGGACAAATATTTCGTACATACATACATACATATATATATATATATATATATATATATATATATATATATATATATATATATATATATATTATATATATATATATATATATATATATATATATATATATATGTATGTATGTATGTATAAAGTTTTGTAAAACGTATTTTTTTGTTATTAGGGACCTCTAAAACGAATTTAGAACATACTCCCAGCTATCTCATTAGAAAATTGTTTCCAATTTAAATAAAGTATTTTTCCGATAGCACATGATTTTTGTACTACGTTTCACACATAATGACAGATAAAGTTTGTAAAAACCGCTCAAGAGCCCTTACAAATACCTAAACGGATAATTTAGGTGACATTCAGGTTTTGAATTTTTTGCAAACACAATATATTTTCGTTATACGTTTATTATATCCTTTATACACTATAAATGAGGTAGAGTAAAAGAAATTACCAGATTTTACCTGTAATTTTTAATTTCTTATTTCCTATATTTGTATGAAAAGCATTATTTAAAAAATGTATATAGAGTAGCCATGCTATTATAAAACAAATTGACAACTAAAGTTTTTACGTAAAATTCAATGCTAACATCATGGTTGTAGGGTTGAATCGAATTTTGTGTTGTAAATATGTAACGTCACTCACACATTGGATAACACAATTAAGTGAAAATAGAATAGAATAACGAGATTAATAATCAAAAAACATTAAAACTTAATGTTTTTAAAATGTTATTTTATGAAAATGTTGCATTTTGTATCAGGCTGTTTTTTCTTAGTGGAAGTACGACTAAATGAGACAATTTCTATCCTTTCATACAATCGATATGATGCGATACTAAGTGGTCACAATTTTCCTGCAGTTATGAGGGAGGGTCACGTGTCTAGCAATCTTTGAGTCTTTACATAATGAGGCAGAGTACGGAACAAATTGTGACACATGCACGATATTAGGAATTGCTTTTACATGGGGTTCTTACAACACAAAATAATCGATACTTGCGTCAATTACTTGTTATTTGTTAGATTGATTATGAAACACCAGAAATTAATTTTTATAGAAATTTTTTTATGGGCATAAGATTTCAGTGTTTTGTCATTAATACGATTTGCGTTGTATGCTGCAATTTTAACATACTGTATCAATAGTTTTAACATATTTTTTCTGAATGTAGGAAAATATTGCAAAAAACAATTCTGATGATAAGCAATAATGCGGATCTTCCATCGAAACTTTTTTCCCGCTCTTTCTAATCATTATCAGTCACTCATCTGCGTATTGATCTCGTTCGACGCTTTATTAGGCAGCATGGTAAGATGAAACTTAACGCATTTGCTGTACCTATAGATAGGAATACAATTCGAATATCTATTTTTTTACGATTTTTTGAAATTTGTTGCTGATATATTAATGACGCAATAAATATATTTTCCGGAATTAAACTTAAATTGACCGAAATATTGATTAGGCACAAACACACAATTTTGATGAGACACTCACATATACATATAGATAACTTGGTAATAACCTGTCATAAGGTCTTAAAAATAGCTGAAACTGATAATTCTGTAGAAATCTCGTTTTTCGAATTTTTAATACCGTAATGTCCTTATTCCTATGTATCTACAGATAGAGAAATACTATTTATATAAATGAGGAAAGATTAATCTTTTTCCTCATAAAATAACAATTAAACATTTTTTAAATTCGTAATTATTATTGTTTCTTTTATTTATTTTTTTTATATTTAGCGCAAAATATTTTGTAATTTTGAATACGTTATCATAAATTACATACTTACGTTTATCATAAACTACTCTTCAATTAAATGATGATCGTCATTATTATATCTTTAATGTTGATAAATTAGTGATACAGATAATAATCATCGACCAAACATTATCATTAGATGATACTTTGCCTGTAGTAGTTTCCAATTATTCCAAATATATACTCAATTAGAAAATTTTCTAATTTTTTACAATTTTTTAAAAAAATGTACCCAAGTGATTGATCAAAATTGAAATAATGATGATAATGAGATTAAACATACATACATGCATATGGCCAAATGCCTGCCAAATTTCAATTCAATCGCATCATTATTCCGTTTATGAGTTTTCTAAATTTTCGCTGAGTCAATATGGCGGGTTAATGACATCTTAAAAAAATATATAATACCAAATATATAAATTGCCAATTTTATTAACAATGGCATGAAACAATAAGCCATAAAACATAATAAGGCAATGCAATATCAAATAATGCATCTAGTGTCCAATTAACCCCTTAATATATCTACTTTACTTAATAAGAATATCTATCAAAAAATATAACCATCTCAATGTTCAATTAATTAACTTTATGGCCGTGTGAATTGGCCTTGAAATAAAACCTTAACTAGCATAGAAGGCCTTAATTAAAAACAATGTTAAGTAAGTTATTAATGTCTGTCAGTAACTTTATTTTATTTATACAATATTTTTATTATAAAAATAATTGTTAACGTGTGCACAAAAATATTAGAAAAAGTTAAACAAACAAGTTTAAATAAATTATCTTATATATTATATATTTCATCTTAACACCAAATTTAATTGTTTTAATAAACGTAGAGTATCTATTTACTTTTAACAATTCTGTCATCGTAATAAAGCGATTGATTATCCATCATACGTCCAATCACACCATTCCAGCTTACTTTAACGAAGCTAATTCAGTATCGTTCTCTAACGTAATAAATCTGCTTGTAATATACTCTTGCTTGAAATTATGTTTGCACCGTTCAAGTTGAAACAGCGTTATTTAAGTCTGATCTTTCTCACGATGGAATCTATATATTTATCAGAAACATTGTAATGACACAATAAAATAATAAAAAGATTACTCACTGTTAGACCCATGCGAACGTTTCTACTTCTACAGAACAAACACATATTAAACACGAGGAAACCTGCAGTTTTCGCAATATGGAAGATTTATTTCATCGATCAAGAGTCGGCTAAAAATACCTATGTTTATTAAAGCATTTTTGCCAATATTCTCACTCATGAACACAACTAATAATACGCATAATTATAAAGAGCACGTCGACACTACTCCTTGTAGATATAAATGCCCAATTAGTTGTGCTCAAGACCAGTGGCAAGTCAATACAGGCTGTAATACACCCATAGGATACCACTCTGCTCGCCAAGCGATCATCTCATCCACGACATATACCCATTCTATCCACTGAGTTTAATCTTTAATCCCATCTCAATCGCAGCAGAGGAGAATGGCATACGTTATAACACCTTAAATTTAATAGGTTCATAGCTGATCGCTCACTTACCCAAGGTTTATTAATTATTTGCACCCAAGTTGATATTCAATAATATCATATTCCTGTAACGCAAATACAATCATAAAACGTTTCTAAATATTTAATCATGAAATATTGTTATGACTCCAGCAGAAAATAATAATACACTATTAAAACTATGATCTTCAAATAATACACATACAAATCACTATTAAGATTAGATAAATCAATTGAACCATCTATTTTCAAGTTAATTTTCATAACTTACATTGAAAATTCTGTCGACTATATTATAATATTAATAACTAAGACAATGTAAATCACAATTATACCATTTATTATATAATTATATCATGTTAACTGGATAAGAACCTGCACCATCGATAGATAGACGATGGTTCACAATGTATATCGCGCTTCAGAATTGATTTTTTCAGTGCTAATATTAAAGACATATTCTAAAGTTAATTCAATCCACCTCAACAGAGTTTGATAGAATTTTAGGTATCAGGAGAAACTCTACTTCACTTATGTCTTACACTTTATACAATGACCACCACTAATTTTAATAAAACCTAAGCATCAAGTCATAAGGAATAAAGAGAGATTTTTCTTCCTAGATTACACTCTCACACTAACCACCCATCAACGACGCCACGACTATTCTATACAGGCTCAAACTACCACTTATCAATTCTGACGTCAATGTTGGTCAAGCATCTTCCTGTTGTGAAGTAAAAGAAGATTTGATATACAATAACCTTACTTCTTCGCTTTAACTATTACACAGTTAAACTGAGACCATCTTTCTACCAGAGAAAACAGCAAAACCAGTTCTAGAAGAACCTAATAGAGAACGGCTAAGATTTCTAAACTCCTACACAAACCCATTTTCTTGCCTAAGCTCCTTCCTTCCGTATCCAACATTATTCATACCAAATACACAAGATTAAAAACGTCTCTCATTAAAACACAAGCATATCCTTCATACACGAGCTTCCATTAAGATTTCCGAACTCGTTGCCAAACCTCAATCATTGTCCTTTTATCTATAAATACGCACTAACGTTTAACTAAAAAGCACGAATGGATAAATAACATAAATAGACCGATCAAATCACAAATCAGAATAAAAAAATCACAACAAATTACAGAGCTACGGTCAAAAGAAAACAATACACTTCAATAGTTAGTTCAGTTGCAGCGCAAACCCTAACACATTATAAAATAAACAAAGACGGTTACTATATATGCTCAACAGCAAAAGATATTTATATCATCAAATAATTACTAGATCCACCTCTCATGGCATCAGGCTACACAACAACCAACAAACACTCATGAATAGATAAACCTTTATCTTCTAATGCACATCATACTGACATCAAATAAAATTTCTAACAAACTATTCACATCATAATAATATAGAAAAACACATCTCCCTCCATACGCGATTAAAGTGTGCGGATCCTATCAACCAATATTTCTACATATCATAGAGACACACGTATCATTTCATTTTTAAAGACAAATTTATAGACATATATTATATATTAAATGACTGAAGATATATTAACATTGAGAACTCTCCAGTAAAGATATAAACCTTATATACCTCCTAAAAAATATTATTCATTCTACAACACACCGAGCTAAAATAAATGACAACTCTTAAAAACCACTTAATTGATTTCTCATTAACTTATCAAAAAACAGCAATAATTTGTTAATAAAATATCTGCACATATATACCACTAAATATCAGTTAGTTGGTACTTAAATTCTCATAATATTATTCATTAACTATAAACTTATTCAAAATATTAAAATTAAGTCTTTAATGATAAGAAAAACTTATCTTTTAGCAAAATATAAAACTACAATACAACCAGGACAATATGTAATAAAATTCGGTCTTTTGAGCTAAAGATCACATGGCTTTATATAATATAATTATATGTTTCATTTAGGCACTTGGTGCAGAATGTCATACATAACGAACAGGACAACCTACAAACACAGAATCGATAACACTCCAGCATATATAGATACAACTTCAACTTTTTAGAGCAATTAGCGTCTTAGTGTTTTTAAGCCTCGCAAAGATCCTTAGGTGAATTAGGATCTGATTGCATATACACCACATTTAACAGTTTTATTTAAGATATCACATAAAAAATTCCCCTTCAGGAATATTTAATTCTACCTTGTAATTATGAATTCATATTGGTTTATTAAACCTAGCACATAACCAATATATTACAATAACTACGAGAAATAAATTATATCCTATTTTTACCATATTTATAACGGGTTCTGACATGTGTAGTGTTTAGATCTGTTAAACCTAGAGGGAGTAGAAGACGTTTCAATAATGTAGTAATATATTAAAAACAAGATTAACTTGGTATAAAAGAAAACCCATAAATTCAATATCTTATAATTCATTTTATTATGGCCAAGACATCCACAGACTATGAATATAGCTTAATAGTACTGTCAGGAAACCCATCCTCATGATATTGGGTTTCTAGCTACCTAGACACATGAATAATACACATAATCATGACTCTCCTTCACTCTTACTTTAAAACGTAAATTTCTATTACATAATCAAGCACGATAAACACCATATTTACTATCAAATCCATATACTAAATAAATCCGTAATCTTTTGATTTACTGTATAAACTACACTTGTCCAAAATAACAATTATTAAAAAATCGAAACATTATCGATCGTCTCTCATAGCGTCCATTCTTAAAACAATAGGCAAGTAATCAGGTATAAGATCCAGCTAAGAAGGTTGGCAATAAAATAACTTCGAAGAAACTTAATAGCCGACTCAAAATTAGAAGAAAAAGACCACACTAATACAAAAAATGCTATTATAATCTACCAAGCTCAATTAATCACATATCCTAACTTGACATATATTATGACTTTAATAAAATCATAATCTTATAATAGAGTCTCTTTTTTTAGTTACTACTTAATATATGTCAACTATAATATCACAAAAATAAACTAATTAAATCAATATCTCATATAAACTTCTTACAGAATCAAGTTGTGTGCTCTCGCTACCGCAGAATGACAGCACTTTATTATACATTAGATATTACATAGGATTATCTATAAGCACTATTTATCTTGATATGCCTGAAACTACAAACGTTATAACACAAACTAACAGAAGTAAATCATATCACAAAATGTCATTTTTTAGCGGGTCTCCACAACTTAAACACTTTTGTTGTATTATTTCTCAAATTAACGACTAATTAGTTCATCAGGCATAAAAATAAATTACTAGTATTATTAAGTATAGTTATCTTAGCCTATGATTAGCCTTACCTCTTATCCCATATACTTATAACCGCCCCTTCATTCTTAATCTATTATAGGTGATATTCTACTAAGACATAAGACATAACCATTAGTAATATTATTTAGCTATTATTTTAACTGTTACTAGCCGTAGCTCTTAATCCTTAAGTAACACACCTTGCGGTAGATCTACGCTTACTCCATCTAGTTACATCTTAGTTGAAATTCTAAATATAAGTTAGTTACATTAGACACTAAAGGTCAGATAAGCTCTATCTTATAGCCCTTTATAGTCATTAGTATTTTAAGAAAACTAGTTATTCTTAAGACCTAGGTAAGCACATCAGTATACATTTTAGATACCGCTATATTCAAGATTTATTAAAGTATAGTTATATTAGTATAGCATTATTATAGTTACTCACGTTACGCTCATACCAAATTACTTAGCTATAATTAAGATCTATCATTAGTATAGTTATTTAGTTAGCATTAATTATTACAACGCCTATTAGCATAACTTATTTCAGTTTAGCACTATTCTTAGTTTATTCTTCAGTACAGTTTATTTACACTTAGCTTATTTATTAGTTATCATTATAATACAGATATATGTTATTACCCGTAGATATGATTAAGTTATTTGCAGTATTTATTTCATTATAAGTTAAACTATAATTTAACGTCTTTCTTCTTCGTTATAATAGAATGATAACTTTGTTTCTTGTTGGCAAATATAAAAGAAATTAAAACCAAGCATTACTAATACGTCGACCAACAGTTCATCAAAAGATGATTCGACATTTTTTCGGTCCTAATAAGACGATATAACAAACACATTCTAATTTATATACCTAAATCGGTATCTACCCCTAAATACTCACACATAGAAAACATGACAACTGCTTATGTATGGACCTTAAATAAGAAATAAACAAAACTAATTTATAATGATTACCACACAACAAAAAACCCTTAAGAAATATGACACTCTGTTAGACACTAAGATATACGCGTCTTATCATCAAAACACATAAAAATGGTGCAATTCGCCCTCAAACGAAACGCACAATCACACACATAAGTTTATTATCTATAAGGAAAATAATATGTATTCTGCAATTTAATATTAAGGTAATTCTTAGATATTGAAAGATTTATTACGGACTAGCAATCATTATTAGGTTATTATAGCTAAAACGCATAAAAAATACAGCGAATAACGGGCCATAAAACTCACGTGATTTTGTAATCTACAGTTTCCAAAAGTTAATATAATTTTTCTATGAACAATAAAATTATATCAACTACTATATAATTTGCACTCATTCAATCACTATAACATAATATAACCACTCTTTTTCTACCTAGCGCAATTAAACTTCATTTTTTACACGCTAGATTAAAAATATATAAAATCGATCCTTATACAAAAATATAATATAACACAACACAAAACATTCAATTACTGCTTAACTTCATGATATAAAAGTTTTAAAACTCTGATAATTCCTATGTTTGAACCCTTAAACAGATATGTAATTGCGTAATTATATATTTATTTTTTTACATATAATAATAAATTATCTTACAAACCAAAACTTTACTCACCACAGAGATCATTTTAATTGACTCTTAAATATAAACCACCAAAAACTATAAAAATTTTATATAGAAAATATAAACCAACACACCCCTATTAGAGCTTAAATAAAACATAAGATTTTTATCCAGTAAATAACAAGCCAAATTAAAATAACGTTATATAAGCGCTTTCTTTACTGTTATCTTCATAAATTACCATCATTAATCTGCGAATTAAAAATCAAAGATGTTTGGATTAAAATGTAAAACTTTAATCACAAATTAAATAAATGATTTGTATGCTCTTTATTTCAAACAACAATCTACTACTTCTTAATATCTAATTTAATTTATTCTCATTATGTAAATGATAAAGATATTCGGCTACACCAATAAAATATTATTAATTAATAATTATATATACACATGAAACCACCATAAAGACGCATATTTCATTCTCACAGCCAAAGAGAGATATATCATCATAATCGTATGAATAGTTATTGTAACTGTAAATATAAATTCTTCCAGACCTCACATTTTAACCATGTTTATTACTATAAAATAATCTTTCTCTTACGTATATTGGTTCAGTTTTTTAATTAATTTTTCAGTTATGATATTTGTTTAAGATAAATAGGATTTGTGGAAATGAAGGAAACATTATCTATTAAGAGCGAATTAATTGATCGAAGAAACTGATATTGTGTGCAAACCCTTATTGAATAAAATTTTTAAAAATATAGTGGTAGGAAATTAGCGTCTACGATCGAGTATCTATAGCAAGATATAAAATTATTCTAAATTAAAAACAAAACTCGCCTCGTTATTTATAATAAACTTACTAAATAATACATACGATAATTATACCACTCACTAAATTAAAGGAAACGAGTGATAAATATCTCGCCAAGCAGACAAATATACAACATAAAATTAATTGATTAGCGATCATAACAAAAATTCTATGTTCTACTAGCAAATTTTAATCTACTAATCATAATATTCCTGTTAATAATAGTATCAAATTTACCATATATCTTAAGATAAATCACTTACAAGATTTGGAAATAATATTTAACCCAATTGATTCTATTAGCTTTTTACACAATTCAAAAGATATATTTCAGTTATTTTTACTACAAATAGTCACTTTGTAATTTCATTACACAGCACTTCTATCTTTATCTTATTCTTTATAACTTTTTCTTTGACTTATCTCATTATCAAAGATCCCATCCTGACTCTGTCAGACACAATGAACAAAAACTCTATTAATATCATTCACTAAATAATTGTTAGGTATCATTGGTTTACATTACATGGGTGGCAATCGCTCTTCACTAATTAAAAAACATAATTTTAGACTTAACCATAATAATACCATATCAGAACTCTATGTCGAGTAGCTATTAATAGTATTACATTAATATTTTAATATAAGTCAGATTTAAAAAGGCCATTGTATATTACTACAATTGAATAAGAATCTAAAAGCATAATTTATATTATATTGCCGCGTGTCACACACATTAGCCACAAGTACTACCCAGTTAAATGTGCTCTTTAGATAATGGTCTTCTTACAAAAGCTTCTCAAAACAGAATCACCTTAAACAGTTTGTTTCATTACTAAACAATCCGCCGAGAAAGAAATGAAGAAGAGTGATTCCAATCAGAGAGACCTCTTACGAATCGACACAAATTGTACGAAACCCGGATGAAGTGAATATAACCTGTCTCTGAAAGAGAGACATCAAATCATATCTCTGTAGTCGACCTGAAAAACTAAACGGCCGTTAGGAACGGTAACTAAATTTCAGGCATTGTTCCTTCATCATCCATCTCCAAAGACCACAAATAATCACACAAAAAGCAGCATTATACAGGTACGCGCCTTAACAACCAAACCACAAACAAACATAACCATACGATATATAAACTCGCACAACAGACAAAGGTGTCTGCACAAATCATTATCTACACGCCATTAAAATGGATTACAGACACTTGACCACTCATATCAATCTTCTTAACTGATCTGAAAAGTACGCCATAAACAAAAATAAAAACAAACATATTATCAAAAATATAAATAAACATATCTATCCTTGATCAAGAGAATCAACATTAACTTCCATAATTCTCACAATCAACAAACAAACTATATTTTGCCACGTGCCCATTTTCTTTCTAGCTTGCCATTTTTAAAAAATTGAAACCAAAAAACAGACTCATCGAATTCTCTCTACAACCCAACTTACCTGATTATTAACACAATACAACACCAAGTAGAGCTAAAAAATAGAATAACACACTTAGAACTTAAGAAGCTGGAAGCCTAAGATAATAACTACGAGGTTAAAGTATCTCAGGGAGTACATCACTATGGGTATCTTACCCAATGACTGCTTGTATAAATATATATGATTGACAGCAACCATTTCATCCTCGCAAAAAGGCCAACAACAACATTGTTTTAATATACTTTATATTTCAAAAATAACACACACAAAACCCGATTATGCAATAAATTATATGCTATATTTCGTGGTTATTTTGTAAGATAGAGAGAAGGTCTATATCACGCCCTTATTAGATAGAACCCAGTAACAATCTAACAGGTATGTATCAATAAAACATTAACACCGACCCTCCGCGCACCAAAGTATCATAAAAACCACATTGGAAACCTACACGCCTATATCACATATTCCTTATTGGAATCAAGCATTACTTCACCATACACATTACACAATTGTTACATAATAACTCAACAGAACAACAAAAAAGCGCAATATCGAGCCAACAAATTACCACCAGCTAAGCCATTGAAAAAACCACAAGCCATTAATACTATAAGGCTAAATATACATTACTTTGTCACCTAAGCGCACACAAGCGGTAACACAGGACAAAAGAGAGAACTATCTTGATTCCAAAGCGCAAAAATCCGCTTCGCTAAAGCAAATCACTTTCAACATGTTAATCTATACTTAAAACCTGGATTTCACGATACTAAAGCAAACTCCCCAAAACCCTCCATACCGCTATATTATATACGGCTACAAAGTCATTATCCAAATCCCACCTTAAATTCAATTAAATCCAATTACTTTTATTAACTGCAAAAAAACCAATAACACTTTATTAAGAGTAACTAATATACATAACTCGAGCAAATAGTTCTGTTTTATTTAATAACTTAAACCAGCAAAATAAGGCCAGAGGAGAGCCTGTGCAGCTCATCAGTAAATCAAACAAGACAAAAAGTATTATCATGAGTTGAAATCGCTGACAGCCACCATCTAATTGCAAGACATCCTAAAATGAAGATCCACTCACGCCAATTTTTCAAACTTATAACAAGCAAACAAACCCCGTTTTAAACCTGTCACTCTACAGACATGCTAACACCCACGTTTTCTTTATTTTCCATCCACTCCAGAAGTCCAAAAAAAAATAATATTGCTTCCTAAACCCATTAAAATCTACTATATTATACTCATTAAGGAAGTCAAATCTAGCACATAACTTAAATAAAATTAACATCCTAAACACTTCCCGACAAAATTATCCTTATCACTACTTAAAAATTTCCATCCCCTGTGCCAACTGTGTACGCTAAAATCTTAATAACACTATAATACACCTGCAGATATGATACTTAGGCCATCTTACCGCCAATCAATTATTAAACCATAAGGCTACACACTAAAACACATATAAAGATCTAAAAGAACACATTCATGAGACTTGTTTATTTTATTACAACATCAAATTAATAATTGAATTCCTTCAACTTTAAAAAAAAAAAACCTTACTGAGAATAGTATTTCTCAATAACTTTATATAAACTTAGTGGCGCCTATTTTTTTATTATAAGGTTACCTGGGAAGGCTGTAAATTACCTAAGGCTTAATTAACCTAACTAACCCAACTCTAATTACTTCTTTTGACACTAGACTTCTGACTTTCGACCATTAAACACGAAATCCCAACCATCCTTAAACCCTTCAACAAGTAAACATCAACCAAAATGTTCTCCCACCCTATAATTACATATTTCAACCTCAATTTAATATATTCCTTAACAAGAGATTTTCTAATTAATTTTTTAAAAGTTAATTTTATTTTAAATAAAACACATTAATCGGTAAATTTTTAAATATGTTAAAGTAAATGGATTGAGCTGTATCGCATTAAACATATTCGTATCTGTACTAATTTAATTCTCATTACATAACACCACAATATCACAACAATTAAAGTTTTCACTTAATAAAAACAGCACTACCATTTTAACTGATGTGGTACTATATTATAGAGCGATTAATACAAATAAAATGTAAACATGGTTATTTTAATTACACATTCTACTTTTTAAAATAAGCAAATAATTTTGGACTAATTATTATAACTGAAATCGATTCTATATAACGATCCATAACATATACCCTTCATATAAACTACACAACAAAAATTCACAATATAAACCAAACAAATAGACTAAAACAACGCCAAACAACAAAATAACAGTGTTAATATAGCAAATGTTTGTCCAAAGAAAATTTTTGCGCCAAGTTTATGGGACTTCCACCTAAAACCTGATAAGACATTCCACATTCAAACATTAAAATTAAGTAGATATTTTAATGTTATAATTTCAATAATTTAATAAAATTGTCTTCCTAATGATAAAAGCAATCATTGCTTACTAAACACATAAACATTTGATATGAAGCTACTAAAAATGAAACGCACTAATGTAATTAAAACACCACATCAATATAATAAACTTATAGCTGCTTGTGTATAGTCCATAATAGGAACTATTCGCCTCAACAAATCTCACTAGAAATTCTCACTCTGGTTCCTTCTAAGAGACGCACTCAACGATCAGATAAAGTAATGAATAAAGTTATCTTGCATAACAACAGAGTAAAACAAACCAAAATTAATGAGTACTAAAAATCAAAAACGAAAAAATACACAGGATGTATATCAAAGGGATATACAGCCTATGAAAAAAAATACAATATAACCAAACCCTCAAATCCTACCATCACATGAACTGCTTCGTTGTACAAATAGAACGAATATCACCAATAACAGAGAACTGACATCACGCTCACACGCATCAAAGAGCTTCCAAATAGATTTATGACACATTCAACAAACCATCGTAATCAAATACATCCAACAAAAACTAACAAAATAACACAATAAAAAACCCACAATATAAAAACAATAACCCCCCAACCTACACACACAAAACACACTACACTAACCCACCTACTACCACCAAACACCTAACAGAAACAAAAGAACACACAACACGTTATCTCAAATACGCCAAACTATAAATTCTCGTCTTATATTCATTACGATAAACAGGTATAATTAACTATGATAACAAAGTCGCTCACCATAAATCAGCACATTCGTATCCACACACAACTCTCGACTTTTAATAGCAATATCCATTTGTCAAATACTGTACAAATCAGGTCATACGAAATAACACCACTTCCCAACCTAACTGCACCATAATAATGTACATCATCCTACTACTATATGGACAACCACTATTTATCACGCTCCACTCATCACAAACTACATCGTGCTAAAATCAACTCCGATCGCAAATCACTTGTTCCGCGTTTTTATATGATAATATCATACCGTAAAAATCTTTATATAGCTGAGCATCCGATATATGCTGAGCGTAATATGGAATGCACTACACAAAAATATATAATTATCTTCAATTGCACAACTACACGAGCCGGTAAGATACACTACACGAGATATTATGCATAACGTTTTATCATAATCAGTATAAAAGCATATATACAACATATATAGCTCACCAGCAGAATAAACAAGACACAACTCACAACCCTACTAACAACCTAACGTTCTGCTCAAAAACATACAATATTGAGAGCCAGTACTTAGAAAACAGCCATGAAATCTGCGGATAGTCTCTCCGAGCCAGGCACCATCTCGAGTCGGAATTTTATTATGCCCATAACACATAACTTTTCTATATACCACACCCATCACCGGACATATAACCGCAATCAGGAGCAAAAGTAAAATATATCATCTCGTGGAGCCCCAATGCTAAATTGAATAACTACTTGACGCTCTATAATCAAAGGATCGGTGGTCTGGATTTATTTTGATCGGGATTTTTGCTCCTCGCGCCCACCTTCAAAGTCCGGGAAAAAATGGCAGCCAACTATACACAGTTTTTGAAGCACACGGATAAACACAGTAGTACGACAACACACCACAACCGAACATTCTCACTAAAATCGATATTATCAATGTTCCGACAACACACATATAAAAACTAAAAAATTCGATATTATAACAGAGGAAGATTCATATACTTCATACCCATTTTCAGTATCAATTTAAGACATTTACTATATATTGTCAATCATAGAGGTTTAGTGTTATCCTTCAGACTTATCCGTCCATTAAGATCATTCTAATATTATAATAACTTGAAACTATCTTGAAACATTTTAGTTTGATAAGTCAACTAAATATAAAAATATAAATAAAACATAGCCATCATAATTATTACGATAATACAACCTAACACTAATTCCAATTTCCATAAAAACATTAATAAATTCCACTTCGAGTTCTCTATAAACAAACAAAAAAACTCGATATAACACTAATAATAGAATTTGTGTTTATCATATGATTGCAAATAATTTGATTATAGGGCCAACTAATGACACATTAAAAAATCACTTCAGTTTATTTAATTTTAGAGAGCAGTATATTGATTGTCAATATAACATAAATATACATCGAGGGTTGATACGAAATATAGTTAGGATATGAAATAAACTGGAGTGATTTTTTAATTAGATTAGTGCCTCATCATCAGTTATAAAAAAGTAACACAAATAAATAAGCGAAATGTATATTTGAAGACACGATTTTATGATTTGAATGTTGGAATACCGAGTTTTAGTATTAGGTGTTATACTAGGAATACCTAGGTGTCATTTAGGAGTTGACTTTTGGTGCTTATTTGGGGATCATTGATATCTCTTAATAATATCTCTATTACTACCACTAAACGTATAGTTTTACAAATGATAGCTTTCATTTTCCATTTATACTCATGCTGTTCTTAACAATAAACAATATAACTTTATAGTTGCTCTATGGAATATTATTTAAAAAATGAAAAAAATATTATATTAGTTTAAAAAATATCCTTAGTATTATTCTCAAGAGTCGTAAGTCAATTTCAATTCTAAACATGCAGCCAATAAGAAAATTCTCGAACTTTTCTTTGAGCGTCCAGCGTTGTTTGTAAAGTAGGTTTCCTAATTCTCAAGTGGTAGCTTTGGTAGCTGGCTTTTCCCGAAGGTTTTTACTTTTTTAGAAAATAGTAGACTTTTTCAGTGTTGGACTATGTGGGCTTTTGAAAATTGGAAAAAGGATATCACTATAGGGAGATATGTGTTAGGATGGAAATGGCACAAAAAGAAAAAACACTGCCTTGACTTGATACAAAAAAAGAATTACTTTGCGGCTCAAGGGAGAAAAACCTTGTGGGTCAAAAGAATCTATTCCTTTTTCTCAAAACAAACTATACAACAAACCTTCTCCAAAACATAAAACTCCAGGAAGAAAAATATACTTTTAACTTAACAAAAAAAGTATATTTACATAAAAAAATAAAAATTTCCCTTCTTATTTTTCTGACATAAAGTATTTTATAGAACATAAAAAGGTCAAATTTAATATAAATAAAATTTATTTAGTAAAAACAGCTTTAATATTTTTCTTGTGAATTTCTATGAGAAATTTATGTGGTAGAAGTGGAGTTGGAGGATGGATCCGCGTGGAAAATTTATGACGTCATCGTAGTGACATCTAAACTGATTAAAAGGTGGACTGTCTCATATCAAGTAATGAACCTCAAGAGTACAATGGTAACCCTGTTTTACAAGGTCTTTTTGAATTAATTTGATATAAATACTTGACGAATTCTTCCTCGTATCTGGTTTTAAAAAATAGCAAGTTTTAGATTAAGAAGGCAAGTTTAGTATTCTGTAAGTAAAAATAAGACATCATCATTCCTGGGAAAAATAAAAATCCTAGAGTCAATATTAGTAGAAATTTGAAAAATATTATAATTTTTTACGCTCTAGGCGAAAAAATTGAAACCGGGGCCCAAGCCAAAATTGCTAAAATAATGGTCCTAGACAGAAATATTTTTCGGGTAATATTTATTCCACAAGAAATTAAATAATGTTTTACACTTTTAGTGTAAGTTTGTTCCTAAGGCAAAACCGAAGTTGGGAACTTCATGAGCTCTTGTCTAAAGATAGTACAAGAGCTGATATCTTCCTTCCCCCTTTGTCTAATATGAATTGTCAAATATTACAAAAAAAAACAAAGACAATGTTATTATTTAGTGGAGGCTGTGACTGTGATTTTAAGGAAACAAATTTACAAATTGTTTCTGATTATAGAATTATTAATTAGTTTATGAAGTTAATGTAGTACATCTGTGGAACATGTGAAAATATACGGCCCTTCAGTAGAGATACTAGTAGAGGAAAACAGAAAACAAACGAAAAAAAAACCCACACATACAGACAGACAAATTTGTGAAAACCACTCTGTAGGTCTTAAAAACACCTAAAACGGATAATTCTGGTGACATTATGGACTTAAGTGCAAACAAAAAACATATTAAAATTTAAAAATAATCTACTTCTCCTGCATATGCTACAGTTATTTTATGATACGTCGAGAAAACAAATGCAAAGAAGAAAAGGTTTTATTTTGTGATTACTTAGTAAAAACAGTATTATGTGAATGGAAGTGGCTTTATAATATGTGAGGTTAACACCTAATGTTATATATAATATTCCCAAAGCCAGGGTATCTGTGAAAAGACATAGCGGTTCGGGCCACTACGTTTCCGGCAATTATTGCATTGTTTTAACACAAAAAAAAGTCTTTTTGTATAATAAAAAAAATAAAAGTAATGTCTTTAAAACAAAGAAAAGAATGTAAATTAATATTATACTAAAAAATAAAAATTAACATTTTTTAAAGAAAACTTGTGTTAACTAATGTTTATTGTTCATTTGAATTAATAATAAATATTAATATGAATTGTTTAAAATAATTGATTTTGTCCTTACACGAGCCCAGAGTTTGTAAATAATTATTATATATTATAGAAAAAAGTTTGACATTTTAATATTATTAACTAATCATATTTATCATTTCGAGTTTTATTTTTACTTTGTATTCCAAATTACTTCCTATATTAATATATATATATATATATATATATATATATATATATATATATATATAATATATATATATATATATAAATTAAGTAAAGTAATACATAATAACATACCGGCTGTATTATTATAATTAATTCGTATTTGTTGACGAATTTCGTTCCAAGTTTCAATTCGATCCGAGAAATCGTTCGAAAATTATCTCAAACATACATACCATACGGATTGGCAGAAACTGTGCCCACACGCACACCACACAGATATATATATATATATATATATATATATATATTATATTATTTAATATATATATATATTATATATATATATATATATATATATATATTATATATATATATGTAATAATAATAATATATAATCTGTAATATATATCTGTGTGTGTGTGTGCGTGTGGGGCACAGTTTCTGCCAATCCGTATGGTATGTATGTATGAGATAATTTTCGAACGATTTCTCGGATCGAATTGAAACTTGGAACGAAATTCGTCAACAAATACGAATGAATTACATTAATACAGCCAGTATGTTATTATGCATTACTTTACTTAATTTTTCAGGTATTAAAAGACATAAATTTATTTTTAGTGTTATGTAAGTATCTTATGTAAAGTAAATAGGTGATAAAATTCTATACTAGAAACATAGATAAAAATACTGTAAAATACGCAACTTAGCTGTAAAGCGACATTTTATTTCTGCTTAAATTTATTTAAAGGCGAGTGATGACATCAATAATTAAGTTCTAAAGCTTAAATTCTAAAAACACTTTACTTCAATGCAATTATGCATTTAACATGTTTTGTAAGACCATTATGTTGTATTTTGAAGCTTAAATTAGCATTTATAATCTTGAAGTTTCTGCGCTTCTTAGAAAAGTGTTAGCGTTTCTACTTTTATTAGACACTTTTACAAGACGCTAATCTGTCTCCTTAAAAAAGTGAATTATTCAGTAAAGCATACAGTAAGAAGGAATATTTAACATTAAAATTAGAACTGTTAAAAACAATGTTAACTTTTATCGCAAATATGTCAATTATGAATACAATGATATTAACCTATCAAATGAAGGCAATCCACCACAGAAAGATTTAGATAGAACCGAACCGAACAGTAAAAGTATTATTTTAAACAATTAAAGAATTCTTTATTCTAAACTGGTCATCAATTTTTTGGATCTAAAGAGACCATATTAAATTCTTAACGAAAAAAGTTTCAAATAAAGTCACTATTAATTTAAATTACTTTTAAAATTAATAAAACCTACACATAGATATTTATATATTTTTTGCCAATACATTTTCGAAATAACTCGAGTTCATTTTAATAATTAAATAAGAGGCCCTCGGTTTCTTAACCACTTTGTGACTAAGACCCGGCGTCGACGCTGGGGGGAGGTTCATGGAACCCCCCCTCCAACCTGCCCCTTCATTTCTTGTGTCGATATCTTGATGTCTCGACACATTCCATGTGTCAAGACATTTAAGTGTCGATACAACACCGAATCCTGCCAGGCTAACATATTAAAAATAAATATTTATAGTCCTTACGGGGTACCGACACTACAAAGCCTCGACTCTATTATAGGTGTCGATCTTGCGTAGAATATGAACAGGGGTGTCACGTGACTAATTCTTGTCCTGTAAAAACTTGCCGTTATATCAGTAGTCAGTAGTCTCGACACTACTTAACATCGACATACGGAGGGACCCACCCCGTAGAGTCTAGTAATATTTATTTTTAATATTTTCACTCTGGCAGGATTCTACGTTGTATCGACACTTGAATGTCTCGACACGACGTAACATCCACACATGATTTAGGTAAAGTGTCGAGGTTATCAAGAGTCGAAACAAACAAATATTGAGACCAAGGAAAAGTGTCGACGTTATTTAGTGTCGGGACATCGTGATGTCGAGACTACGTGATAACTTTCCACCGTCTGTCGATGTATTTAGTGTCGGGACATCGTGATGTCGAGACTACGTGATAACTTGCCACCGTCTGTCGATGTATTTAGTGTCGAGACTATCGCATGTCGAGGCATCGTTAAACCATCTGTCGATATAACGACGATTTTGTACAGGAAAAAATTAATCACGTGACACCCCTGTCCTGATTTTACGTAAGATCGACACCTATATAGTGTCGATACCCCGTAGAGAATGGAAATATTTATTTTGAATATTTTCAACCTGGTAAAATTTCACCATTCGACACGACGTAACTTCGAGACATGATTCAGTTAAAGTGTCGAGATTATGAAGTGTCGATACAACGAAAAATCCTGCCACGAAAAGTGTCGACCTTATTTAGTGTCGAGACATCGTGATGTCGAGACTACGTTACAGCACCGATAACATAAGGTGAGATTTACTTTTTATCGTGTTTTCATACCTTAATATGTACGTGCTAATTTAACGATTTTGTCTTAACTTCTGTGAAGTAACTGTTACATTAATTTACTTAAAGGAAAAGAGAAATTATAGTAAAGGTAAACCACATGTTTTTATTATGATTTTGAAGAACATACAGACGACAGTGTATTGCCTTAAATATAACTTAATATTACGATTGCTTTTATTATATTCAATAATTTTAGGTTAAAGTTATTAAATTACTAATTACAATTAATATTTGAAGGGGAAAACTAAGTAGTACACACGAAAAAAGAGTTTAATTAGCCGCAGGTTTTTAGTAATTTAAAGAAACCTAGTATTTAAGATTCGCGCTTAAACCTCTATTTGATGTGACATAACGTATTTATTACACAAATTATTAACATTTTATACTAAAATGTACAAAGAAATGCAATAAAAACAAAATTGCCAGGTACAGTGAATAGTTTGTTTACATTTAGAAGGGTAACACAAAATGGCCGCGCGCATAGTAAAAATTGAGCCAACTCCCTGGTAGACAAAATGTGAACTGCATGACAGGTCTGAAAAATATCGCATTTGTTTCCCTACTTGTTTTATATATAACTTTAGTGTCGACCTAATTGCCCAACATCAAATAGGCGTTGTACACTGTGGGAAAAATGACAACATATTGCCTGCTCTGGATAGGCATTGTACATAATGCCTGATTTCCTATACTGCCCAAGCACTATGAAAATGATATCCAAGACATCGCCGTTCTGTTGTTTGTTTGCCAAACATTAAAAACTCTCTAGAATATTTGTGAAACCATAGAGACATATAATAGAGGGGGCATAGCCTATCTAATTACATTGTGAAGCCTGAAACACATTTTGGGGCTCTCAGGGGCTCTGTGTAACCTCATGGAAACCTCCTCCAAGAGTGAGTTAAGGTTATAGTAAATAAATTGTTTTCGGCTTCCGCACATTGCATGTGTTTTGTTTTGTATTTTAAACGTTCTGCTATAAAATTTACTGTAATTTGTTACTGATTAATTGATTAATTTATAAGCGAAGGTGGTCAGGTTACCTTTTGATGTTTCAAAATTTAACCTATAGGGCCTCTCTAGTAACAATATCTCTATGTGTGAAACCAATTAAAGCTGTATCTAGTTTATACTTTGATGAAAGTATAAAAAATAAATGCGTCTTTGTATCTTCTATTGTAACCACTATATCTTATAAAAAAATAAAAAATAAAATAAAATGCCCGTTTTAGGGCCTTTCGGCCCATCAGGGTATTCACCCTGCGGGAACCACCTCAGGTGGGTTGCATCAACTACACTCTAAGATTTAATTAAAGTTGGCGAAATCATTTTAATACAAATACTATTCATAAAATCTTAGAGCATAGCCCGGGCTGCGAACCCCGGACCTCCGGTGCCGAAATCGAACGCCTTTACGATCACGGCCACGGAGGCAGACACTATATCTTATGATGATATAATTTTTTTTCAATCTTCGTTTCAGCCATACCAGAAACCAAATATTTGAAATGAAGATTTTAAACACACATCTTATTATTAAAGAACAAACATATCTTATTTATCTGTATAATGGATGCTAAAATTAATCTTCAAAATTAGAGCAATCATTATTATGTTATACGAATTTAATTTTTTACAGTTCTAACCAATTTTTCTTGACTAAAGCGGAGGAAGCAAATAAATTATTTTTAAAAAAGATTAATAATATTAATCTGTTAATAATAGTTTAATGCGAGGGTTAATATTATAAGTTATTTCCTCTTGTGCTGAAACCAGTTCTTAAAGTCAAAAATTCATGAATATTAAACCCGTATCATTTACTATATAATTTTTAAATTCAATATCATATTTCAAAGAAGACATGATATGTGGGTCAGGGGAGTCAGTGCGGAAATTTACTTATAGGTTTTTAATTATTAAATCTGAAGTTTTCTCTGAACGCTCTGAGTCCATCGATAAATTTATTTATTTAATTAAGGTCAAATATTGTTTCAATTTCTAATTCAAATTCTATTTATTTTGTTTTAAAGTTTTAAGTTATAAGGTGAATTATACAAAAATATTGTGTGGCACTAATCATACAAGGATCCAAATCTTATAAAAGCGAGACTGGAACATAAGTAGTGAATAGAAACTCTTTAACGTTGGAGGATAATCAGTTTTTAATATTCTGGCTAACAAGAATTATATTACCTTTATAACTAGAGGAAAATAAGTTTAAATTAATGAGCTTTAGTGTCATAGAACTTCCAAAAATAACCGTGCGGTCATTCTATGGGGACATTCTCAGCGTTACTACGCTATAATAGAACTATTACTATAGTTCTATCATTTGTGCTAACATATGTTGTAAGAAATAAAAAATGCTGAGTAATTTTAGCCGGTTTAGATGTCATTAAAATTATTTTTAGAAAAGGAAAACTAGACTTAAATATTAATTATTTAGTAAGTTTCAGTTCTCTAGCATAAAAACATACCGGGAGCTATAGTAACACACACACGTATACAGTAAGACAACTTTGTAGAAGTGGTTCGAATCCGAATCACATCGGATTCGCTACGCTCACCCTCCCTGCTTTGGACTCGCTTCGCTCGTCCTCAGATGGTAAATGCATCCGTATCATTCTCAGCGGTCACACATACAGCACTGACCACGCTCAATGCTGCTTAACTTTTATGATCCAACAAAATCATGGATGTACTTGTCGTATTGAAACAAAACTTAGTGTACTTATTTATTAGGTAAAGTTATACACTTGTAATAAATTTAAACTCAATTGAATCATTTCCTGGTTTTTATTTTTTAAACGTACACAAGTTATTCGAAAAAAATTAAACTAATGCTGATAATGAGATGAAACTCATTATCATGGTGTTTATCATTATGAACGCATTATACATAGCTACATGCGTGTCAAGTCTCAATCCGATCGCATCTTTTCTCCGCGTTTTATAATTTTCCTAAATTTTTGCTAAGTCATTATTGCGGGTTAATGATGTCATAAAAAAATATTAGCACAACTACAGCGGTTGACTGATTTTTGTACGAAATTTCAACTCTCTAGCATGAATACACTATAGGAGCTACGATGATTACAGTCATACACACACATACACGCTTACAGACAGACAACTTTATGAAACCACTCAGGAAACCATTAAAACACCTGAAACGGATAATTCCGGTGTCATCCCGGTTTCGGATTTGTTTGCCAACACAATTCTTCTTCTAAAGAAAAGAAGAAATACTACTTCTAATATTAAGAGATACTAAATTGACTGAATTAAAAATATCTCTGTACTAAAAATAATATTTAGCTATATTTTGTATTTTAATGGTTTTCTTAGACTATTACCACTCAGGTATTTCATCCAATTATTGGATCCAATCGGGTTTATTTATACAATCAGTTTATCCAAGTTTAATGTAACCTTTTACCTCAGGATTGCAAATGAATATGTATAGCTTGGATACCTCAGGATTTATCTTCTCTATCAATTAATATTTTTTATTAATGGAATAATATCTTTTGAGAAATTGATGTTTTTCGTATTTTTATAATTGTTCCTCGAACAATTTTGATAAATGTTAAAAAAATTGAATAATATCAGCATTTAATTAAAGGTATATGTTTACGTTATTGTGTAGGAAACCATTTTATCGAGATTTTATTGTAATTTTTATGATGCAATGCATCTTATGATGCCTTTTATTTTACTTTCTATTGAAATATGATTCAAAATAATATTTTTTCACAGCTAATTAAGAAAAGGATTTTTTAAATCTATTCAAACAATTTATTTTTATGAATGAATCAAAAAATGTTCTAAAAATATATATTTATTTTTTTAACGTTTATCATTTTGTTTAGATACCGCCAATGAATAGTTTAATAAGTTTGACAGTTTGAACTATAATAGTCCAAGAGCCGGACCTAAAAAAATGAGACTCATTTTGTACTATTTCAAACCAAATTTTTCTGAAAATATACCTTCAAATATGAAGAAAAAACATAGTCTGCCTATCCAGAGTTGAGCCTTTTATATAATTGCGCGAGCTCAAAATGTTTTAAAATCGCACTAATTTCAGTTTTCTTGAAATAAGTGGTTCCCTATGGGTCCTGTGATATTTTTAAGGGTTAAAATGTTCAAATCAAAATCGAATGACTAGAACAAAAGTTATTGCTCATTCGCTAAAATGTTTGTCTTTTTTGTGTATTTTTTGGCCATTTAACAAAAGTCATTTAGTTGTAGTTATCCGATTTTGACGAAAAAACACTTGTTTTATAGACAATTTTATCAGCTTTAAAACATGTTCTCTTCGTGATTTGCACACAACCAACAGGAAACCACATAGTTTAAGAAAACTGAAATTAGCGCCATGTTATAAAATTTTAAGCTCGCGTAATTATATAAAGGTCTCCACTCTATATAGGTAGACTATGCTGTTCCTTCATAATTTATGATATATTTTCAGAAACATTGGGTTTGAAGTTGTACAAAATGATTCATATTTTTAGGCCTAACTCTTGGACTATAATTAGAGTAGAATGAAGACTAGAAAAATTTCTGATATCAGAAATATTTTTTTGTCGAACATGATTGAAGTTTTCAAAAATGAAGTAGGTACGCATCAAAATGGCCTATCCTAACTTTGTGGCGGTAATCTTAACGCTCGAAAAAAATGCTCATCGGAATTGAGGGTATGGTCGATATGCTTCCTCCACAGGCCATTTGGTTTTTATGCTAAAAAGCGGGTCCATGGTATTAACTTCTTTTGAATGAGTAGAAGATATAAAAGTAGAGCTGGTTTTTTAAGTGGTTAAACGAACGTCGGGTGGTCTTCAACACAAAGGCCTCACTTAATTTTGTTATGCTTGTCTGTAAATGCTGGCTTGAGAAGCAACCTGCACTTATTCTGTGATATTTATACTTTTTGACACTGGTGCTCTGAAACCCACAGATAGCTGATTATAATATATAACATAGTACAGGTCAGAATAACTGCATATGCTCACTATAAAGGTAAGATTGAGATTGATGAAGTGCTTTAACTTGTTTCTTAAGTCTGTTCTCAAACTCTAAAGAAGGTAACTGTGGAGCTTGATTAAACTTTAAAGTAGTTAACGTTAAAGCTATTAAGTCGACAAAGTCGAATAGAAGTTTGAACCGAGTTTGTTGTGAAAGTCAAATAAATATTTGAGAGTTTGTATGTCCTAGATAGGTCCCACTAGATAGGTCTATCTAGTCGACCATCGAGGGTGTAAAGCGATCTGAATGCTCAGCCAGCAATGTTCCATGATTCTATCTTGGATTTTCTGGCCACTGGTTTCGGTGCACGACTGTGTAGAAGTGCGATAAGTAGTTGGGGTAATTAATAAAATTTGATTGTATTAACGTAACATTAGAGAGCTTAGTCTCCCCTCAAGCTCCCTCTCAAGTCCATCTATGCTGGAAACTCTTTTAACAACAGACAGAATGTGTGGTAATAGTTGACTTAACTCAAACACACAATAATTAAATAGTGCTGGTTTTGTTCATGAAAAACCATTTTCCCTGATGTAGCATTATAATTAAATAGTGCTAATTTTGATTTTAAACTAACTTCCGTTAAGTAGGTAATATCAGATCCTTATTATTTTTGTGTCTGGCAACGCACATTTAAATAAATATCATTTCTATTCGAGTTAAAGCAATGTACAATAAATAAATTTATCATAAAAGCATAGATTAAATAACGTTTTCACATATTTTACTTAAATCAAATGGATTGTCAGAAAGAATGCAGTTGCAGCTTTAAAATATCCAATAAAATATTTTAATACCTTTTCTTTATCAGTCATCTTCGGACGGTTTATTGCCTCCCATAATAACATACCTATAAGTTATTTACTATTTCAATTACGTGCCTCTATTACTTTATGAGGATTATATTATAAATCGAATTAAACATATTTTCAATTACATTTTTGAAAATTCCCTTGAACTTGGAGTTGTAATAACTTAATTTTTCTGTAATTTTCTCAAGATTATCTTAAATTATTGGCCATCATATTGCAATTTTAAACAAATAAAATAAGTTCAAATCATATCAAAAGTTTGAAATTTATTCAATTGAAATGTATTCAATCAAATTTAAATGAGGAATTTAATTGAGATAATTCGCAGCTTGATAAAACCTGTATTAAAGGTAATTTTAAAGTAAATGCAATATTTTTTGAAGGATCATAAAAGAACAACTGGTTTTTAGCAATTTGCCGAAGTATAATAAAATTGAACGATTTATCACTTTATTATTACCCACAAAATATTAATAAACATCCCACGAAAAACTAATAAAAATATTTCGAACTATAAAATTTACTTGAGTAAACGAATTTATGAAAATCTTTTTTTTTTCAATTATGTCCTTTATGGCGTTTAGAATCGAACTCTATTGGATATTTTATGTTATTTTTATGTTTGCTACTATAAAGTATACAATTTTATTTAAATCTAAAAAACGTTAAAGATACGCAGTAGTACGTAAGATTCAAACTATGAGCGCTAGATGTTATAAGAAGTGTAAGGAGCAAGGATCTTGAATAAAGGGGATGACGCATTAAAGAACTTTTCTGACCCCATGGAAGTTGTATGAGATAGAGAAATAGAAGCAAACTTACCTTCCCTATGGATATTGAAAAAAGGCGCCAAACGCAGGTTATGTAGCAAGGTTGTCGAGTTTCCTCTTAGTTTGCTTCTCAACTGTTTTCTGTGCTTCTCTTGATTGCTACATTTGTTGTGCTTGTTAAGTCATTAGTGCTCACTTAATTTTAAATTTTGGACTATACTCAGCCTCTATAGTGAGCGATCTAAGTGCCTCTAAGTGTGTTTATAACCTTCTCAAGCAATAAACAATGGTAAACCATTAAGAGGTAAGTTTGCCTCTAAAAATTAAGACCTGCGATGTTGTAAGAATTGTACGCATGCGCAGTTTGTACCAAGCATGTGCAGTTGATTTTTGACGTGTGTTTCGTGTTGAATTCTCTCTATTTTTAGCTTTCGATGGGGTCACTTTTTTGTATGGCAAATTGACTTAGTGTGTCATCCCCTTTCTTCAAGATCCTTGGTTAGGAGACTGTTATAATGAGACTGAGTCACACCAGTCAGTCAAAAGTAGGAAAAGACTCAAAACCTACCAGTACTCAGTGACTCAGTACTCACCAGTACTGATGATGACCTCTAGTAGGTTGAAAGCCGGTTATGCTTTATTTTAAATAAATATTACTTTAGTGGAGGGACTTATTTCATTATTCAGAGTACGTACTTATTACTCGTAGTACGTACTTGTAAGGATACTTGCTAGGATTTGCTACCCCTTGAAAAATGCTGATTCTGTTTATTTGTAAATAACTATTTATCAATATTACTTATTTTATTTTTACGTAATAGTATTAGAAAGGCACTTTTCTCCGGTTTCATGAGCTCTCCAATTGTCATTAATTTTTTAGTTTATAATATTTTTATTATTTGTATTTATTTTTCTAAATTTTCTTTTATCCTAAATTTATAGTCTTTACACGATGTCAATTACTTAACCTATAAAATATTTTGTGAGGAGTTGCTCAAGGAAGGTGGTTATCTTAAGGTGGTTTTTTACTTGTGGAGTGACTTTCCTTTATGTTATTTACATGCAATTGCTGTTTACATCCGTAAGGGTTCATGGACTCAAACTAATAATCAATTATAATTAGTTTCATTCATTTCTTTTATAATTATTAATTATTAACAATAATCAAACTAAATAAAAATAAACTGTAATGATGGCTATTATGATAGTGCCGCATCATAACAAAGGAAAAACTTAATTTTTATAATACTTAATTTACATAAACTGTTCATCATCACTTCGATAAAAAATGTCTTAATAAGTGTAAACTTATATTTTTAGGTTTCTTAAAATAATGTTGTGATGAAGATAAAAAATTAATAGTTTAAACGAAAAAACTGTTTATTAGCGGTACCAGAGCGTAACAAATAATTTGGATCTGTTATTACCAACTCACCGGTAGTTAGTTTTTGAACAATTAGCACTGTTTAATTGTTATTAATCTGACAATTATATTTTTGAAAATTATCAATTTTTTTCTATTATTTTAAGTTGAAGTATGTTTTCACTTTTTTAGCGAATTTTCATTATGAAAATGACGCTTATGAGGTTGTTCGGATGACGAAAGTTGTGGGTGGGAGTGAGCGGAATCGGTTCCTATTGGCTTCCTGATAACAAAAAAATATGTCCGAAAAAAGTTTATATATATAATATATATATATATATATATATATATATATATATATATATATATATATATATATATATGTATGTATGTATGTAAGAGTTTCTACCCTTTCGTATGGTGAACGATAACTCTCGAAGGCGTTCTCAAATTGAAACGAAACTTTGTAAATCGCGAGATGTTGAGAGTTTACGAGGCCTATTGTTTAAAAACATTATGACGTCATCAATCAAAGTTATGACGTCATGAAAAAAAAATTTTTTTGAAACTTAAAATGGCTTTAAAACAAGGTATTTTGTGTTTAGGTAAACGGCTAGCTGAATCTATTAAGACCAATTTCAGCTGAATCGAACCATCACAAATGGCGCAAACGGTATATATATCTATATAATCTTGTATATATGGTTTGTGGTAATAGATATTTTTTGGTTCTTTCTTTATATTAAAGTATTTTTGTGATTTTTTCTAATATTTATGAAGTTTACAAGAGTTTAATTCAATGATTTTTTTTGAGCTTTTAGGTATATACGTTTAAACTGATTTTTAAGAATATTATAGCCATTTTATTAAGTTTCAAGCCACTTTGAGATCCTTTAGCTTTGCGGGGCTGCTTAGCACCGTTGTAGCTATTTTTTTCTGTCTGTCTATCTTTTTTTTAATCCATTTTAAGTTTTAGTTTTTTTTATAACGTCATAACTTGGTTACATTTTTTTAGGTTTATTTTTCTTTGCGATCATACATTTTTTACAAACTTATGGTCCCTTAACTTCCCCACCAAGATCACGTTGTATGCCAAGATTTGTTATCATTAGAGAAAGCTTTCGAAAAATGATCATTCGCCATACGTGAATGATATATTAAATTAAATCTAATTGATCTAATTTAAAATATGTGTGACGTTATTAATAACTACAAACACTATAATGCATCTAAAAACATTTCAAAAAATCAGAAGGTAGCCAATAGGTCGAAGGCCTCTTGTTTCTTATATTTACTTATAATTTTTTTTTTGTAACGAATTGTATACGAAGAATACATAAGAAAGCACCAATTTTAAGTTTCAATTGGCACTGAGATAAAATTTTATCCCAAGCAAATTTACAGAGACAGACATTTTTAAATGAAATGTCGATAAATTACAAATATTGGAAAATTTAACATGTCACTGTAGGTATATGGCTGCACCGAATGAGTTAAAAATATGGATTTTTTGTCTTCTTTTCTGGTATATAACTAACAAGAAGAAAAAATTACTGGGTTTTACCTGTGTTAATTTGTTATGGACCCTCTTGCAATATGAATTTTATTTAGTAAATTTTTCCTAAATCTTTACCTTATTTATTTTTTTTCAGTATTTTTATAATTTAATTTATTGTTTAAAGTGAAAACTGTATGTTTCAATTTTAAACGGAATTTAATTTTATAAATAATATTTTATATTATAATTTTAGTATTCTATAAAAGAACAATTTTTAGTAGTATAATTAAAAAATTTTTCTATTAGACATATTTGTTGGGAAAAAATAGGAATTAATTGAATCTTTTTACAGATAGTAAGGAATACCAACGGCACAAATAAAATATTAAATTAAAAATGGTAAGAAATAAAAGCATGATATATTACACAATTAAAACAGTATAAAACATTCGTTTTAAATTAATCTGAAAATGGCAATTCTAAATAAAGACGTGAAAATTAGATTAGGTATAGCTGTGAACAAGTCGAGGAAATGGAGCTAGTTAATCAGTCTCAAGCATAGAGTTACTAGGTAGACTAGATGTTTCCCAGGACACTGACCTTTGCTATTTAAATCACCTTAACTTCTTCATTTACCACTAAGTTTTTATTATACAACCTTCTCTAGATCAAATTTATACTCTATGAACTGCTTTTATTACAATAATCCATTTATAATTAAAATAACATTAAGATTTGATTTGTTTACGAATTAAATATAAATTTCTATACTTCAGTTGTTAAAATTTTACATTTTTTATTTCTGCAAGTTTATCAGTATTATCTGTGAACATTTATAAGTGTCTATAAACTTGCAACTTATAAAAAAAATGCCTGAACATAAAAGTTTTTAGTATAAATGATTAAAAAAATAGTGCTTTTTTTAACTTTTGTACACTATTATTTATGATCAAAAATATTTTTCATATGACAGCTAAAATAGGGAAGTTTCACATCATTTCTTCAAATAAAATATTGGTGTTATTATTTTACACAGATACAAATATTTCCTTAAAGCAACATTTTAAAAAGTTATAGAATAACATATATTATTAAATTTTTAATTCCGCTTTAAAATTTTTCCAAGTTAATAAATTGACACATTTAACATGAAACCAGGTACTATCTAATGTAAAGTAATATATAATATTTTTTATAATGTAATACAATATTATATGAAGTATTAAATTTATTAAACGACACACTATTGCCGTACAATATATCTTTGGTAACATTTTTACATTTGCTACCATAATAAGGGGAAAAAATTGAAAAAGGTCACAACAGAAAATATTTATAATGAATATACATAAATAATGATTATTTTTACAGGTTTATATTATATTTTTACTTTGGTCAATTTATTTGAAGATGGAAAGAATTTATAGTTATTAGTGTACTTCTTACCTTCATAGCGTTTTCATTTATTTTTCTTGTAAAATTGTAAGGGTATTGTGACAGGTTTAAGTAAAATATTATTAAAGAATTAATTGACTAAGAAAATATTTTTTACAAAGCATTTATATATATATATATATATATATATATATATATATATATATATATATATATATATATATATATATATATATATAAAAAAATGTAATTTAAGTTGAAGGATAAACTTACTTAGAGAAACCTTGGCTAAGGTTCTGTTGTTATTTTAAGAATCTATTAGTCTCAAAGATGTACATGTACATCATTTCACCATAGTGTTTACTTCTCTCCATTAATGAAAAATTATTAAATTTATTTATATTTTATTAATTTCAGTTGGCAACAATAATCATATTAACTAATGTTTATGATATTTAAGTGGCATATTTTTAAAAAATTTAAAAAAGTCCATAACTGCTTTTTTAATCAAACTACTTCCACCTTTTCCAACAAGAATATACATATTTGAAAAGCAGAGCCGGCTTTTTGTTTTCACCATTGACTATGCTTTATATACCAAAGTAAAAATAAAAACATTGTTAAAATAAGAATACAATATAAAAAGTTAAAAGATTAAACAGAAGAAAACAAGAGCAAAAAGAGATTTGAAAGAAGGTGAATCTCTATATGTTGTCTAAAATCTCCGTTATTGGCTTGGAGCGGACTGATCCACTTACTAATTTATTTTAGGATGCTCAATGTTGGTCAAAACTAGAAGAAGTCTTCTTAACATGCTCGGCCGAAGAAGTATTAAATTCACTGACATTATTGCAATTAGGTACCCTACAACGGATGGCGAAGACACCGCTTTTATATTCTGGAGGGACGGGATCTTATATATAAGAAAGGTATTGTCCTTTATCGAGTTAATAGAGCGATACGCTAAGTTTGCTCTTGGCGTGTCGCTAAAAAATCAACAATTTTTAAAAATTATGCTGCTTTATGTGCTTATGCTTGATCCATCTAACGTTGTAATACTCTCGCTTACCTCTTTTTGAAACGGAAGTAATAGTGAAATGTTATGTCACAATAATTTTTCATAAATATTCTTAAAAGTGGCTAAAAATGGAGTTTAAAGTGTATAATAAAATTAAATCTAAATAATATCTGTACAATAAAATAAAATAAAAGAATAAGTCATACAAAGTAGATAAAAGGACACTGATAATAATAATATAATATGCAAGGGTATGAAGCATGTTGACCATATGCTCATTTTCGCTTCGTGTTTTGCTCGAGCGTTAGAACTCCAGCCTTAACTTAAGAATCCTAGCGGCCATCTTACTGCTCAGCAAATTCATTTTGGAAAGCGTTGAATGTTGCAATGTTCTGCTTTTTCTTTCTTGTTTTGGAGCCTTTATAAATACCGATTCTATCTACATATATTTTACACTGATTCTGATTTAAGTCAGTCTGGGACATGTAACTTAAGAAGTAACAAAGGCTAATACATCATAAATGTTATAGTTACATCTTCTATCATAACAATCCACAAATGCAGTTTGTTTCTCCTTGAACTCATAACTCATACAAATTACACATATTTTTCAATATCAAAACAGTAAAAATTAATTACTCATTTTTATCTTTTGAATTAAAATTTTTCATATCAAAGCTTCAAACTGCTAATTATAAAAATTAATTTAATTTTGCAGTACCATTAACTCCTTTGTAATTAATAAAACATCATAAAAAATATAAAAGGAATAAACTTGAAAAGCCGAAATAATAACACATTTTTTAAATGACGATTACAACAAAAATGTTACAATACGTAGGTGGATAATGCCGTAGCTAATTAAAAATATTAGCCTAAGGAGTCAAACTTAACGGAAGCTTCAGTAATGCCTACCTTTCAATTATCTTTGTTTTTAATAACTCTCTCACATTGAGTCTTAATTCTTTTATTATCTCTCTTAAAATTCAATTACTGCTTATAATCACAAAAGTGCAAAAGAAGTTTTATTATTTTCTTGGAGATTATGTTTCAAAGACGATTACAAATAAAAATTTAAATAAAAAAAGATAATTGTAAAGTAGTAATTAATTTCTAAGGAAACATAAAAACACTTAAACAAGAAAAGTTAACTGTTTGTAAAAATTTTTACTAACAGTTTTTTTTAAGTAACTTACAGAGTATACATAGTATTATACTCGCATATTATTTCATCTTAGTGATTTTATTATTTTAAATTTGCATTTGTGAGATGTAAAAATTGAATAAAAGAACTAATTTTATTATGTTCATTTAACAATGAAATGTCATAGAATTTTAAATTGTTTTTAAAAAAAATTTTAAATCGCAAGAAAAATTGAAATAGTGAAGGAAATTATACAATTTTCTATTGTACTTTTCTACATAATTCTTTCAAATTACTAAAAGAAATGATATATAGACTTTTACCTAATAGAGTTGACTTTACTTTCGAATAGGAATAAATCGGAGATGCTTTTGTTATTTAAAGTGAATAAATTCTTTTGTCTTTCTAAGGAATATTAAACAATATCATTGCTATTTTACTTTTCTCCACCTATTTGTAAGTATATAAAGGAGAAGTATTGCGTACCGATTGCACCTGAGCTGTCCCGTTCAGGTGTCTTTCAAAGCCTCCTAAAGGGGCTTTTACATCAAGATGTCCATCTGTTTGTCCCATGGATCTTGAATAAAGGGGATGACGGATTAAGGAACATTTCTGACCCCATGGAAGTAGTATATGAGATAGAGAAATAAAAGCAAACTTACCTCCCCCTTGGTTATAATGACAAAAGGCGCCAAACGCAGGTTATGTAGCAAGGTTATCGAGTTTGTTTCTAAACTTTCTTCTGTGCTTCTCGTGATTGTTACATTTGTGGTGCTTGTTAAGCGATATGTGCTTATTTAATTTAACCTATAACCTTCTCAAGCAATAAACAATGGAAAACCATTGAGAGGTAAGTTTGCCTCTAAAATTTAAGACCTGCGCTGTTACAAGAATTGAAAGCATGCGAAGTTTGTACCAAGCATGCGCAGTTGGTTTTTGACGTGTGTTTAGTGTTGAATTCTCTCTATTTTTTGGTTTTCGATGGGGTCACTTTTTTCTATGGCAAATCGACTTAGTGTGTCATCCCCTTTATTCAAGATCCTTGATTTGTCCGTTTGTTGTTATCATATTTTTATAAAAACGGAACCTACTCCTCCCATATACCCCCTCCACTTTCTAATTCGTATAACCTCATGAAATTTGTTTGATGACAATACGCTAATTGATGTTTTACTGTAAAATCAAACCTATTAACAAAATATATAATAAAATAATTTAATATTGCTAAAATTCATAACTGCTACAATTTATTCACAACAAGATGTCCATCTGTATGTCCGTTTGCTGTCATCATATATACTCCCCCCCCCCCCTATTCCCTCTCGACCCTTGTAATTCGTAAAACCTCATGAAATTTGTTTGATGAAAATTCGCTCATTGACGTGTTACCGTCAGATGAAACCAATTAACAAAATATATAAATCAAGTGTATTCAAATAATTAATAACCACATGTATTTTTTTAATTATAATTTAATTAACCTTAAATTAAAACACCCTATAAACACTGGGTTTTATTCTGAGAAAGTTATAACACTCTAGTCACTGGGTTACTTTATTATTCTGAGATCGATAGTAGCGAGAGCGAAGTTATAACTCCTCAGACATTGAAACATTTTTTTTATTCCGAGGTTAAACGTAGACTAAAGTTATAACACCCTGGACATCGCAAGTGATACCAACTTAAACTGTGGGTAAACAGCTCATCCTGAGGACCAGCGAAGCAAGTTCGAAGTTGCGAGAAATAGTATGGAGGTGCCCCGAACCTGATTTTTTATATGTTAATATAAATTATCTAAACAAAATTATATTATATTTACTTAAGATATTAGCTTGCTCATTACTGAAATTGTAATAATAATAAATAATCCCAAAATATAAACAATGAATGCAGTAGTAATATGAGAATATTGTGAAGTTACCTACCTATTCCTTTTAAAATCCTTTCTTTTATGAAGCAGTAAAAATATTTTCTTACATAAATATCTAAACAATATTAAATTAAAATATGCTGAATCAGGAATACAAAACACTAATATAACAATTACAATTTGGAGTCGTGCTCATGTAAGATACCATCTATATTTACTTTTCCTCATTTATACCGTGGGAATATAGGAAAAGTATTGTGTTTGCGAAAAATCCGAAACCGGGTATTCACCTGAATTATCCGTTTCAGGTGTTTTAAGACCTCATAAGTGGTTATCACAAAGTTTTCACTCTGTATATGAGTGTGTTTATTATCATCAATGCTCCTAGAGTATTTTGGCTAGAGAGGTGGAACTTGGTATCTGCCAAATAATTTTTCTGACGTAAATAAATGGAAATAGTGACTTAGCATAAGTTTGGAAATTTATGAAAAGCAAAAATATTTTTCGCTCGATTCCAGGGAGCCAAATCTCATAATGAGACATAAATACGAATGTACTTATGTATGTACGTTTTTTCATATTCTGAGGACAAACGTAGCGAGAAGTAGTAAGGATGAGAGTAGAGAGGACAAACGTAGCGAGCACAAAGTAGTAAGGATGAGCGTAAAGAGCACGAAGTAGTGAAGATGAGCGTAGACAGGACAAACGTAGCGAGAAAGTAGTAAGGATGAGAGTAGAGAGGACAAACGTAGCGAGCACAAAGTAGTAAGGATGAGCGTAGAGAGCACGAAGTAGTGAAGGTAGCGAGCATAGTAAGAAGCGTAAAGAGCACGAGTAGTGAAGATGAGCGTAGACAGGACAAACGTAGCGAGCACGAAGTAGTAAGGATGAGGTAGAGAGGACAAACGTACGAGCGTAGCCGTAGTAGTAAGGATGAGAGTAGAGCGTAAAGAGCACGAAGTAGTGAAGAATGAGCGATAAACGTAGCGAGCACAAAGTAGTAAGGATGAGACGTAGAGAGGACAAACGTAGCGAGCACAAAGTAGTAAGATGAGAGTAGAGAGGACAAACGTAGCGAGCACAAGTAGTAAGGATGAGGTAAAGAGCACGAAGTAGTGAAGATGAGCGTAGACAGGACAACGTAGCGAGCACGAAGTAGTAAGGATGAGCGTAGAAGAGGACAAACGTAGCGAGCACAAAGTAGTAAGGATGAGGTAGAGAGGAACAAACGTAGCGAGCACGAAGTAAGTAAGGATGAGCGTAAAGAGCACGATAGTGAAGCGTCAGTAGCGAGCACGAAGAAGTAAGATGAGCGTAGAGAGGACAAACGTAGCGAGCACAAAGTAGTAAGGATGAGCGTAGAGAGGACAAACGGTGAAGATGAGCGTTGAGAGGACAAACGTAGCGAGTGCGAAGTAGTAAGGATGAGCGTAGAAAGGAACAAACGTAGCGAGCACGAAGTAGTAAGGATGAGCGTAGAGAGGATAAACGTAGTGAAGTACGATGTAGATGAGAGAGTCCAATAGTACCCCGAACCAAATTTATTTTCCTTATTATAATAAAGGTTTTAACCATAAACATTAGACCATTTTAACCATATATTAGACAATGCTCCATAAACATTTACTCCACACGCAATAAAATTGAAAAATAAACACTTCCTGTTGTTTATCTAAGCAGTGGATTGAATAATAGGATAATTTCCTACAACATGTGCTGCTAGCAAATTGCAACATAAATTGTTTTACCTAAAACATTATAAAGTCATAATAGCTATAAAATGCTTTTCAATATTTAAATGACTTCAGCTGCTTGTGTCTTTAATATTACGTCTTTATTTTTAATGTTATTCGTAGTAAATTTGCTTACAATAGTCTTGTTTCATGCATTTATTATCACTTGTTTACTTATTTAATTTTTTTTAAATTTTAGCTCCTATTATTTTTTTATTTATTAAATAATTTATGTAAAATTTTTAAACACCACGACAAGGGCACTATTATCTCCTAAGAACGGTATAATACGAAAAGATGTACTAAATTATATTATTATTGTTAAATTACTCTGAAAAAAAAATTGAATTTCAAAAATGGATTACATTTATTAATAGTTCTTTTTTATCACTAGTATTAAAGTTATATCAATTATCATTTGTTTATTACCAATATTTAATTAATAAACAGTATTAATATAATAGTAATTTCATGGTAGGCCATGAAGATTTAAAAATATAAAAATCAATTCTATAATTGGACTTAATAGGTTGGAAATAAAGTCGAATCATTTTAAATTTAGTGGCTTTTAAAGCGTTTAAAAATAAGTGCAGGAAAAGTAATGTAACTAAATTTGGCCATCTATAAAATATTACTTAGGAAATATGTATAATATTTTAAAAAAAAATTAATAACAAAATAGTTCCGTTAAAAAATCATAAGCGTAATTATTTACTTCCTAATAAAGATAGATAATAAAAATTTAATAATAACGATTACTGTTTAAATTTGCTATTTTTTATTTCTCAAATCACGCGAATTTTTAGCTACTGATTATATTCTATGACCAATGCCTATGAGAAAATATACAAGTTTCTTTTTAGAATAGTAATCAAAATTATATCTATTGTTCTCTTTTTATAGCTGTTAAAACATTCCTATTATTTATTTTTAATAAATAATTAATGTTATTTGCTTCTGTATTTGGATGTGTTTTAAAAAGAAATTAAATGAAATAAATGAAGTAAAAGAAATTATTACTTCCAATCATCGGAATTCATCATGTTTTTATTGATTATTTTATATCTTTATTTGCTTAAGTATGTTTAATTATGACTCTAAATAAGTAAAAAAAAAACGGGTACGGGGTACCTCGGAGCTTTTCCTCATCACGTCAGATTCGCTACGCTCATCCTCCCTGCTTCGGAAATTTATACTGCAACATGTCTTCGGACTCGCTTTGCTCGTCCTCAGATAGTAAAAGCATCCGTTTCATTCTCAGTGGACATCCCTACAGCACTGACCACTTTCAATGCTGTATAATATTTCAAAATTTTCGCGAAGTCATTTTTGTGGGTTAATGACATCATAAAAACAAATATTTTCCGAATAGCACAACTAAAGCTGTAGATTCATTTTTGTACAAAGTTTCAACTTTTTAGCATAAATCCACTGATCGCTACGATGATAAAAGACACACACACACACACACACATATACACACACATAAAGACAGATGTCTTTGAGAAAACCATTTAGGAGGCCTTAAAAACATCTGAAACGCATAATTCCGGTTTCAGATTTTTTACAAATACAATACTTTTCCTATATACGGTATAAATGAGGAAAAGTAAAAAGTTTTTAATATTAAAAAGAGAGTTTGACTCACTTTTTTTCACAACACCACATGTGAGAGAACTTCTTGACCTTTATAGCTACAGCTAAAACTTCTTCATTTCCAATATTTGACAAAGAATACTTCTGCCATAGATAATTAAGATAACATGCGTCATCTAATTATGTCTCGAATATTTGACGATGAATACTTCTGCCATAGATAATTAAGATAACGTGCGTCATCTAATTATGTCTCGAATATTTGACGAAGAATAGTTCTGCCATAGATAATTAAGATAACGTGCGTCGTCTAATTATGTCTCGAATATTTGACGAAGAATAGTTCTGCCATAGATAATTAAGATAACGTGCGTCATCTAATTATGTCTCGAATATTTGACAAAGAATAGTTCTGCCATAGATAATTAAGATAACGAGCGTCATCTAATTATGTCTCGAATATTTGACGAAGAATAATTCTGCCATAGATAATTAAGATAACGTGCGTCATCTAATTATATCTCGAATATTTGACGAAGAATAGTTCTGCCATAGATAATTAAGATAACGTGCATCATCTAATTATCTCTCGAATATTTGCCAAATAATAGTTCTGCTATCCATAATCACGATAACATGCGTCATGTATTTGTATCTCAGTGCATCCATACAACACGTAAAGAAGTTCATTTTTGTTATCCAATGTTAACTGGATTAGTTTAAATTGGATAATAATAATAAAAAATGGGGATAACAATGTCCTATATTTTATTTACTGGGTAGCCAAATTAGACCTAAATTTTGAGCCATGTTCAACTTACTAACATTAACATAGTGGTACATAAATGGAACAAACTCTGACAGCTTGATAAAAACCACTTAATCCACTTGAATATACTTGAATTAAATGGTATTTGTAAAACCTCTGTTTCGGATTGTGGGGCGAACGCAATGCTTCACCTCTAGTAACGAAGGTAAAAAAATAAAAATCACACTACACTTTTATTACCAAACGTAAAAATAAACGCGTTTCTTTTAACAAATGTACAATTGTATCGATTATAATTTCACAGCACAACATAAGCGAGAACTACTTAAACATTAATAGCTACAGCTGAAAATTCTTCCTTCCGAATAATTGACGAAGAGTACTTCTCCTATTAATAATCACGATCACGTGCGTAATGTTTATGCGCACATTACGTTGTAGACTGATTTCAACAGTCAGAGCACGTTTGTTTGTTGATGTTATAAAATGTTTCAAGTAAGTAGGGGAAGTTACAGTACGCACATGGGTTTTGTCCTCAGCTATTATAGTCTAGTTATCCTAAGGCTATTGCTCTATAAAACCGCAAGTTTTCTGTTTTTTTTTCTTGTCCTGTTTTTTTAACTCTTTCCTTGCGATCATAAATAATTTCGTGGTTTTTCCTTTTTTTTTTAACGTTGTCTTTCTTTCGAGTCATCTTGAAACCAGGGATTTTTTAATGGTCACGTCAAGCCCAGGCATCATTATAATTCAAACCGGTAAACATGACATCACACGCAGCTACGGACACTACTCTCTTGTTCAGCTAAATTAGTCTTGAATAGATCTTGATATTAAACACATATTTTACCGTTAATATTGTCTTTATTGTACTATAAAAATGTATTTATAATTTAATTAGTATTTAACAAATGTCTAACAAAACTGAATATTAAAAGAAAGAAACTAAAATCCTATCAGAAAAGTATGAACTCTCTTTCAATGCGTGATAATAAATCAGTTGTCTCAATATCATCAAATAAATGCTGATGTTTATCTTTTATAAATGATTAAGTTTAATTTTAGTTCATAATTGTATTAACACTAAATCAAGACAAGAATTTTACATTTTCTCACCTATTATCATAGGTGAATGGGGAATTATTGTTTACCCTGATAATCCGAAACCGAGATTCATCATAATTATTCGCTTCAGGTACTTCATTATGCTTTATGTTGTTTTCATCATGCTGTTTGTGTGTGAGTGAGTGTTTGTTTAACGCATAATTCCGGCTGTGTTTGTGCTAGAAAGTTGAAATTACTTGACTTAAAGTCAAGTTGTGCTCTACAAAAGAGAAAACTTTTTATGTAAGGCCTAGGTTAATGCAACGAGCCTAACTCATCTACAGAGTATAATATTTTCAAGTTTCAAAATTTGATATCACAAAACTAATTTTGACTCCCCTAACTAAATGACTCCTAATTAATAAATCTAATATTTCTGCCATGTAGATGTCAGGTGAATCCTTGCTAAATGGTAACACTTCCTATTAATTTAACTTTCTATTCTATTAATTTTATTTTTATTTATATATGTATTATTTTTCCTAACTTACAAAGTGTCTTAATAATGACTTTTAATTTTTTATTTGGAGGGCACCAAAACAAGACCTAAAGCATGTTTTATATACCAAATCCCAACTCTTTATTAAAAGTACAGCGAGATTTATGCGTAATATGTATGCAAACAAACAGTCACTCACATCACACAATATGATCAACTTGTTTTAAGCCGCTTGAACCGCCTAAAACGGGATGAAAAGCAACAGACCTAATTCAAGTGGTATTTTGATTTTACTGTACATTAATACAAGAGCAAATGTTTATTTGGAACAAAAAAAAAACGGTTGTTAACAAAAAGTTTCCATAGATACAGTAATAGGTGAGCTCCTCAAACCGTGTTTTTAAATATTTTGACTTTGCTAGCAATAGATGTGCTTGAAGTCTTATTAGACTCAAAACAATTTAAACTATTAACAAAATTTTAGGGAACAAAACTTTAATTTTGTACTAGTTTAATCTAATTCGCTTGATCCTTTTGCCTTGAACATTTATTCTTCAGAGACCCACTGTAGACAATTTGTAGATATTAAATTGTGGACTTTAAATAAAAACTAGGTTTTACATTTGTTTCTACAACAGTAATTCCTTCTTTAATTACAATATATAGGGAAGTAAAAGTTATTCTAATGTGTTTATAAAAAAAAGTAAAAGAAACTTTAAAATGATATCTTAAATTGTTAATCAGGTTGATACCGACTATGTAGGTAATAGTGCATTGTAACCTTCTTTTTAGCGAAGACCTGCAATGATTTCGGCTACCAAGTTTAAGACGCGACAAAAAAATAATGAAGCAATAGTATAACATCAAAATAAAAATTTAAATAAATTATATCATACAAGGCGAAGTTTTTGGTGTTTTAAAACACTTAAAAACTAAAACTTATAATAATAAGCTGAGAGCTAAAGGTTGCCTTGTGAAGGTTACACAACCCATAACCTTTATAAACTATTAAATATTTTAAATTTCATTTCCCTGTTTTATTTCTCACATTATCACATATATATATCACGCCATTTAAACTAAGTGCATTTAAAGTATAAAACAATTTTATACAATGTTTAAGTGTGAAGCAATTTTATACAATGCTTAGGTCTGAAACATTTTATACAATGCTTAAGTATAAAGAATTTTAAAAATGCTTAAATATGTAAATCCTGGAGTATAATATAAAAATTAATAAGTTCCTAACTAACATTTTAATTCGTTTCAGTTACTTTTTGAATTATTAATTTTACTTTACAGAGTAAGTAGGTAAAGCTACATTTATACTATTCATATAATTAATTTACTTATTGTATGAAATATCTGTAGTTTTATTCTCAAAACACCAAACTAATCTAGTCTGAAAACCAACAGTGTTTTTTGTTATTTCATTTGTTAAAAATAATATGTTAATAATATGTACTTAAAAATAAATTTTATCATAATTTTATCTTAATAATTTCAACGTAATGCTATTTTTTTACATGGTTTGTTATTGGTATATAATAATAACAATAGCATTATATTAGTATATAAGATTTTTAAAACATATTTAAGTTGAGGGAAATGCTGCTAAGAAACATTGCTTGATCTAAAAAAATATATACTATCCATTTATTAGTACGAAAACAAAATATCTTTACCATCAGCAACTATTAGTTCCAACATACTATGTGTTAGTGTAGACAAGCATACAATCAAATCTGTTTGTAGAAACAATCAATGTAGCATATAATTAGAGTAAGCATACAATCAAGAAGCATACAATGTATTAGTGCAAACATAAAATATATTAGTGCAAACATACTATGTATTGTTGCAAACATACAATGTAGTAGTGCAAACATACAATTTATTAGTGCAAACATACAATGTATTAGTGCAAACATATAATATATTAGAGCAAAAACATACAATGTATAAGTGCAAACATACTATGTATTAGTGATTAGTGCAAACATATAATATATTAGTGCAAAAACATAATGCATTAGTGCGAACATACAATGTAAAAGTGTAAGCAACTATACAATTTAATTCATTTATGTTAACGATCAATGTAATGGAGCATATAACCTACTATAGTATCAAGAAGTATAAAATATTATTTTAGTTCAGTATTAGTGCAAACATACTATGTTTAAGAAAGCAAGCATATAATACAATTTATTAGCGAAAACAAATAATTCATTTGTAAGCATTCAATCTAAGGTATCAGAAAGCATACATATATCATTACAAACATAAATACCATATAGGTATAGTCACAAATAATATTTTAATCTATTAATGGAAACATAAAATTTATTAGTACAATTATAATCGCACAAACCTAGCGTACTATTGCTAAATAACTAAAAATAAAAAAAAAATCATAAAAAAATAAAATCATACAAAGTAGAAGGAAGCCTCTTCTTAGATTCTTTAAATTACATTTAGACTATCTAGATGATATATGTATATTATCGTAGATTATTTTTCTTTAGATTATTCTTTAACTGGATATATTTACATTTCAGTACATTTTTTTTGTCGCAGAAGAACCTTGATCAATAATTGTCATATATTTACACTAAATTAATTTTTTTATTCAGTAAATTTTATGACTTTTAAAAACAGTTTTTACCTTTAATGAATACAAATTAATATCAAATTATAAATGAGGAAAAATTATGAACGTCAATTTATACTTGCTAATTTGAATTTAAAAGACGAGAAGTTAAACTGAGCGTATAAAGAATTATTTAAATTTAATCATTATCTGAATCTTCTACTGTACAAATTTATCATTTTGCATTTTTTTTTATAAAATGATTTATAATAAATTTGTAAGTAGTTTTAAAGAATACATCTGTTTACGTCGTGAATGCGATCTGCCATTATCAATAATTTTAAAAAGGAAATAAAATTTTGAATATTTTTCAGAGTCAAAATTAATTTCTTTGTGAAAGATTAAAATCTTATAATATTTGTTGTTTTGATTGCGTAATGTGTTTAATAGATGTGCGGCGTGTATATATGCGGCGGGGCGTGGGTTAAGCACTGCCCTTGAACCGGTAGGGACTTCACTATGTGGGTGCCTCAAGCCAACTTCAAACCCGCTTTTTGAAAAAAAATTCTCTTGTCGCTTCTATATAACATAACTTGTAAAGCACAAACATAAAAAAAATTAAAATAACAACGGACTTTTTCTAAAGTTAATATTTGGAAGGCAAAACATGATTGAAGTCTATAAGGTTGTCTTTCATATTGTGATTAATTATCCTTACGATCATCAGACGGAAACGAACATCGGCTCTAAAGAACCAAATATATAAACGCTTGATTTCAGTCCCGACTTATTGTCATTTCATAAAAAGCACCTTTACTCATGAACAGGTTTTTTTTTCGAATCTTGAGTTGCCTAATTCAATAAATGCACACTGTGAGACTTGGCAGTGAGATACCAGATGCTGTGAGTCACCTCACATTAATATTAAACAACTTTACTTCTTATGTTATCTGTGAAATATTTTAAAATTTCAATTTATAAAATCCGAAAAATGAAAAAAAAATCAAGGTAATACCTAGATATTCAAATGTACTTCTTAGAAATATCGTGACTTTTTCTTAAACCGGAAATTCTTTCAATTTAGATAAACCATTTTTCCCCCAAAAACTATTTATTTAATCATTTTTTTACACAAATTGACAATAAAATTGATTATTTTATTGTTATATTTGACTTAAAGAAATTACAAAAAATTTTGAGAAATTAATAAAACTTTCAGTTTCAGGAAATTCTTAAAATTATTTCGAGTTTAGTTTATGATGGTTTTATTTTCATTTATAAGTTAAGCAAAAAGGAATTTAATTATTTCCTTATTAAAAATATGAATGTAATAAAATAATTGAATTAATGATTATTACAATTTTTATTTGACGTTTTATACTCAGATTTTTTGTGATTACTGAGTACAGATAACTTTTCTCAAAATTGTGTTGTACGGATTCTACGAAGGATCAAGAGAACAGTGTAACATGCTATTATGGTTTCTTGAAAGTCGCATTTTAAGAAAAATACAGATTCCGTCATTTAAAATTCATGTTTTATAACACAAGGTAATGTCACTGACAAAGCACTGGATAAAAAATTTCCGAGAAACATCCAATAATTTTTTTACAACGATTAAGAATACAAGTATTTTTACATTAGGGATTAAACCATATTCGGCAATTTTTTTTTCTCCTATAAGTGAAGCAGAATCTCTAATAAAGAGAATGACTCGATAAGGGGCCATACTGATATAATCACAGACCACATCTCTGGACTGGCATCACAGGCTAACTCTGGACCTCCGTTGCACTAGGAACAAAATTAACGATTTTGATGATTCAAGGTAAATTCAGGAAAAATTCTTGTATATCAACAATAAAATCAATGAGGATGATGCATGAATTTTAATCTATGGGTTTTTGTGTTTTACAGAAAAAATAAAAATATTAATTTTATGTATATTTTTATTAGCAATTAAAAAATAAAATATTTAAAAAAGTAAAGAATAGCGGCAACAAACTATTACGTCACTTGGGTTATACTGTCGATTGGTTAATTTCAAATCCGAAGATCCATGCTAAAACTAACAAAAGTACAAAACCCAGTTTTTATTTTGTGCACAAAACATTTTAAGTACAAAAATTACCAATAATTTTTTGTTTTAATAATTTAAAATAGCATAAATATAATTATAATAAATAATTATAAAAAATTATGATTAAAGAATTAAAATACATCGATTATTGTTATCACATGTGGCAAGGGTTATTTTCTGACAGATCATCTTTTTACTAATAAAACTGTGAAGCGGTTTTGCAACAGATTATAACCCACTAATACTTCTAAATAAATCCGCTGTGGTGCGATACCAGTACTGCCTTGAACAACAATAGTTAACTTTAAAAACTATTTAACATTCATAGAAACACTTTAAAAACTGTTGGCAAGTTATATTATTTATTTAATGTAGTATACTTTTTAATAAAAATATATTTGGTGAACATGCATCTTCCTTTTTGGAGTTGATCCCCCTTCCCCCTCAAATTACGTCGACCAAAAAACCTGATAAGTGTCAATATACAAAAAACCAACACGTCTCTCCACAAGAGAATTTATTTAATAAAAGCAGAGCCGCCTTTCGGCAATAATGCCATCAACAGTGCCGGTGAGTTGAGTGCAGGCGTCTAACAAACTATCCAAAGACTGAAGCCTGACTTAGTCAGGCTTCAGTCTTTGGATAGTTTGTTAGACGCCTGCACTCAACTCACCGACACTGTTGATGGCATTATTGCCGAAAGCGGCTCTGCTTTATAAATAAATTCTCTTGTGGAGAGACTGTTGTTTTTTGTATATTGAGTATTACTCCACTGCGCTTTAAGAAGTCTGATAAGTGTCATTTTCTGATAAAAATTTTCAAATCAGAATTTTTTATTGAGTTCTTTTATGCCCTAACAATTTCTTTTCAAAAAATTACCACCTTAAGTTATTTAACAGACATTTTCATTTCTTAAAACTATTTTTAAGTTAAAACTAATGGGTCTAGTTAGTATAAGAGAGTTGATATTCTTAAAAACTCTATTTCCATTTTTTATGATTTTAAAACGCTAAGTCATAATATTTAATGTTCCTATTTAACACAGTATTCCTAATATAAGCTCTACTTTCCTTAATCTTTATGAAGCAATAAAAAAATTTCAAAACATTAATATGATAATCCTTTTGATTTCTGGTTTGAATTACTTAATGCTTAATTAGCATCATAACAACTATTAAACATTTTTGAACAAAGTAATGTTGCATTGGATGAAGTAAAAAGTGTTAGTTATTGTGTTCTCTTATCTAACTTAAGAACATACTGCTGCTCTATTTGATTCATGATTTGAAACTAATTTAAATTAGTTTTAACAAACATAACCAACTAGAATTAGGTTATAAGAAAATTTGTAATTAAAGTATCAGCTATCGTTGATGCAACTTGCTGCAAGTCAAGCTTGCTATTGAAGCAGTTTTAAGTAACAACAGCAATAGTAAGTTAATTCTCTTTGTTGAAGCAACAGAAAGTCAATACTCTTTGTTGAAGCCGCAGTAAGTCAATATTCTTTGAAACCGTAGCAACAGTAAGTGATATTCTTTGTTGAAACCACAGTAAGTAGCAACAGCAAATCTTTGTTGAAAACCACAGTAAGTCAATATTCTTTGTTGAAACCACAGTAAGTAGCAACAGTAAGTGATTATTCTTTGTTGAAACCACAGTAAGTAGCCACAGAAAGTAAATACTCTTTGTTGAAACCACAGTAAGTCAATTTTCTTTGTTGAAAACACAGTATGTAGCAACAGTAAGTCATTATTCTTTGTTGAAGTCACAGTAAGTAGCAACAGAAAGTAAATACTCTTTGTTGAAACCACAGTAAGTCAATTTTCTTTGTTGAAACCACAGTAAGTAGCAACAGTAAGACATTATTCTTAGTTGAAACCACAGAAAGTAGCAACAGTAAGTCATTATTCTTTGTTGAAGTCACAGTAAGTAGCAACAGCAAGTCAATACTTGATGTTGATGAAAGCAGTTGATAAATCAATGGCTTCTTAAACTTCACTACTCAACAAAATCTTTATCTACACATTGAACACCTAAACTTAAGTTCTGCAAATTATATATATTATTGTTTATATAAAAATTAGCTAATTCTAGCCCCTGAACTATAACTAGTTACTCTTCTGTAAAACATTAGATTTCTCTGTATTTACTTTACACGGTTAACTAACTGATTATCTAATATATTTTAATTGTAAAATTAATCTACTCAAACAAAAAAAGGTATTCAAGTTGAAAAGCTTTATTCATCAACTGGAAACTAAGTCAGGAAATACAAAGTTGAAAAAAAAGAATAATTATCAAGCTAAGACTTGATTTTTTTCTTTATTCATTCTTAAAATAAAGGTGAAAAAGAGTTTTAATGAAAGTTGTCCCGGATTTTGTTTTTAAATAAAAAGAGATGAATATAGAGGATGGGTGATGTAAAGTGTCTTTACAGACTCGGCAATTCACTGACGTATAATAAAAATAGAGCGAAAAAATCTTTTTTGCCACTTTTTTTTAAAGTTACCTTGAAAAAGCTCTTTTGAGTTTATTCGCGTTCTAACGCTTTTCTCTAATTGGTGTTTCACTGCATGAAAATCTCAAAAAAGAAAACCAAGTCTTAAACCTTTCGAAAATCCAACATCTTTCTATCTTTCATTTTCTTTTGAAAGAATATTTTCCTTTTCTTTCTTTATTTTTGCTTCACATGGAAGAACGTTTTTAAAAATCTTTTTTAAAGCATTATTTATATTTGAGCGAGTAAACAATGAATAAAGGAGCACTTTGTTTCTATTTCATATTGTGATGTAAGGTATAAGAATAAATGTTATTTCACGTGTTATTCATACTTTAACTCATTTTCCTTTACACCATCATAAGATTTGTAAAACGTTAAAAAACATTGTAAAATTTCCTTTTGTTTCAGGAAAATTAAAGAAATAATTGTAAAATAAAAGTAAAAACAATTGTTAAAAATATATTGTATTTTTTTTTAAATTTGACGTTTTGTTCATTTTACAGCTTCAAAAGGTTAAATTTAAAATATTGTTTAAACGTTTAAGCTTCAACACTTTCATTCCTGTACTATTTTTAACATTTTAATATAAAACTTTTCTTGAAAAGTTAATAAGAAGGTTAAAGGAAAGTGGAGTATTTGTATAATGTTTATAAGTTTTATGTTTTACATGTAAGTATGAAGTAACTAAGATACTAATTATAAGCAATAAAAAAATAAAGAAAGAATAAAAAAATAATTTCAGCATCTACTTCACTATTAGAGTTGATAACTGGGAGGCAAAGAAAAATTTAGGATAATAAGTTTAGACTGAACAAGGATGTCGAACGGCAACAAGGATGTCACTTATCAATGTTGTCCTTATAAAGATTGCTTCAGATCACCCAATGTAGACACTGTCAACTCTAAGTACTTCTCTATTTATGGTTATACCTGGTTAATTCTTATTATTTCTCGATAAATAATTTATCAGTATTTTTATTATTGGTACAAGTTTGGTTTTGATGGAATAACTGGTTTCATACCCTGCAATTTAGCTATGACAATACTATAATAACTGGTTTCATGCCCTGCAATCCAGCTATGTCATTACTATAATAACTGGTTTAATGCCCTGCAATTTACTATGTCATTTACTATAATAACTGGTTTCATGCCCTGCAATCCAGCTATGTCATTACTATAATAACTGGTTTCATGCCCTGCAATTTAGCTATGTCATTACTATAGTAACTGGTTCATGCCCTGAATTTGCTATGTATTACTATAATAACTGGTTTCATGCCCTGCAATTACCTATGTCATTTACTATGTAAACTGCACGGAGAAAATCTAGTGTGTAAAAGTAACGCGTTAACGTTTTGGTGCTACACGCTTCATGTGTTAATATATGAATAACACTAATAGTGTTAGCGAAGAAAAGCTAGTGTTAATATTTTGCCGTGTTGCGTTAACACTGTTAGTGTGGGGACAAACCTATTAGTGTAGGGGTTAGCGCAACCCGAAGGCTCAACCCTAAGGCTGACAACTCTAATAGTGTTAAAAATTTGCCTTTAAATTCAAATTTACCCTAATTTTTAATCCTAGGAAGTGTTCTTATAACCCTATTTATGACTTACCCTAGCGTTAAGGATTACCTTAACACTTAAGGCGCGCGTGTTATCTCAACCTCAGACCCCAAAATTAGTGTTAAACGGACTATAAGCCCAAATAAGGCAGGTAAACAACACCTGTTAGTGTTAAATATACTCCAGTAAGTGTTTAATGGGCATTACAGCTAGTGTTAATTGTACTTGAGTAGCTCTTTAATGTGCTTATTACGCCTAATTTAGTGTTACAATTGCTCTTATAAGAGTCAACAGGGACTTACTGCTAGTGTTCCCTGTACTTTAATCGCACATTTGTAGTGCCTATTAAGCCTAGTGGCGTTGGCATAACACTTACTTAGAGTAACATTATACAGATAGAAGGATTGTTGCAACACGAAGGAGTGTCGTAAATACCAGCAGTGGGGTCCATTGAAACTGTTCATTAGAGTTGATGTTACTCTAGCCCATTGAGTGTAACACTAATAGAGTAATATAATACTTCGCATAAGCTCATTGCGAGTTTAACTAACACTTGCTAGGTTTAAGTGTGGTGTAACATCGAGTTGATATTACTCTTACTCTAGTTATGTGAACCCCTACAGGGTAACACATACACTACTTCTAAGCTTTGAGTGACCTTGCCTAAGGTTGAAATTACCCTTACTCAGGGTATTGAATACCCTTAAAGGGTAACACATACTCTACTAGCAGGGTATGAATGACCCTGCCTAGTGCTGGCTTTACCTTTCATAGGTTTCAATTTAAATTACAACTAGTGTCGGCCTGATCCTGGCTCTTGTGGATCAACCCTTGCTAGGCGTGAGCGTACTCTGTACTGTAACCCTACGGCTAGTCGTTCTTACCCCAGACTAGGTTTGTATAAGCCCTTGATTAGGGCTCTATTGATCCTTCTTGGTTTTGGTTGTACTCTCCAATTAGGGATTACTTCTACTCCCAAATTGGATTGATACAGCCCGGAAAAGCTGTCTCCATTTGGCATTGCTTCCCGTTTCTCAGGAGCCCTTCCATATACTCTTTTCATTCATATTGGTATACCAATAGTGAAACCAATAAGAACTGTACAGTATTTTACAAAGGACCCTGAGAAAAGCGAAGCAGTGTATATGGAGAAATTGGAATGAGGAGAAAGAGGATATTTTAAAAAGAACTATAATTAATAATATAATAAATAATTTTATTAATGTTAAAAATACATTAGTAGATGTCACAATTATTATACAACAATATACATATATACATAATTATTTGTTACATACAGAATATTCATTAATATTTACAAAGACATTCAATGAAGTTGAATTGGTGAAAGAGGATAGGGAACTATCCTCTTTCACCAATTCAACTATTTATTTTTCAATTCATCTCAATTTCTTATATAAGTTCTTTAAAAAGTATTTAAAGATACATTAGTAGATGTCACAATTATTATAAAACAAATTATTTGATACATATACAGATATATACATTAATATTTACAAAGACATTCAATGAAGTTGAATTGGTGAAAGGATAGGGAACTATCCTCTTTCACCAATTTAACTATTTATTTTTCAATTCATCTCAATTTCTTTTTTAAGTTCTTTAAAAAGAGTATTTTAAGATACATTAGTAAATGTCACAATTATTGTAAAACAAAATACATAATTATTTGTTACATATACAGAATATACATTAATATTTACTAAGACATTCAATGAATTGAATGTCTTAGTTTTAGTTTCAATGAAGGTTTTAGTTCTACAAAATATTTAATTAAAACGATTAAATATTTTGTTGATATAAAGTAATAAAAACTTTATGCTGAGGTTATGTAGCAGTTACCATCATTGGCATGGGTAACATTAAAGGGCGACATTGGGAATCACTGGTCAGAACGTATGTGCAACTATTATCTTCACAAGTGACTTCATATGCGTCAAAATGACTGTAGAAGCAAATATCTTGTACTTTTTCACTATGAAGCAAATACGTTCATCAATAGTAACAGTGATATGGCATATTTTGGAAAATTGTGGTTCACCCTCAATGTAACCAACAATAATTGGTTGCCCAATTTTAAATCTTATACCTTTCATTTCAGCCCATGAATAACTTTTTATGGGGCTTTGAAGGACTACATCAATGTTGGTGGGTATTTCACTTGATTTTAAATCATTTTTGGATGGACCTAATTGTAAAGTGCCAGGATTATTTATCCCATAGCTACATGTTATTTTATGAACCTGTTGCAATTGGCATTTATTAGCTAAGCTAAGAGGTACATTTCTGCGATTGATATAGCAGTTACGTATCTCTTTAACTGCTTGTGCTTCCCTTCAAATCGCATACTCCAGATTTGTTTGAAGGGGCCCATAAGTTCAATAATGTTGGGGTAATGAATTAGGAGATGGTGTTTGGGTTTCTCAAGAAAGTACGAGCCATAGGATATGTGTTGAGCAGTTGTCGTGACAGGGTTAACACGAACAACACATCTTCATCAACACGTTTTTTCAAATACCGACCAATGACATATGTTATGTACGCGGAAGTACTTTTAAAGTACTTTAATCTCAAATAATGGGAAGATAAGAAATCGAAAGGATCGCTAAGGGCTTTTACTTTGGTCTGCATTTCTGGGTCAATCGAGTCATGAGTGGGCTTCGATTTAGCACCATACACATCCTCGACCAGGGGAAGATAACCATTAGTAATAAATGTTGAAAATATTCAAGTACTTTGCCAACAATGTTGTTGGGCATTGACGGATCACTGTAAATAGAAGAGCACAAAGTTGCGGCAGCTTCTTTCATCTGACTTAGTGAGGACCCGAGAGATGAGATTGGGCCATCATCACTGACAAAAGCAGTATTATTCTCAAAGGGTGTTGGTACAATAATTTCGGTTGATGGCAGTTCGCTGTCAACACTTTCCATCGAATGGTTATTGTAGCAAGCACTTAAGTGCCTTTTGAAAACAAAGAGGGACTGGAATGACCGATAACAATCCTGGGTTGGACATTTATATGATTGAAAGCCTTTATTACTGTCATGTTCTAATTTCAAATGAGTAATAAAACAATTTAACGACCTAATTTTCCTACGACATAAGTTACACGAGTAAGCAATGTTATCCATGTAGGTTTAATAAATAGGTTGTTAAGATTTCAAGTGTTGAGTTATTAAAAGTTAAAAAAAATGGAAAAATATTACTGAACACTGGTATTTTTAAAAAGATTTACCATCCCAGTAACTGGCGGAGAGAAGAGGCTATCCTCATCAATATCGTATAGATATTTCTGCATAAATGTCCAAATCAGCTTACTGGCGTCAGGATAGTGGCATTGAAGGGCAAAAAATGATTTGAAGGTTATATCCACTGCCTTCAAAACATCATTAAATGAGTACAACGTCTCGTCTATGATCACATAAGCTGCCTTGAAAGGTGCGGGGTACTTTCCTTGTACAATGATGTAAGGTTGGACTGTTGTCTTGTTTGCCTTGGCATGGGCAATTGTGGCATCCCTTTTTGCCTGTAGATCCGCAGCTGTCTGTGAAACATAAAGAAGCTAACATTAGAACTAACAACCGTGACATAATCTCTCATATTGCTAATAGTGCCTTGCAATGACAGAAATATTGCCTCTCATTTTAAAGAACTGTCAAATTGTAAGCTTCAATGACATGTAATAATAAATTAGAAATTAATTGTAAAGAATTATAATTAATTTGTTATATGCAAATTAATAATAATAAATATATATATATATATATATATATATATATATATATATATATATATATATATATATATATATATATATATATATATATATATATATATATATATATATATATATATATATATATATATATATATATATATATATATATATATATTATTTACAGAATGAAAGGAATTTGATGTGTGTGTGTGTCTGAGGAGAGAATTATAAAAAAATTAAGTACTTACTTTTGTCTTGGCACTGAAGTATGGGGATTAGTTTTTGTGAGGCTGTGTCAGTGACTTTTTGCTGTGCAATTTTCAAGATCTTCTTCTCGAAATTGTCCCATGTACCTGTTAATTTGTATTGGCTGGTTTCATGTAGGTGACCAAAGTCAAGCTCAATCTAAACAATCAGAATAAATTATATTAATACAACAAATTATTTATATTATTTATTATTAATCTTGTGGTTACAACAAAAAAAAGTAAACTAAATGCTCTTACTTATTCCAGAACACCATGCATGTTACTAACTGCTCACACGCATGTGCAAGTTGTATGCAATGTGTATTTTTTTACAAATTATTTAACAACTTCAATTGAATATTGGTAATGTTAATAGTAATACTATAATATAAAGATTACCAGGAGATATAACTTGAAATATAATAAAAAAATGAAAGTGAACTAAATAATTACAGCACAGTGCAAGACTTATTTCAAGCACAAAACGTCATGTAGAATGCACCCATTAATAATACATGTTGAAATAATACATTGCAACAGTAATTTTCATTTATATATTTATCCCACCAACCTAAAATTAAGTATTGTTTGTTTAAGGTTGAAATTTAAGATAATATATTTGCTTCACCAGTCATTACATTAAAATAATAAGCACTGATTAATTTTTAATGTTTTATCATATACTCATATGTTATAAATTTATACATCAACATAATTTATTCTATTATGTTACTATTCATTATTGTTACTCTGATTAATATTATAAAGTATTATTTATAATTTTCATAATAATGACTAAGCTCATCGATTAGTTTAAAATATTGGCAGCTTCATATGTCAATCATTAACTTAATGACGACCTTTAGACAAGCTAATAATCTTATAGTTTGGTAAGTTTAGTTTTGATATTTGAATTTGGTATGACATATTTATCTGTAGCTTACTTTTAAGGTTATGGTTGCCATATGTATCTGTCAAGATTTTTAAACTAATCGAACTGCAAGTCTTATAAAAAGGCTGTGAGATGATGATACTTCGATTTAACATTACTAATTATTTAACATTTATTTTATAATATAATATTTAATAATTTAACATTTAACATTATTAACTTTACACCACTTGAAATTGGAAAATAAAGAAGTTAAAAAAAGTGGGCTTACCTTCAAAGCTTTCCTTTAAGTGGCCTAACTCCCAGAGGTCCAAGAAAGAATTTAACTCCATGTCAATATATTTTAGAGGCTTGTGGCTTGAGCAGTCACTAAACAAAGAAATAATAATTTTTAGGTATAACTAAATGACCGTAAATTTAAATTTCAAATTACACTTAAACAAGGTACTTATTCACAGTACATTAAAATGTTTTCATTACATCATTGCAATACACAGCAAGGATGTTTAATAATTATTATTAAACATCCTTGATACATAGTCGCGCACAAGCGAGAGCTTTTGCGGCTAGTACAAAAGTATGTATTTTCCCAAAATTCAACACATTAATTTGTTCTAAATTATCTAAAATATAATATGAACTAACTTACTTAAACTAACTTAAAAGTAAAAAAATATAAAATTTATAAGTGATGTCTAAACATCACTTATACATTTTTGATGTAATAAATTTATTTATTTAATTTAACAAATATGTGAAATATACTACTTACGTTTTAAATATTCCAGAGAAGTACACGAGGAAGTGCCAATTTGAGAACCGAACTAAGTATAAATGAAGAAATAACTAAGCAAAAAGTAAGCGTTTCGTTATAACCGATACCCCATGCATGTACTCGTTAAGAAAGCTACACGTGCAATGATGGACCCTAACGCGGGAACGTCTTATATAGGGATCCCCCACCCCACCCCACTAGGGTACCTAGAATTATCCGATACCGTGTTAAAGCGACCATTATAAGGTTTACTTTAACCCTAAAATTTCTTTTAACCCTACCTGGAGTAACTTCAACCCGAGTAAAAGTAGTGTCGCCCGATCATTCAACACTAACTAGAGTAATGTCGCCGAACGACACTATACAAAATCAACACTGAAGGGTCTTCTTAGGGTTAACACAATTCGATGAAGAGTAGTGTCGCCCGAAGATTTTGGACTTGCACCTACTTGCAGTACTAAGAACTAAGAAAAGACTAAATTATCACTACATAATGATATATATATGTATTTAAATAAGAAATCAAGTGTATTGCAGCGCTAACAAATGATGTCGATCTTTGATTATACTTTAAAAAAATCATAACTTACTTATATGACACGTGAACATTTTTAAACGGGATTGTACTATATTATATAACATAATATATTCTAACGACACTATGAATCTTGTAAACAACTTGTAACAAGTCCATACCAACTGCTACCATGTATACTCAAATTATTAATAATTATTTATTGTGCCAAAAATTGGTTACAATGAAAGTTGTACGCTTTAACAAATGAATATTGATTTTTTGGCTCATGTCATTCCTTTTAAATTTTGTTAATACCTACAAAGTTCTGTATTCATAAAAACAAACAATTATAACGACTAGCAATAAAATAGAAAGAAAAGCAATTTAAATTTGGTAGAAATGCTCTAAATGCTATAACTTGCATTGAATGGGTGAAGTTAAAAAAATGGTGTTCTTTTTTGGTTATGATTAAGACATGTGTACTCTCTTATTTATCATGCCGTCATGTCCCTTAATCAGTTACAACTTGAATCACTAACTAACCACTTTCTAGACTATGCGAGTACAGTTAGATGTAGTCACAAAATGAAATATTGATATACGAGAATAAGTCACCACCTCAATCCACTTAAATGAAAGCCTGGCTATAAATGCTGGTTTCCAAAACACCAAGCAAAAATATGTCCATCAAACAACTTATTTTTTAAATTGTAGATAAATCATTCTAAATTGATATCTACAAGGGTCAAAATGTAAAAAGGAAACTTTGTAGCCCGTGATATGCGTTCACGCATTATCACGTTATCACATCATGATAATAACGCATTCACGTGGATTTGATGGAAAAGCATAGCCACGTTCATTTAGCACGTGGTTAAATGAATTTTAAACAAACGGACATAAATTTTACATTTTAAAGATAAGATGAGGATCAATGGAGTTTATTATATATAAAAGAATACAATTCCCCCCACAGAAATTGATATTTTTTGTAGCAAAGCGCTTTCAACTTAACAAGAAGCCATCGTCATTCCTAGAGACAGTTATTTCCTATTTTCCAATTATTATACTTTTCCTCATCCTACTCCGTATGTATATAGGAAAAGTTCTGCACCTAAATTTCGAAACTGAGGTTTCATAGGAATTATCCGTTTTGGCTGTTTTTAAGGCCTCCTGAATGGTTCTTTGAATGTTGACTGTCTGTATGTGTGTGTGTGTTATCATCGTAGCTCTTAGTGTGTTTATGCTAAAGAGCTGAACACACAGCTCTGCCCACATTGCTGGGGTGAATTTGCTTATTACAACCTCTAAGAAGGCCCCGTTGGGAGTGAGCATAAATATCACTTAAATGAAAATATCTCCGGTTTTAAGAAAATTATCAAAATTTGAAGAAGGTTAAGTTAAAACTCTATGATTACAGTATTTGTTAACCAATTATAATGCTTAATTCACTCGCATTGACAAGCCGTTTGCTTTGTTTAGACATGGCTATATGTGTTAATGCTGCATGGCAGGGCATACTATAGTTATTTTAAGTTAGCATAATGAGCGTTGAGAAATTTTGAACAATATTTTAGTCCCCAAACACAATTATATGTAAATGCTAACTTTTCAAAATTGATTCCCTTGGTTTTTTAATTGGGGGGGGGGGGCTTGAGTATAAACATTTACACACACACTCACAAATAGGCACTGCATTTTTTGTTTCAGTGTGTGCGTGTTTTCATTCCCACTCACAGCGCAATGTGTGTGCGAGTGATTTTTATGTTTCATCATAAAGTTGGTTGGAAATTTGGATATTTTTATAAGGACCCCTTGGCTATTCCACTGACTTAATTGCATTATAGTTGCATAAACTTGCAAGAACGTCAGCAAGTCTACGCAGTAGTCATGCAACAAATGAACATTTGTTCATTTGTTTCATAAAACCTCCACATGTTTACTTGTTGCAAACCACCCTCTACACGCTTGCACGAGTCAAACATATTTCATATAATGTATAGAAAAAAAAAATAAGTATCACATAACAGAATAAAAGCCTTTATTCTGAAGTTCTAAAATTTTATAGCATCATGTATAGTTAACAGTTAATTTGTTTAAAAAGCCATAACGTGTTCACTTGTTTGGGTATCATACCTGATGGGTTAAGGGACCTCACCTCTATATCTGTAATCCTCATATACAAATTTTTAAAGATAGACAAGCAAAAACCCTTAGAGCTATAATCTGGGATATTTGTATTTTAGGGGATTCTTTTAATCCAACCGTTTTTTTCTATAAGTTATAAATCCGGGAAGTTAACTTTCCAGGATTTATCTTACAGTTATGTTGTAAGAAGATTTAAATTTTTCTGCTTCCCTCCCACGAATTGTACTTATGTTTAGGTCAAGAGCCTAACGGACTTCAGGTAAAAACCCTTCAAGATCGTAACCCATACATATTCTCTTTACTTTACTTTCTCTGACATTTTTCTTAGGGTTAATGACAATTTTTTTATTTATTATTCAAAACAGGAAAATAAAAATCTATCCATTACAAATAAAAGATGATACATATATAATTGAAGCATAAACGGCTTTCCACCAGGTCACTGCAGCAAGACTCAAGAAGAAGAAATAATATTTAGCTCTCCGGTACTGAGGATGACCTGTTTGAGGTTGAAAGCCGGTAATGCATTAATTGTATGAATCATCTTTTATTTATGGTGGATAGACTTTTCTTTTCCTGCTTATATATGAAATCCACTTGCGCTTCTGTTCATTTATTTTTATTTATTATTTATTTATTTATTTATTTATTTATTATATTTATCCCAGAGAACTATATTTGCCTTATTATATACTGATAACTTGACCTATAATATATTTCTTTAATCGTGAGCTCTCATATATATCTATAGACATAATACATGAATTTAACTTAAACGAGAATTCACGACTTAAAAAAAATATACAAGTAATAGCATCCTATAAAATCATGACGGTGTCAACATTCGGCCACATTAATATAATAAGGGTTGAATATAACTTTAATAGGTTTAAATAGACAAAAATATATATCCTTCGGCCACATTAATATAACAAGGGTTGAATATAACTTTAATAGACTTAAATGGAATAAAAGTTCTCTCTTCCAAAACCAAACTGTGAGAGGAATAAGTGTAAAGAAGATTCTAGTAATGATAATTTGAACTCTTTAACTGATTTCACATTTCACTAAGTCTAGTTTTGATACAATGCTAAAGATTGACCAAATTCATAAAAATAGGGTAAAGACAGTACTACTGTAGTGTTACGTTAAAAGTAATACTGCTCTGCCCAACACTAAGATTAATTTTGAAGGGAACCTAACGCTTCGGGTTGTATGTACACTGCTGAAAGTGTCGCATCGTGCTGTTACAACCCTTAAAATTAGTGTATAACTAAACCTTAAATTTAACACTTTGATAGGCGAGAATCAACTCTTAAAATATTTGAGAAACTATATAAGGGTTAACACAGTTAACACTAAGTAGGCCAGACTGAACACTTGACAAGTGTTAAGTAGTAACCCTAAGCAATATTAGATTCAACACGATATAAATTTTAAACAAACCTTACAAGAGTATGCTTGATTCTAAAAATCAGAGTACCAGTAAATCTTAGCTAATATTCAATTGTATCCTAACGGTTAGGGTTATTTATACCCGCGATCGAGATTGCCCTACCCGAACTAGTGATGACCTTAATTTAATCGGGTTTTTACGACACTTAAGTGAAATAACACTAATGGCGGGTTATAGAAAACTATTTGATTAAGGCTTTCGACGACACTATTTTTCAACATAGGCTACAGACAACACGTATACATAATCAAGACACTAATATCGTATATTATGAAAAAGGGCTTTAAACGATCTTAGTGTTATCTAGACCCAACGAGATTTTTCCGTGTGGTTTCATGCCCTGCAATCCAGCTATCTATAATAACTGGTTTCATGCCCTGCCTATTAATTTAGCCTGCATATGTCATTACTATAATAACTGGTTTCATGCCTGCAATCCTTATGCTGGTTTCATGCCCATTACTATAACTGGTTTCATGCCCTGCAATCCAGCTATTTAATTACTATAATTTAACGGCAGTTATCGTGACACGTACCAACAAACATACACGTTGTCCTAAATGTAAGCACTCACTCACGTTCGTTCAATTAACACATGTACAAAGTTACAGTTTAATATCAGCATTAGTTCTGATTTTAACGATTGACATATTCTACGTAAACAAATCACGTTTTTTTACTAGAACCATTGGAAATTTGATCATATCGTTGCAGAATGCTACTTGTATAAATTATTAATATGAACTATGTGGCCGAGAGCGGTCTCGGCCACGAGGGCCGGGAAGCAGCCCACATCGCAAACACCGTGTGGCAGCCGACGCGAAAGGCCTCTTGCTTTAGGTAGACTAAGTTTAGTTTTTTATTAATATGTTTAAAAGAGATATTATTCTTACAAATAAATTATTAATGTATCACAGATCAATTTAACTACAATATAACTAACCTTATAACCTCATTAATAAAATTCAATAACATTTTTAAAGTTTTGAAGTTATAAAGCAAACAAATTATGGGTTTAAATGGCAATAGTTTGGACTAAAAGTGAAACCGAGCTTAATAACCCGCTATACAAACCTCAATGCTTTCTATTCACGCAAATATATCGTATATTTAAAATAATTTATTATCCAAGTTTCATAAATTTAAACATTTAATTTTAACCCTAATTATTTTATTAAGAGGTTTGTTTGATTTAATAATATAATATCACTGTAATCAAATTAGAGAAACAATAAGTCATAAGAACAATTTAAATTAAAATGATGAAATGAGATTAGAAGTTATTATGTATACCTGATTTTGAGATTTCAGATTTAATTTTCATATTACGCCTTTTATACATCTAATCGCCTTATGTGTAAAATATAATGTTATTATACTTTAAGATAAAATAATTTCTAAATAATTCCTTCGTACTTTTGTTTTAAATATAATGCTTACTAGTATAAAAACATATATTGAAGTTATCTATAACATATATAAGGCTTAACTATATAAAAATAGAGTATAAATCTATTGTGTTATTAAATATGTGTTTTAGAGTATTTGTGTGCCTATATGGTTGACCTTTACGACATCTTTTGGAGTCAATGGTGCAAAATAGTGGGGAGGTAGTCGGAAAGGAGATGCCTACCTCCATCATGGTTAGCCAAATATATCAGTCAATTATCGAGATTGGCTAAAAACATGGCAAAATGACATGTGATAAAATAAGAAAAAACAACAAATAATACAAAACGAATACTAATACACAAAAGACTTCTTCTGTGTGCCTGTGTTTGCTGAGGCGACAGCCCGCAACACAGCGGCCAGTAAAATTAGTTGTATTTCAGAAAAGGTTTAATTAATGATCTGAGACAAACGCATTTAATTTACCTTCTTCTTGTAATATAATTACAGAACTAGTTCTTAACTATGTCTTATGTGAAGTATTATAGAACTGGCATTTAATTAGTACCATTGTGAGTAAATGGCATTAACCAACTTGTAGTATGAGTGGTTTGGTGTAAAAGTAGTTCCTAAGTAAGTTTGATTTGTGTAAGGTTATGGTTGATTATTTTCTCTATCCTAACCTAAATACTTTTAAAAAGCTCATAATACTTAAAATTTGAAATATAGGAATGTAATTTTTTCGTAAGTCTTAATGTTAGTAGGATGTCTGTGCATTACCGCAGAGCTAAGAGTTGTATTCAATACACTTCCTTTCTTTACAATGAAGTCTTGAGCAAAATCCTATCTGAGATGAAATGTTTTATAATAGATGAAATAGTGTGGATTCTTTACATGATTGTACAGTGGCTCGAGATACAATCAAACCCTTTATATTTTTCTTTTGACGATAATGGGTTTTCTTCACCTGACTTATACGGCAAGTCGTTAGGATCCAATTGCGCTCAAAGAATTATATCTCCCGGGTCTTAATGAGCTTTATCCTCTGTGTCGGCAATCAGAGCTCATGACGGCCACAAAGAGACCACATTTACCCCTACTTCCTTACAATCAAAGTGGATTTTTATTTGTTCAATACAATCCCTATTGTTCTGCTAGTATATCTTAAGCATTCTTTAGCTACAAAGTGCCAACTCTTCGACCACAAATCCTTCTAATTTCTTCGTCTTTAAATATTTGAACATGGAATGTTTTTTCGCTAATGAGTCCTTTGAACGTTTGAATTGTTCTTAATCCGCACCTGCGACCTACACCATCGATTTCATTTTGTTTCTGTCTATACTGTCTTTCAATGAGTCAGAACAAAGTATTGTTTAGAAAATTATACATAGTCATTTCTTCACTGATTTTAATTGTATGGAATCTTCTCTTATAAATTTTGGCTCACTGTTAAAAACTTTATCTGGATTAAAAGAAATGTCCATGAATTTGTCTCAAAAAATTCGTTTATTGCAAGAGAAGAGTTTATATTGATTTTTTAATTTAATTTTATTGTTTTTACCGAATTGGTTCTTTCATGAATGTCTTAAGTTAATTTGTTTAAAAGTATATCTTTTAATAGCTAAATACTTGCTTAAACAGTTATTTTCTAAATTTAATGAACTGAAATCTCAATTTCGATTCCTTCTTATATAGCTACTGCAGTAGATGAGAATAAGTAAAATAAACCTAGCGATCACCTATCCACGAACTGACCTCATTATATGCTGCTTAACACTAGTGATCCGAAAAAAATAATATACTAGCGGTATGTTAATGAAACTTGACATTCTTATTTATTATCTTAGCATACTTCTTTCACAATTTTTTAAAAAAGTATACATGTTTTTCGATTAAAATTGATCTAATACTGTCATTGAGATAAAAAGTGAAACATTTGTTAGCCTTGTATAAGAACTTCATGCATGGAGAATTTCAAATCAATTCCAAAATTTTCCTTTGCTTATGATTTTACTAGTCCTAAGAGCCAGACCTAAAAAATGTGACTCATTTTGTACTACTTTAAACCAAATTTTTTTCAAAATATACCTCAAATTATGAAAGAAAAGCATAGTCTGCCTATCCAGAGTGGAATCCTTCATATAAATACGCTAGCTCAAAATATTAAAAAATCATACAAATTCCAGTTTTCTTGCAATAAGGGATCGTGTGCAAAACATGATTTGATCATTTTTTAAAGCTGATAAAATTCCCTATAAAACGAGTATTCTTCCGTAAAACCCGGATAACTACAACTTAAGTTATGAAATTTGGTAAATGCCCAAAAAAGAATACAAAAAACCAATCATTTTCAAAGTAATTCACTGAATTTGCATAAATTTACAATTTTTTTGGTGTTTTTGAAAGAGCCATAACTTTGGTTGTAGTCATCTGATTTTGATGATTAAACACTCGTTTTATAGAACATTTTATCACCTTTAAAAATGTTTCTTAATGTTTTGCACACGACCCACTGAGAACCACTTATTTCAAAAAAACTGAAATTCGTGCGATTTTATAAAATTTTGAGCATTCGCAATCATATGAAGGACTCCACTCTAGATAGGCAGACTACGTTTTTTCTTCATAATTTAAGGACTATTTTAAGAAAATTTTGGTTTGAAGTAGTACTAAATGAGTTACATTTTTCAGGTCCGGCTCTTGGACTAATACAATGATTTATTCGTACAAAGTTTTAATTCTCTAGCAATAACACATTGGTCACTGCGATGATACCAGCCACACTCACATATGGTGAAAGACAACTTGGTGAAAACCCCAAGTGTTTTTAAGGAAGCAATAAAACTGCTAGTTCAGTTGAAAACTTGGCTTTGGTTGTCCAGAGAAAACACATTTACTGATATTTACTGAATAAAGAGGAAATGTAAAAAGTTTAATAGTAAAAATTGTCAGATCACTAGGTCAGATCACTTCCAAAACAATTTCAAATCTATGTCTAACTATTGCTAAACTATGGCATAAACTGTCTGTCATAAAAATCACTTTAAACATTCTAATAGTATTCCTCTATCATTAAATATGACAAATAGATAAACATTTCCATCATTTATTAAACTATCTGTTTGTTTTCTAATACAAAAATTATATAGGATTCAAAAAATATCTTAAAGGTAAAAATAGAAAAAAATTATAAACAATAAATTAAAATTTCTTATTAAAAAAAATTAAGTGTATATAAGACTTAATTTACTACTTGTTTATGAAATACTTCAAAATTATAAATAATAATGAAGTATATGAGTTACTACTAACGTAAATTTAACTATTAAAATTTAAATGTTTGAGATATGAATAAACATATATATTACAATAAGCAACAAGTGCTAAAAATATGAAAAAAACTAATGATTAGAGGTTTCATCAGATTTAATATTATTATTGACAGGGTCGATAGGTCGGACAGTCATCACGACAGATGATCAAACCTAACTGTAAAGTTTTACTTTACTGTCCCAACTTCTAAACAATACATTTATGGATAGATTAATAGTTGTTGGTTGTACTTTGATTTAATTATATGATGATGCAAGAATGTAAATATTAAACTTTACATCACATGGTGATTAGACGATGATGGTAAAATTATGTTTTTTTTTATTGTTTGCTTCAAATTGGTTTTTATTTGATACTACAGATATCTTATTAAGGGATTGTATTTCGTTTGATTTGAACATCTTATTATTTAATAAATGAAACCTCTTACTAATTTATGTAATTTGTTATCGAGTAAATAGTAAGTTGTAAGTAAATTTACTTTACATTAGTAACATTGTGCTAAAGGGTAGGGATGCATCATCTTGTACTTATACTTCGAGGCATTGTCAGATCGGCATGCATGTAGATACCACAGTTAGGCACTTTTTGCCTACTCATTTAATTTAACAACTCATTGACTATTCTCTGTGTACTTATAATAATATAAAATTGGATCTGTTACTGTCGTGCGATTACTTCTTATCGCTAACTAGGAACAAATCTTTCTCGAGAGACTCTAAAGTATTATTACAATATGATGTAATTTAATAAAGAAACTTTAAAAAAAATTACCTTAGGAATGTAGGAACAACTTTTAGCTGCAGTATTCTTTTTTTAAAAAAATTACATATTTTAAAATAATTTTATAAATTCATAATAAAGTACCTATCGAGTCTTGAAAATGACATGTACCGCGAGAGGGAAATCTACGCAGCTAATCTGAAGCTTTACTTTCGGTATTTAAGTATAAATTTTACTATAGTTTCATGGCTATGATCTTTAATTTAAGTTCTTTTAAACAACAGGTTTTATCGGGCCTTGGTATCTTTTCAAGAACGTGGCATCTCATAAATATGAAACATGTCACACTTACAAAAGGAAAGAGCCTCAAATTTTATTATTCCTATAGTTCATAAACCCTGTCGACTACATAGGAGCACAAACGCTTCCAAAACCTAATCTCAACTGGATGAAAGACGAACGAACAAGCCGTTCTATGGCTCTTGGGATGTTCTATTATTCGATTGTTTTTATTATCGATTGATAGGTCTCTTAACTCCTTTGATCAGTTCCCTGGAGTAATTTTGGTGGCAGCTAGTTTTAGTTTTTTTTTAGAAACTTCTTTAAATTAATTACGGTTATTTCTCAACAGCTCAAAATACTAAAATTATGAAATAGAGGATAATAAATTTAAATTCTTCGAAAAAATGTATGCTTACGTAAATATGAATTACACCTATGTTTACTATTCTACCTTTCTAGCTTTAAAAACAAGTTTACAGTTAGTTTTCCAAATTATCTTTGTCTTTTTTAATGGCTTTATTATTTCTTCAAAATTATCATTGAAGTCTAAACAAAGATACATAACAACTAAATTACACAGACAACTAACTAAAAAGTAATTAATACATATAGTTTACCTTTAGCGCTGGTTCAATAACCCTAATTTCGTTGAAGGACCTCCTAAATTAGATAACTTTAGGAAATTGAGAAATAATTTAAGTTATGTAAAAAGAAAATGTCAAAAATAAGTTTTGTAGGTATATAATTATTTTTTGAAGTTGGTATTGAAGCTTAGTTTTTAAGATCATCGTTGTAGGTCTATAATTAGTTTTTATTTGTTTGTTAACTAGATAGGTGTATATTACAGTTGAGAAGGTGTATTTACGTATTAGTGTGAGTTGGTATCGGTCTAGTGAATATCTAACGCGTTCTGTAATTGTAGCTCGTCAAACTAAGTTGCTCTCATTGGCTCCCTTCTACCTGTACTCTGCGTTTTACCGGAAGCAGTTAAACATCCGTTCGCACCGCCTTCCATAAAAAAACGTTATTAAGATGAAGATCTGGGTTGTCATTCCGCCATTATGTTCCACCATTATGCTTTTTCCTTTTTTTTAATTCAACTTTTATTTCAAACAAAAAAATATAACGATTTGAAATTAGTTCTGAAAAAAGTAATTTTTGATGATTCTATTGTTTTTGTTAACTCTAAGAAAAAAAAAGAAAATTGAAATAATTTATCTTTAATGAAAAGTTTTCCGCTTTATTGACTTTTTTCGTTTTAATTTTTCTTTTCTTCTTTAACATTACTCTTTATAATTATAACCTTAAGTAAAATAAACATCTTATAAATACGAAGTTAAAATATAATGAAACCAGAGTTTTCTCATTGATATTACCTTATGTCTATTAAATTACCTTCAATTTCATTAATTGTTTAGAAAATTACAATTATTCCGAGTATCAGAGCATATAATCCTGGGGTTAAATAGAGCTAGGCATCTTCATTTTAATTGATTAAGTAATCAAATATTTCGGTGGGTTATAATAATTTGTGGTTATTTATTAGTTGAATTAGGAACCCTAAAATTATAGTTATAAGATGGATGGATGACGATGACGGCCTGAGAAGATCTCTAAGCCTGATTTAAAGTGATATAATTTAATATGAGAACATAAAGAAGTTCTGTATTTATTTTTAAATATAGCTCCAAACAATACATATTTTTTAATTTAGATTAATGAAGGACTCCTTAGGTTAATATATTTTAGTTAGGTTATATATTTTGATGGTTAGTGGCATTGTTACTTTAGGTCAGTAATACGATTATAGTATGATTAGATTGAAGGAAAAAAGGAGTGTATTCTTCAGTAGATAATAAGTAAGGTAGTGGACAGAGAGTCTGTATTCTTCAGTAGATAGTAAGTGTTGTGTGTGGTAGTGGACAAAGAGATTGTATACTTTAGTAAGTAGTGGGTGTAGTTGCAGAAAACTGTATTTTTTACTAGCTTTGTAGGGCTAGTGATATTGTAAGATTAAGCAAATAGTTAGTGGTTAGTTGAGGAGTATGTTTTAGTAGGTAGTTACTTTGTTATTGTTACATGCAAGTGTTTTTGTGAATAGTAATGCATGTATGACTGCAATGCATGTATGAGATAGAATGCATTTAAATGTGTTGGTAGATAATAATGCATGTATGTGTGTTGGTAGATAGTAATGCATGTAAATTTGGTAGATGGTATGCATGTAAATGTGTTGGTAGATAGTAATGCATTTAAATGTGATGGTAGATAGTAATGCATGTATGTGCGTTGGTAGATAGTAATGCATGTAAATGTGCTGGTGGATAGTAATCCATGAAATTGTCGTGGTAGATAGTAAGTATAGTTTGTTGTTGTAAAGCATGTTGCCATTAAAAATGAAATGACTTAACAAAAGATATTATAAAATTATATATTTAACAAGTTAGGCTTAATTTTCAATTTCAGTATTGTACTATTTAACAAGTATAAAGGTAGTTTATTGTATTTTAAATATATTTTAGCGACCAGCGAAAAATACGCTGTATTAAACTATTACAAAACTAATTTAAATTTAAAAGTGTACTATCATTAATCATTCTGGTGACCTTTATTAATGATTTAAGGCATATTTATTTAATTTTTAGCCAAGGAATATTATTGTTAAACATATATAATTACATAATTTGGGCAAGTGTTGTTATTAGATATGATAAATCAGTGAGTTTAGAGTTAGTAAATGGAGACGACAGGTATGAGATAAGAGTTTGTGTCATGGTTTCGCTTCCTTGTAGCGAAACACTTGCTTCGTAGAATTACTTTGTACAATCATCATTGCAGAGATCCTCGTCTCTTATCTTGTTTCAGAATAATCTTTGAACCTCTTTCAACAGTTTAACTTTAATAAAGCCCTGAGAAATTTCAAGTTTAGAATATTTTAGTTACAATCACGGTGTAAAATCTACATATTTTCTTCATTATTGATTACTTCTGACAGCTCATTACATATTTCTTAGGTTAGCTTTCCAAAATACTTTAGCAGTTACTTTATAAACTTTACGCTAATATGCGTTGCTGATTATCGCAGAAGCAAAACAGGAACAAGTGGGAAATCAGAGGGGAATTTGGTGGTGGTAAACAAATGATATAGAATATTAGATAGCTGCATTTTTTTACTTTTCCTCATTTATAACGTAGGTTAGGAAAAGTATTGTGTTTGCTAAAAAATCCGAAGACGGGATGAAACCGGAATTGTCCGTTTCAGGCGTTTAAAGGCCTCCTGAGTGGTTTTCACAAAGTTGTCTGTGTGTCTGTTATTATCGAGTTTATATTTCGTTGTTAATTCATAGAGAGTTGAAACTTCGTACAAAAATCTGTCTACAGCTGCAGTTGTACTTTTCGGAAAATAATGTTTTTATGACGTCATTAACCTGAAATAATGACTCAACGAAAATTCCGAAAAATCATAATACGTGGAAAAATGATGCGATCGGATTGAGATTTAGCACGCATGTGGCTATGTATAAGAAAAATGTGTGTGCTAAGTTTCATCTCATTATCAGCATTAGGTCTATTTTTATCAAATGACTTGTGTACGTTTTTTAAAAATTGTAGAAAATAATTCAATTGGGTTTAAATTTGGTACAAGTGTATATCTTTACTTAGTATATAAGTCCCCTCTAGTAATAATATCTTTATGTATAGATGTTACGATTACAATAGTTATTATGGATGTGATTTGAGTAATAATATTGTCAGTAAAAATGGGTATTTGTGCCGCTAAATCCCTAGATGAAACACTATCTCTGGGTATCAATAAAACATATTTGTTTGGTTATACTCATGTTTATAATTTACCTTCTGATGAATATTCTTCTTTTATCCTCTTTAGCAAAATGGGAGACCAATGTTGGCTCATTTGCTGGTCTTTTAGAAACAAATTTCAAATTCATCGTAATCGATAGTTAGAGATATAGTTGAAAAAAAATCCTGATAACACAATTAGACCTTATGATGGACTTTTATGTGAAGTTTCTCCTTTTAATCATTATAACACTGAGAGTTCCAAGATAAAGGGACTTGGAGATCTTAAAAACATCTGAAACGTATAACTCAAGGGAAATATCAGTTTTAGAGTTTTAGTGCGAACGCAATACTGTTCCTATTAACCTACATTGTAAATAAAAAGCAAAAAGATAACAACTATTCTTTTCTTAATTTGCCATTAGATTAAGTTGAGCAATGTCTTAGATTTTAAAAACTATTGATGTTAGTGTAATTTTTTAATTATTTTTTTACGTTTACAAATACGTTACAAGACAATGTAATTAGCTATAATGACGGTTTATTTTATTAAAAATTATATTTTATTTTTTTCTTGTATTTGGTAAAAATATCTTGTTTATAACGGATCTGTTATAAACGTGTGTTTGTTTAAAAATGTGCAAAAACAAACCTTCCAATGTCTAATTGAAACAAGGAAGTACTGTAAACATTGGAAACTAATAATTTCAACTTAATATCATGATAGGTTTCGTTCTCCATCTGACGTCTGTCTGACAGTTTGCGTTGAATTTAACATCAAACTGACCATGACCTATGTCAAACGATAAACTTTGTTTTTGATTTCTTATTTTAAATATTTTTAACGAAGCTAAAGAACTTAGCAAATCAAATTTAAAATAGAATCTTATTTGCATTGCTTCAACTTTGTTTATATGTTTCCATAAATAGTTAAAATTATCCGACTTATAGAATTATTGACGCGATATGCTTGCTCTGTTATTATCCTCTTTAGCAATAACCTTATTCGATCTATGAAGGATATTTTCACTATTATTTACGTTAAATGTTTACTTTTATGAACATTTTGTATTAAACAAATTGTAAGGAAGATTATAACAAATAAGCGTATAATGGGATTTTAAACAAAACACATTAGTGGTTAGTCAAGGAAATTGTTATGTTCGTTGAAAAAAATTATTTTGAAAAAAAATTGTTAGTTCATAGGAATATTATTTAAAATGGTGATCTAAGTTGTTATTTAAATTTTTTTACCGTAAATGGCAATTTTATATAAAATTAATGGTTACTATAGAATATAGGTATTAGAGAGACATCACAGTCATATCAATAGTAGCGTTGATCGTAAATCAAATATGTCTTTATACACTCTGATAGCTATTTTCTAAAAATTCTGAAAAAGCCATTATTTTGACTAAAAATTTAAACGTCTACATTAAAAGAAAATCCGCTAAAAATCAATGCATAAAATTTATAACTCCGAAATATATTAAGGATAATATGTGATTACCTTTTATAATATTTGGCTATTATTTACCCATCTGCCAAATTACCTATCATGCAACGTTGTATTTGACCAACGTTGTATGCAAACCAGTATTTTGACTGGTTTGAAATATAAAGTTTTATTTAGTTTCAATATTTGTTAATCTTTATGTTTTTGTTAAAGATTTAAAAATAAGGGTCTCTTTAAAAATCTTTTTCTTATTACTTCGATTCTTTTTTCTTATTACTTCGATTATATTTGTCGTTGAAATAAAATGTTCTAAATTTGTTTACTATTAGCCTGTTTGAAATCATCCACCTGAAGCAGATGCTTATAATTTCAACTAATTTTAGAAGTAGCCTAGATAAATTGTGTAGAAAATTTTAAACAAATTTGATGAAAACAAGCAAGGAAATAATACACTTGTGGGGACAATTTTTTTAAAACGTTTTAGTTAATAAGGATAAAAGGCAATGAAATATTAGATTCAACCGAAAATTCATTACCTTCTCCACGACCTATCTAAATTTCACATTACTAGATCTCTGACCTTAAACGTTTCTGGGTTACATACTGTGATGAAAGCATAACAGCTGGCCTACAAGTCCATTATTGTTACAAAACTTTAATTGTACGTGTATATTACACAGCATTAATCTAAGTACTAAGATTCTCATAGATGAGATTCATACTTTATCCAAGTTTTCGAAACTTGTGATTACAGAATTCACCTAACGCAATTAAATCTTTGTTAATAAAAGATATCCACTTTGTTTGAATCGATGTGATAATCGATACTTTAATTTAGTATTACAATTTAATTCTATTAATGTTTTTTATTAATGCTTTTTTTTTTAATTAGCAATAGTAATGTTTTTTATTGATGCTTTTTTCAATTACCAATAGTAGTGTTATTTATAAATGTTTTTTTTAATTAGCAATATTAATGTTATTTATTAATGTTTTTAAATTAGCAATATTAATGTTATTTATTAATGTTTTTTTTTTCAATTAGCAATAGTAGTGTTATTAAATTTGTTCTTGCTATTAAAAACAACATTTTATCGTGACAAGCAATTTATTACGTAAAATAAGTATAAATAATCTCAGTGAATTTAACTTCAAATGATTGTCGTTTGGTTCATGTTTGAACACGGGATTGATCCCTTCGCAAGACCTAGTTGGGGATAATAGTGGAAATATTAGTAAGCCTCTTTATCATAGTGATAAGAATAGTAAACAAATTCTACTATAATATGTAACAATAATATCAAACTCTATGAAGTGTTATGAGTCTAACTATAGTCCTTTTTACTTTACCTCATTTATTTAACGTAGGTATAAACGAAAAGTATTGTGTTTGCGAAAAAATTCGAAAAGCTGGATGATACTGAAATTATCCGTGTCAGGTGTTTGACAAAATACTACATGGTTGTCTGTCTGTATGTGTGTTTGTGTATTTAATCTACGTATCTCCTAGTGTATTTATTCTAGATAGATGAAACTTGGCACAAAAATCAATCTTTAGGTCTACTTGTGCTATTATTTGGCACGCATGTAGTCTTATGTAAGACCAAAATTTGTTTTACATTAGTTTACGTAAAATATTTGAATAAACACGACATATATTTTGGTAGCAGATCAGGAACATAGATATATACAAACAAGTAGTATTTAGACGACCTTTGACATTTGAAGCTGACAAATAACTCAGTGCGTAATCCAATAGAATACTCATCCACCTTGCCTTGACTTTGACTTAACTCACTTAACTATAAATAGAAACGGATCTTTACATTCTTATCTTTTTACACTCGTAATAAAAATATTAACTCATGTTAATAAACACGTTTAGTTAACTTTAACAAATAGTTTGCATAAATTAAAACATCTTGTCACGATTTGGTGACTTTTTCGTTACGCAACGTCCTTTTAACTTAACAAAATAAATAAATAAGAATGAATTAAATAATTTAAATAAATATTACATAAAAAAATAAAAATGTTAAGTTTTAAATAAAGTTATTCAATGGATTAGTACAAAATAAATGTAAAATAATTAAAATAATTGAATGTGCATATTATACTCTCACGATTTTAAATTTATTTATATATGGATAGAATAAAGTATGTATTTACTATATATGATGTAAAATGTAAATACATTTGTGTATTGCAATTTATCTTATTCCGGTTTTAACTGATAGAACTAATATAGTAGTTACCATAAGTAAGTCCTACTGAATACTTAGCGAGTTAGGTGTCACTAAGTAATGGTGTTTTGCTGTTATTAGAAACTAGACATCTTACATGCCAAGTATAAAACTTGTACTTTATTTGTTGTCTAATCTTTTTATCGTGTATTATCATTTGTTATCTAGATATCGATTTGAAATTTATATTTTATGTTTTTATATTGGATAAAGTTGTAGTTGAAAAATTTCTAATGTATAAAGTGGTTGTAAAACATAGTAAAGTAGTTTACTTACAAGTATCAAGTTTTGTAAATAAAATTGTCCCTTCCCTTTATAAAGTCAATGTTTGTTGTAAGTAGAGTATGTTTAAAGCAGAGAAAATGGTTTTTGGTTTGAAAATATCCTCAGTTTTCTAACCTTAGTATCCCTTAGAGCATCCATCACCATTACTAGCCTTACTGTTTTTTGCTGGGAAAGAAAATGTGTCGATTTGTATGGCAAGCAGAGCTCCGTTCCCTCTGTAAGAATTAGCCTTTTCCTTTCTACCCAAAAAAACATAAAATTTGTAAAAACTTAGTATAAAATTTTCTCCTCAACTATCTCTTTAAGGATTCAGACTGTGTAGATATTAAAACAGTTCTTCTATACAACTCCCCTTTCGGTTAAGAATAACAATTTAAAGTCGTTTAACGCTCATAAAATAAATCTGTATGTTAAGTCAGTTTCACCGACCTTTTCACAATAATACCAACAAGATATTTCGTTACTTGATTTCCTTCGCAGAAACATCCTCAGACCTTGCGATACTGATCACATTAACGTCGAAACGTAAACAATAAAATATGTTTTTTTGGAAAGGGTTTAATTCAATTTTTCAACGTTTAAGATTATGTCTGATATTGCAAAATTTACCTCGTATCCTTTGGGTTTGAAGATGTTTAGTTTATTGCGATTGTTCTGTCTTGAGATAAATAACAGCTTCAATAGTACACAAAGATTCCATTGTGTAGTTATTTTCAATGGAGATTTATACGTTTGTGTTGGGACTATACTTAGTTGAAATATGACGTCAAACAGTTTACTCTATCTCATTACTTACTTTAAACTAACCAATCACATTCCATTATTTGTTTTTATAAATCAAAACCGACTAATAGATTGCTTTAATAAATATTAAAATCTAAAAACTCTTTGGCTATCTTTTGTGACATAATGGTTGATCCATGCCTTTAGTCTTGTTTTAGTTTAGTTGTCAAGGTCCTGTTTTAGTTTTTTCTGAAGGATATATAATTTACAATTTCCTCTAATATAGAGGACCTAGACCATAACTTCTTACGAAAATGAATGCGGGACTGTACAATCTTTATGTGTTAGGTACTAATTAAATATTATCAAGGTTAAAAAAAAATCAGCTTGGAATCTATACTGCTTCGTTTTAAGTTTTTGTTTAATTTTTTAGTAAGTTAAAATTGTAAAACTCTGCAAACTTTCCTTACTGATATAATTACCGCGGTTTACCTAATTATCCAAATTATTATTATCTTCATTATAGTTATTAGGAAATTTTCAAAGAAAAAATGAGTTTATGAGATTGGGGTCATGGTGGGGGTGAGGTAGATTTTTGAAAATGGGGTCTCTCTGATCAAGAATATATATATTATATATATATAATATATATATATATATATATATATAATATATATATATATAATATATCTGTATGTATGTACGAGATTTTTGTGTCCTAGACGTTTCTATGGGACACAATAACATTCATTCATTTTGGATTAAAATGAAACTTAGTACAATAATCAACCTTCTTAATTTTTAAAACTCTATTGTTTTTTAAACATGTGTGACGTCATTAACCCACAAAATTGACCCCATAAACATTTCAAAAAATCACAAATCTTTATATAGTATTTTGACATTTTTTACACATATACTACAATGAATGGTTCACAAATATACAAAATATCATTTTATTATCAGTAATAGCACTGGTTTTATGGATTGACATGTATACGTCATGTAAAAAAATATGTGTTGATACCATACATATTTATGTTTACATTGATTGACATAACGTAAACAAATAACGTATTTTTACTAATACCTTTAAAAATTTGCTTATATCGTGGCAGTATAACACTTATATAAACCAGTAAAATGAGAATCTAATAAAGCACAATAACCATGTGCCGCGAAGCGGGCTCGAGCGCCGACGCCGTGTTGCAGCTAAGAGGCCTTTTGTTTCTATCTATGTATCTATGTTTAAAGCAGATAAATAATACCCTCTGAAAGTTGCTAAATCATGCTGATATTGATTGCTAAAGCTGAACTAAAAACAAATCTTGATATATTTAATAAAAATGTCACATTTATCTCGTTTTTGAAAAGTTTTGTTTGGACAATCATTTTTCTATATATATTTTAAGGTCGAAAGAATGAAATGACCAATTTAAGCTTTAAACTGGTTATTTATTATTTATACCTGATATTTTGAGTTTTATTAGCCTTTACCGTTTAAACTGACGCTTACATGCACGGCAGTTAATCACTTAGTTAGAGAGAGGTTTATAATAAAGTTAAAAATGCGTTTATTTGCTGATAACGACGGTACTTGAGTGATACATTGTGTGTGATAAATGTGCGGGTCGTGCTAATGTGTGGAAATTTCCCGTAGAGTTATGGTTGCACATTTTAAAGCCATGCATTTTGTCCACTCTTGTCCAGTCCAGGGGTTTAGTTTACCCCTTATCTACTGGCCCCGGTGTAATTATACCAGCTCACATATCATATACCCTTGAAATTATCCGGAAATTAATCTGCAGAGGGTTTCTAACTCAGGCAAGCTGTTTTCCCTTCGCCCTGTCACCTTCCTCCTTTCCATCCTTTGCACCCTTATATTTATTAATTTTTTCTCTTTTAAAAAATTCCATAGCCCATTTTGATTTTTAAAAAATACATCGAAAAATAAATCAACTGCCTCCGTGGCCGTAATCTTATAGACACTCGATTTCGGCACCGGAGGTCCGGGGTTCGCAGTTCGGGCTATGCTCTAAGATTATATGAATAGTAATTGTATTAAAAGATTTCGCCAACTTTAATTAATTATTAGGAATATTAGACGTAAACCATCTTAGGTGGTCCCTGCTGGGTAAATGCTCTGAAGGGCAGAGAGGCCCTAAAACGGACAATATATTTTACATCGAAAAATAAAGGTCTCTTTGCAAAACACTAGTATCTGTTTTGTAGTATCTGTTACATACAATACGACGTATAGCAATTAAAAGGCGTAAGGTGTCAATGCCTAAAACTTTTTTTAGCAAAAATTTAAATTTTATAAATTCACGCCTTAACATTATTATTGCTTTACTTGCATCACTTTCTTCCTGTTTCAAAAATTATTTTTATACATCGAGGAAGTTTGTGGGTATTCAAAAACATTACTTGACATTAGTTTAATTATTTTGACTGATTAGTACTGACTAGGTTAGTAACATAATGAGCATGAGCATGAATGGAGTTTATTATACATAATGAAAAAGAAAAGTCTCTCCAAAAAATAAAACTTTATTGGTAAAGCGCTTTCAACCTAAAATAAAGGCCATCATCATTACAGAACTGTTGAAGAAATAAAAGGAAAAAGAGACTCTTTTACTCTTTAACAGTTTTGCACTACTGACGAACCTCTAGTAGGTGGGAAGTGCTTTGCCCATAAAGTTTTTTTTATGTGGAAAGACTTTTTTTTATTATTTAGGTTAGTAATATAATTTTATAATTATAAAATTATAATTTAGGTTAGTACGAAAACCTTACCCAATTTCTAATACTCCTTATCTCTTTAGCGAAATAAGAAAGCTACTTAACATTGTTAAAGGACTATTTGTGAAATTCGCTTACATTTTTTATTTAATTTAATGTATATTTTCCACCAAATCCAATCAAACTAGCAAGAGAAATAAAAAGAAGAAGGGTAAGACAATAGTTTAGCCTGAATCTAATATATTGAGCAGCAAAGGCGTAGACTAACTTCTTATTTTGATTTTTCTACCGGTTTGAACAGAAAATATTCTCTTGCTAGTTTCAAAACGCTTTTCTTTAAATCTGATTTATGAAAATAATTAAATGTTTTTTACCTTTCCTCATCTACTACGTTAGGGAATTAGGAAAAGTATTGTGTTTCCCCAAAAGTCCTAAATTAGGTTTTACCATGATTATTTTTAGATTATTCTAATAATTAATTATAGCTAAAGAAGTCTTCAACATTAATTACAGTAATTATTTTCAATGGAATTATTATACATTTGTTTAATTATTACTGAATCTTTTTAATTATTACGATTAATTTAAGATAAGATACACTGAGAGACATTTTCAACATAACTTACAACCGATTGTAGATTTTGATAGTTTAGAGAAAGGTTTCTTGTTCTTCAGTTGAACCCAAACTATTGTTCTCCATACTTGACCAAATTTAAACAAATTTGATGCAAATTTTATTGCATAATAAAACAAGACATGTTTATATATATATATATATATATTTATATATATATTATATATATATATATATATATATGTATATATATGTGCGTGTGTGTGTGTGTGTAATAAATAAAGACACATGTACCTTTCTATGATACTTGTATTTATACTTAAGTTATGCTTTTCATCTTTTCTCTCCTATACAGCAAAAAGTATTTAATTCACTCTAAATACTTTTAAGAGTGAACTCTACTCTGAAACCAAAATTTTTATTTTTTACATACTTAACTATTATAATAAGCGTGGAACAGGTTTAACGGAGGTTTAACTGAAAGGTTAAGAAGTTTTAAAATATATACTGCCTGGATATGTATTTATATTTTTTCCTCATTTTATTTATTTAATAATAATTGTACCTATTATTATATTTTTTACTGGCTGTGGCTGTTAATGCTATTTTTTTTTTTTTTTTTAGTTCTGTAAAAGAATTTTAATTTCAACTTAAATCTATACACTTTTACTTTTATATAACAGCAAATAACTCGTTCTGATTTGCCCGCAAGGCTAATAAATAATCAATTATCTAGTTATAAAATTACATTTATTAAAGTAATTGGACAAAGTTTTTACAACTATCTATGAATATTTTACTAACCGGTAGTTAGGCAATTGAATAAAATAAACAAATTAGGTGAATATTTTGCTTATAATTTGCTTTTTACAAGTATAAATAGTTCTCAGAAAGCTTTACAAATAAGTTTTTAGACTCGCTTTTAGCGAATTTCTAGTTTTATTATTAGATTTCTGATTAGAGATGTTAGAATTTTATTATTTTACTTAATATATTTGCTTTTTGGTTGTTTATATAGTGCAATTTATTGTTAATAAATTATAACTGAACTGTTGAATGAATTACTGCTGTTACACGCATTGATAATATATATTGGTTGTTTTAACGTAGATTTTGTGGCATAGACTTACCATAATGTTTATTAAAAAAACACACCAGAATTAAAAACAGTAATATATTGTCAACCACTATAGTATGAAAAAATTATAACTGACCGGATTCGACTTTACGTCATCATAAGAGCTTTTTACAGACAGTAAATAACAGAGTCTGTAAACAGCTCTGTTATAATTTTTTTATACTATTGTGGTTGACAATATATTAATTGTTTTTAATTCTAGTGTGTTTTTTTAATAAAAATCATGGTGTTGATACACGCTTTAATTGAAGTTTGCTTGAACAGCAAATATCGATTGCAGGTGATTTACCAATATCTTCCTCCTTTTTCTATCATTAATATCTCCTCTTCCTTTTTTTATTCATTTATATCTTCCTCCTTTTACAACACTATAGTTTTTAAGATTTCTTGGCAGACGTTTATAGATTAAATTTGTGTCGCGCACAAGCCTTGAGCTTATGCGACACAAATAGTCAATATATATTATTTTATTTATTTATAATTTGTAATTTAACTTTTGTAAACAGGTATTTATATATAAATAAACGATTTATTTATTATAAAAAAATAAGTTCTTTCAAGTTTAAATTTTAAATTTAATTACCTAAGCTAAGGGATTAAAATATTCTTGGGTCAATTTATGTGAATAACAATAATAAAAAATCGGTTACAACGTTCCTCGGAATTTTTCCTCATAAAGTCGGACTCGCTTTGCTTGTCCTCAGAATGTTTAAGTCGTTAAATTTATACCTCAAACATCTTTGAACTCGCTTCGCTCGTCCTTAGATAGTCAATATTTTTGTTTCATTCGTAGCGATCACCCATCTGGGCACTTAACACGCTTGATAATTCAATAAAAATCATGGATTTACTTGTGTAACTGAAACAAAACTTACTGTGCTTATTTATTACGTAAAGGTATACATTTGTACCGAATTGCAACTGAATTGGACTCTTTTCCAATTTTTTATATTTTTTTAAAGAACGTATATACGACATTTGATGAAAATTGAGCTGATAATGAAATGAAACTTGGCACATATACATGGCTATATGCGTGCCAAACCTCATATTGATCACAACATTGTTCAGCGTTTTATGATTTTTCGAGAAATTTTCTGAGGCATTATTATAACAAAACTACTCTTTTGACTCTTTAGCATAAATAAATTGGGAGCTACGATGATATTATACACATTCACATACAGACAGACGACTTTGAAAAAACCACTCAGAAGGTCTTTAATACACCTAAAACGAATAATTCAGGTGACATCCCGGTTTCAGATTTTTTCCAAATTCAATACTTTTCCTATATACTGTGAAAACTTTTCCTATATAAATGAGGAAAAGTAAAAAATTGGCACATTCTGGATCCAACTTGCTTCACAAAATTTAAAATTTGATTTAATCAAAGTCATTCTAAATGTACCACTTAAAAATTATCTCAATATTAATTAGCTAAAAGAATTTATAGTGTGCTGAATTTATTCCTGACTTCTTGCCTTTCCATATTCTCTTCGATAGGTAATTTTAAAAACTGCTGTTTAAGAGAACAAACCTACCTCATACCATATCATACAAACTTTAAAACCTAAATTACTCAATAAATAAAAAGAACAATAATACTTAGACCATATTAATGTAATAATTTTCACCGAAATACATTTATAAATTAAACACGATAATAAGATACGAAAAACATTGCTGAAAACTGTAAAATTATCTGACTACATGATTCAGTGTCCTCTTAATTTGACACCTTGTTCATTATGAAATAATTATAAGGGTCAAACTGTACTGGGCTTAATATAACCCTTCCAGGCCCTAAGAATACCTTTGTAAAATAATTATAACATATCATAATAACTGACATTGAAAAACCCTAAATTGTCTTGCCACGTTTGTAATTAAATTACAAATTTGTGGAAAAACAAATACGTACTTCTCATGTTTTTAATTTAACTTGATTAAATATCATATAATTAGTTTTTAGTAATTAGTGTGTACGAAGTTTTATTTTCAATATATTGCTATATTGATTAGATAAAATTGATAATAATGTAATTATAAAATCTTGTTTTATTTTAAAATAATTTACTGTTTTATTATTTTTACTTATCCTCATTTATAGTGTAGGTATATATCAAATTATTGTGTTTTCATGAAAGATCCAAAATCGAAATTTTTCCCGAATTATCCCTTACTGGTGTTTTTCAGGACTCCTTTGGTTTCATAAAGTTGTCTGTCTATATGTATGTGTGTGAGTGTTTGTCTGTTATCATAGTAGGTTCAAGATTATTTATGCTTATGAGTTCAAAATAGGCACAAAAATCAATCTTTAAGTGAATTTGTGCTATCCAAAAAAAATTGAAACTATTTGATAAAACAGTGATGACTATTTGATAACGTAGTGATAGCTATTTGATAATATAGTGATGGCTATTTGATAACATAGTGATGGCTATTAGATAACACAGCGATAGCTATTTGATAACATAGTGATAACTATTTGATAACGCAGTGATAGTTATTAGATAACACAGTAATAGCTATTTGATAACGCAGTGATGGCTATTTGATAACATAGTGATAACATAGTGATAACTATTTGATAACAGTGATTTGAGTGATAACTATTTAACAGTGATGGCTATTGATAACATAGTGATAACGTTTGATAACAGCTATTGATAACACAGCGATAGCTATTTGATAACATAGTGATAACTATTTGATAACAGTGATGGCTATTGATGATAACTATAGTGATAAATAATTGCAGTGATTTGATAACATAGTGATAACTATTTTATTATAAAATAGTGGTTGATGGTTGATATTAATTGTTTTTAATTCTAGTGGGGTTTTTTTTTATAAAACATCATGGTGAGTCTATACCACGAAATCTACGTCAAAACAACTAATGATTCAATCTCCAATGCCTAATGATAACCCAAAAGCACGCGCTAGATAATTGGTAATTAGGATTCTAATGTTGTCATTGTTGCTTAGACAGTGATTTTTAGACATCTAGAGTTGAAAAGAACTCATTAATATGGATATAGAGAGCACAAACTGAATTCATAATAACAAAGTTTCTAACATCAGGCTAATATAGGGTTAGAGTAAAATATGATCTATATGTTGATCGTCGACTATGATTAGTCGTCGATCATAGTCCATAACCTTAAAGCGCCTTGCTAACATTGTTACATGCTGCCAATTTGTTATAAAAGCGTTGAGCGCATGTATTATTACAGTGGGTATGCGCTCATTAAAATAAAAAATATGATTGGGATTGCCTTAACTGGTATTGCCTTACTGAGACTTAAAAATGTATAATCACTATTTGAAGCACTTGTAAGAGCTCAGACAATTGTACAGATTGTCTTAACTAAGAACTTTAATTCTAAATTTTTAAATAAATTTTTCATAGCCAACTTATAGAAAACCTTAACTTTGATACAATTAAAAGTTTATAATTTTTCATTATATTATCTCACACAAACAAAACTGAGATTATTAATGACATAAGTTCAGTAGATCGCTTCTTCCTTTAGTTATAATTAAACATTTTATTTAACAAAAAAATATTCTAAGTTTGAAAAACCCTGAAAATGTTATAAATTTAATGCATGTGTTTCAGTTTAAAAACTTTTCTCACCATTGTCCATTTTAAACCAAGTTTTTTTACCACAAAATTAAAATGTATGAGTAAATGTTATATATGTCTTTTAATAACTTTAAACATTACTCTATATTTATAATTAAATTATTTCCTAATAATAATTATGTATTGTTGTTTTTTTATTTATGAATTTATTATTTTGATAGTAAATATGTAATTGGCTTTATTAATATCTGTTTTGGTTTTACTATCTAGTGTATTAAAAGGTTTATTACGTATGAGTATAAAGTTACTCATCTAGAATATTAATAGTTAATTGTTGCAAATTCCGAGTTTAACCCATTAAATGACTATGTTAACATAACTTCAGAAGTTACAGTATTAATCTACTCTATAATGTTCATCTAACTAGTTTATTAGACAACATATTCTTTCACCAATATTGATTATGTATTCAAGGTTATTTTGTTAAATACATTTAAAGTATAACAATAATTTTGTGGCATTTGCAAGCTCTAAATTATTAGAAAAACAGACACGTCTTAATTGCGAATTCGCTTTTTAATCCGACTTGATTTTCGCGCAACATAAGGTCGAAAACTATTGTTTATAAACCAATTTGTATCATCCTGTCTAGATTAGGTATAGATTGAATCCATGATCGCACTGTGTAATATAATAATACCTGAACTGCAAGAGTTTCATGAATTTACTAGAAATTAGTTTTGGATTATGTATGAAATATTACAGACCAATCTTTCCAGTATCTTACAAGAAACAACCCATCCTCCTCTAAAATTTCATTTGACCTAATCTAAGATTGTACCCTAAGATTTGAGCACATCACACAGTTAAGAACCATCCTTTCAACTAAATTTTAAGTACTTAGCTATTTATAAAACTAATATAATTGTGTTTTTTTTTCAGATAGTCTGAAGATGTCCTGGAGATTTTGTCTTAAAATAATAAAGATGATCATTTAGTGAGATACTTACGAATTATAAATTTTCTTGTAAATACAGAGTAGTAATACATAGGACTTAAAATTTCTATAAATTTATTATTTGAAATTGAAGACATAATAGGTATGTTTTATTGTTATTATTTTTTAAACATTGATGTTTTTTATATTTATTTGATTATTATTTATATTTACTTGTCCTTATATAAATATTTGATGACATATATAAAAATATAACAGATTATCGTGGTTACATTGAAAAACATTATAACAAAAAGAAAGAATTTAACACCTTTTAGAATAGTACTTTACAGAACACTGTCAAAAGAAAAATATCTAAATTTAAATTGTGAACTGAATATAAGACTTTTTACAGATCAAACGCTTTTCCAATAGACCTCTCCAGACATATTGGAAAGTAATTTTAATTATAAGTGTGTATTTCTGTATCAAGTCTCGGATAGCTCATTAGGCTGGAACATTATACGCTAAAAAGTAGGTCTTTGTTTTAAATCTGCTCAAGTTGAGATTATTTTTAATTAAAGACCATAATTTGGTTTTTTAAATCCAGGCGAAACGGTTCTTATATAAGAAAAAAATAATTAACATTTGGCAAATTTTATTTTTAAAAAAACGCTTATGAGTTTTCAATCATGGAATGTTAAATCTATTATTTCTCTAAATATTTTTTTTTAAAAAGTCACATAAAAATAACAAATGACCAAAAATATAATTCTGATAAACAATTCTCACTTCTTTTTAATTCTTATTCAACAGCTGTTTGTATTTTAATTATCTGTTATTAAATAAAATAAATTAAATAAAAATATATGGAATTGTAGAAACAATACCGCTAGCTTTAGATGCATTAGAATGCAGGTGTTCTCATAAATTACCTGAAAACTTTCCTCTGCCCTTACTCAAAGGGTTATAAGGGCCTAAACGTCATTTCCTATTATTTTTTTGTTTTTGAATAATTTAAACTAAATTAGTTTAATGCATCTTATTGTTTTGGGTTGAATAATTTTTGAGTTTAAGTCATATTAATTAATGGGACTTGAGTTTTCTTTAATTTATACTTTATTTTAGATTTGTTGGATTTTAAAATGGATTAATCGTGTTCTAACGAAGTAAATAGCGTTGTTTTATTGTGATGATCAATTTTGAAAAATAAAGGAGTGTATGAATAGAGTTAAGAAAAATTCTTCTCAAAATTAATTAACAGGCTAAATAAGCTAATATAATTCATTAAACATTTTACAAGGGTTAAAAGCAATATTTTTTCACGAAGTTTCAAATAAGTAAATTATTTAAATTAAAGAAAGTACGTATTTAATTAGTAACTTATTACTTATTAACGTATTAATAAGTAACGTATTACTTTACTACTTTACTGTACTTTAATACGTAACTTATCACTTATTAACGTATTAATTAGTAATGTATTTACATTTAAGTAAGTATTTAAATTAAACTTTTTCTTTTATGCTAATCTAATGTGTTAAGAGAACATATATTATGGCCTATTTTTCCGGATTACACTTTATGATTGTACCTAAAAATATTGGGTTTTTATAATTTTAAACAATTATGCTTTTAATGCTATTTAAGTGTATTCATAATAAAAATTTAAAAATAAGTATAATTTACCCACCTTATGAACGAGAAATTGGAAATTTCCTTAAGAATGAGGATTTGAACTTAAAATTTAATTTTTATTTTATCATGTGTATTATATTTTTATACTTCTTAAATTGATTTTTATATTTGCATAAAATAATAATAATAAGAACTATCTTATACCATAGTTTTTATTAAATGCAAAAATGAATGCAAAACATCGGCAGTATAAATCAAAATAATTGACTATATCATCATGATAGCATCAGACTTCACGCAAACCTTATCCTAGAGAAGCGAGTGAAATTGTTTTTTAAAATGATTAATATATGTCGTAGACCATCTTTGTCTATGTTATTATCTTGTTAACGTTCCATTAATATTTCATAATTGTTTTCTTATTAATTGTTTGTATTTTCTCCATTTTACTTATTTATTATTATCATAGATTTACTTTATTTATTTTTTTGTTCTATTTAAGATATATTTATTTTTATTTTATTTCATAAAAAAAAAAGTTAACTTTTATATGTATTTGTTGTAATTATTAAATTAGGAATAATTATATTTTAGTATTTATTATTGAATTATTTATTTTTATACCGGTGATACTATAAAGGTATAAAGAGTATTTAAATGAACAAAGTAAATGTAAAATGTAATCAACATGAAATAAATTAAAATGTAAATAATAAAAATCATAAGATATTGTAAAAGCTAAAGTAAATGTAAATAAAAATTACATTTAAATATGATTAATAATAAAATGCTTTGTACAAAATCTGTTTAAACGTATGTATAAAAGATTTAGGAGCTTTATGTATTATTACAAAGTGTAATTGATTGTATAAATTATTTATAAAATATTAACTTTAAAGACATAACATTATTTGTTGTAAATATCAAATAAAATTTATAATTTTATTTATAAAATATTATATGTTTTAACTATTGAAAAGGTTTATAAAAGAAGACAGCAGTCCAAATATAGTTGAAAAACAACTACCGGGCTTTCAACCAGGGATCCTGGTCGTCATCAGGGTAAATAGATTTATTAAAACATAAACAACAAGACTATAAACATTAAACTAAATAAACCAACAAATATACAATATTTAAGAGAAAACAACAAAAGATAAGAGTTATCAAAAAACTCTTTTATCTTTTTTTTGATAACTCTTCTCTTTTGTTGTTTTCTCTTACATTATTTGATATTGTATATTTGTTGGTTTATTTAGTTTAATGTTTATAGTCTTGTTGTTAATGTTTTAAAAAATCTATTTACCCTGATGACGACCAGGATCCCTGGTTGAAAGCTCGGCAGTTGTTTTTCAACTATATTCAACTATATATGAACTGCTGTCTTCTTTTATAAACCTTTTCTCTAGTTATTTTTTTACAGTCCATTAATAACTCTTTTTGTTATATCTTTTAATTTTTTCAAATGAAAAGATACGCTAAAATTGTAAAATAAAATGTACTAAGAGTTACGTTTTAAGGTTAAAATTTCGTAGGAGTGATATTTTAAGTACTAACTTTGCATTGTAAGTTAATGTTGATATTTTATGATTTAAGTTGCTTCCATAAGACTGATGGGCCTTTTTATTTATTTGTTTTTACTTTTGACTTTGAACTGTCGCATTATTAGTATGGTTTATTAGTTTCTTCTTCTTTATTTTCTCCCTATCTAGCTTTCCCCTTTTTCCTTTGGAAATGCGCAGAAGAAACTTAAAAGTAATAAAAATAAGTTTAAGAGTGTCATAAAAGAGTAACTTACGCATATTTATTTAGTTTTGGGTTCAAATGAAAGGCCAGTTATTTAAGGAATTTAGGATGATAAAAAATTTGTAGAATGACCTTTAAGAATTTAAATTTAATTTTAAAGACCTTTTTAGTAAAAGAATTTTTTAATTATCTATATTTTATCCATATGATTTTCTACAAATGGTAACCTGATTTTAATGGTTTACTTATGATTAACATAATAAAATAGAGCAAAAAGTAAGATGTAGATCTGTTGATCTATGGATCTCCAAACACTACAGAACCAAGTTTTCTCCACATGATTATTTAAAAAAAAAAAAAAACATATTAACAGCTTTCAGCTTATAATTTTTGTCGTTAGAAATAAAACAGAGCATACTAAATCAGTGGAAAACGTTAAATAAGAGTTGATTTCAAATTGTAGTTAAACAGCGTCTTATTTATCTATTTATATTCTTGTAGAACAAACAGCTCTAAAATGCCAAACCCATCTAAAAAGTACTTTATTTCATTTTAATTCTGGTTTGTTTAAGGCCGGAAACGCCAGTAGGTTGAATTCTAGCTTAAAGTGACTATAATAATAGAAGTAACGTTCTCAAATTGTTTTTATATTTTGCTTAGAATTTGAGATATTTCTGTAACTTTTACTCCTACTTTTGGATAGTAAAAGTAATTTTATTTATTTGTTATGCCCTTGCTCGAGAAAGTTACTTCAAAGCTTATCTTTTAAAACTTATTTGTGATTTTGTACGATTAAGATAATTTTTGTATTATTTGTCAAAATCATGTTGCTATCTCTTTTGTATCATTTTATTTCGGACACAAAAATTTTGTGAGTTGAAATTTATTCAGAGGTGTAAGAGATCAGATAGCTCAACAAGAGGAAAAAATGTTTTCCCTTGTCATCTTATAGAAACACCGTTTTCTCTCGCGGATTCTCGCAACATTGGATATTAAAGGTTTGTATGTCAATCAATAAAAAAGACAAACTATTAACTCTTCAAAAAATGTATTAAAATTGTTTAACCTTTGGCAAATATATTGAATTATTTCTTACATCAATATCATAAAAATGAAATATTTCCTTTATATTTGATTTTTAAATTCTATCTATTCCCTCATTTGGTTTATTTTATATTCTGACATTGATTTAATTTTACACTAAATTTGTTAAATTTATTCTGGTTTCACTATAAAATCAAGGAATAAAAGCGTTTTCTCTTATTGAATTTTTTTTATTGACATCAGACATATTTGGCTACACTGGATGTATTAGAGTTATTAGACTTTCAAAATCATGAGTCTTGTTTAAATGTTAAAATTAATCATAACTTTTACGAATTTTCTTAAAATTAATTTTTTAATATAAACTATTCTTTTGGACTTATTTTATTTAATTTTTTCTGTATCTTCATCTTGGTGCTCGCATTACTTTACCTTTTGCTTCTGTATTAAAAAAAAATTGAAATTTTAACAATAACTACACTAAACTTATTGTACATATGAAAGAAATACAAAATAAAAAGAAATATAATCAAGAAATATAATCTATAATTCGTTTGTTAAGAAAAATACAACTACATATTTCCTGCAGAAGTTTAAACACTAAGCTTTTAAATATGCTAAAATACATATTTTCATAAACTACTTAGATTGCTTTTTTAATTTTATTAGTTTAATTTATATTAGTTATTTTTATTTTTGTGTCATTTATCTAATTATATAGGATTGTAATTAAAATAATTGTACAATTGGTGCTGAAAATAAAATGAAGAAACAAAAATTTGGTTATAGGTGAAGTATAATAGAAAATGTGAATGTACTTGTACAGTATATAATACAACTATTCCATTACATAATCATTAATTCAAATTAATTAAGGTAAAAAAATTATTAACTGTAAGTGTATAATAAGTTTGTATATAAAACAATTGTATAAGAAATTGTAAAATAACTAAAAAAAACTTAATACAAAAGAAATTGGTATAAATATGTTATGGGTAAAGTATAAACGTTGAAAATCAAATTGTAATATAAAGAGAAACAAATTTTGTTTTCTTGAAAATAAAAACGTATTTTTTACTGAATTTTGTTTTTCTAAAGACTTTTTTCTCAAATATTACCATATCTTATTTAACCTTTTGTTATTTGTTAATAATATTTATTTTGTATTTATTTATATTCGAGACATGTTTAAATTACAAATTTTTGCTTCAAGAACTAACGTTAAATACCAATAATAGTAAAAAAGTAAATTTAGATAGGCATTTTATGAAAAATTAAAGGAAAATATTAAAACAATTTTTTTTTTCAATTGGCTGTTAAGCAGGCACTTTACATCCTCAAAAAAGAAGGTGAAATGTGTTTTTTACTGTCTGCGACTGTTCCGTAGTTTTTTACTATCGGCTACAATAAAAGTGTTTTTTACTGTCGCAGGGGAAGTTCTTTAAATATGCACTAAGTGGGCGCTAGTAGCTTACTTCAAGGTTATAATATTACCTTCCTTGTTCTTTTTACTTTTTTGTTTATGAAATAATCAATCGAGCGTTTTTAATTACGAATAGCGTTATTTTCGGAAAATGAGTTATTAATTGTTCAATGTTTAATAATCATGGATAGTGATTCAGACATTATTATAAGCCCCCAGAATTGAAACTTTTGGCCAACAAGGAAATCGAAAGAAGTGTACCAGAAAATTTGTATACATTATACCGTTTTTCTTCTAAATGTTTATATACTATTACTAAGCCGGGGAAAAAACATATGCTCCACGGCCAGGTATGTTTTTTTTTACATCGGACAGTAAAAGAAGAGCTTTACTCGTAAAAAGGAGTTCACTAAAAGAAGTAGTAAATCTTCGTAGAAAAAATAGCTATTAGATCGAAGACAAGTAAACGCAGAAATGCTGATCGTAATAATTGTAGTAATGAGAGTTTGCTAAATGTTTTTCCGTAATGAATCAATGTGGAGACATCTGACCTTAGTTTCGTAACTAAGACATCAACCATATCTAACTAATTAATTAACTACTTACTACTTTATATATATATATATATATATATATATATATATATATATATATATATATATATATATAATATATATATATATATATATATATGGTGTGTGTGTGTAGGTATATGTATGTATATATATGATCCTAATGTTCTAAACTTAAACATATTTTAGAAGAGTCAAGGTCCAAGGCGATTCTGCAGTAGAGCAGTTTTGTTTGTAGATAGTTTTGTTTACAAGAGCACTTATCTTGTAAACAGCGACCAATTTTTTTGAAGGTGATCCTATCGGACTAAATGTTATGAGTCTGTGAAATTAACAGAGATTCATTCATAGTCTTTAGAAGGAGGAAGTGAAGTAGTTTTGGTTATTTAATTTATTTTATTTTAGTTTTATTCGCTATAATATGGCTTAATGAGACCAAGTCTAACCAGGTTTGATTTTACTGTCTATATCCAACTTTACTTAATAAATGAACTAATAAATAAATACCTAATTATTTTTATTAAAGTTCTGCTACCAGAAAAAGTAGTTATAACTTTTAATAATCCCTTTTCTTTCTAGAAATAATTTATATTCTATTTTTACGGGCCATTTAATCAAAACGGAAAAACATATAATTTGATAATTGTATGGTTTCATTGAAAAAAAAATTTAATCCTATAATGAATGTATTATAATAAACAATCTTAAATTCATAAATATAAATAATATAAAGCAGCCATGTTTATTGTAAGGAATGTGGGAAAAAATAGTTTTTGGGTTTTTGAGGAACTGCACGAAGAGATTTCCCTGGTATCGATACACCAAGGCCTAGTGGGTTTAGTCGAGGAATAGTTGGTTGTAATCTCTTATTTGCATCACACGTATAATTAAGGAGGTAATATTTCTGTTTGTTTTTCGGATAGCTCGGAGGCCTGTTAGCATGATGGTGGTCTGCCCAGTTCTTCTTCTTCCTCCTAATTGCCGTAATTGCCCCCTCTTAAAGAAGAAAACCTGATTAACCGCCATTGTTAATTTTTTCCTAACTCCACAGGTACGTCAGTTCTTGTTTTTTCTGTCTCATCAATTATTCATGCTCTCCTTGTTTTTGGTTTGAACACCTTTTCCCCCTTCTTATTTATTCATCTAATTTAAAACATTAAATCATGTGAGATTTAAAAATAGGTTTGGAAATAACAGATAATCATCACCTAATTTCCAATTAGTGGATGTAATTATTATTGTTTTTATTTTGTCTTTATCTTCTCATTTGAATCTGTTTTGTTAACATAGGACACATTAACTTAAAATAAAATAAAAACTTAAATAATCCCTTAATAAGACTAAAATAAAAATCATAATAATTGTCAAATCATGTAAAGAATTAAACTAATTTATCTGACTTAGTTACCAAAAATTTGCTTTTGTTAAGTATTTTTATATTTAAATGTTGATTTTTAATAATCCAGCAATTCAAAATGCACTTTTATCCTCATACATATAAATTTAGTTTTAGCGAAGGGATTTTTATTTTTATTGATATTTCCTCTAGAGAGAAAACTCATCAGTTTTATCAGCATAAAATTCAAATGTGTTAAACTTTAAAAAAAATCTGATTACAACTATAATTAGTTTCAGAATCAAACAGTTGAAGTAAATCCGTCTTGAAATTTCACACGCATTTATTTCCTTTTTTTGTATAATTTAATTTACTTTTTTAAAAACAAAGTTTACTTACAATGAATAGCTAAAGCTCAATAAATCACTTGATGCATTTTCTACTAATTTTAAGTAGCTAAGTAAAGTTTTTCAAATTACTTAGTAAACTTATTAGTTACTGAATGCATAATGAAATTCGTTTTCTAATCATTTTTTTTTTTGTTAACTTGTCTTTCCTATGAGAATGAATTAGAATAATAATTAATGGTAACCTTTATTTATTTTTAATGTACTTTACAAAACGAACAATGCTGGGTCAATTTCTTATAAAGGAAAACATATCTGTCTGTATATTAGTTTCATTAGATCTGTTTTGAGAGCTTTCAAAATATACTGTTCTTATTTGTATGATTTAACAACAACACAAAAAATTACCTGTAAAGAATTAATAAAAATAACAAATGCTTTTTTTTAATATTTCCTCATCACATCGGATTTGCTGTGCTAATCCTCACGACTTTGGACTCGCTTCATCCGTCCTCCTTCATCCGTCCTAGACAGTAATATATTTGTTTCATCCCAGTGGTCACCTCCAGGCATTGACCTCGCTCGATGCTGCTTAACTTATATAATCCAATAAAATCAGTAGACATAATCGTCGTATTAAAACGAAACTTAGTATACTTATATATTTTCTACATGAATATACTTGAACCAGATTTCGACTAAATTGGATTATTTTTCGATTTTAATCAATTGTAAAAATAACCTATACTAGTCATTCGACAAAAATTGAACTAATACTGATAAAGAGATGCACGTAAGTGTAACTACATACGTGCCAGATCTTAAATCAATCCAGACACTTGTTGGTGATTTATTAATTTTCGAAATATTTTCTTTCTCATTATTGCTGGTTAATAAAAACTTTCCGGATAGCACAACTAAAATTAAAGATTGATTTTTGTATCAAGTTTTAACTCTCTAGCATAAATACACTGAGAGATACGATGATAACAGACACACACACATGCAGACAGATGGTTTTGTAAAAACTACTCAGGAGGTCTTAATAAGACCCAAAATGGATAATTCTGGTGAGATACCGGTTTCCGATTTTTTTGTCAACAGAATACTTTTCATATGTACCTACGTTATTAATTAGGAAAAGCAAAAATATGTGGTACTGCGGCCCGCAAGCTGGTCTTATTTTCTTTAAATTGCTTCCTTTCTTACTCAACAATCTTTTTATGCAGTTTTCAGTTCATGATTAATAGTCTAAACAGTAACAATTATATTTTTACTCATTTTTTCTGGATTTAAAGACTAAGGGCATACAAGACTAAGGGCATACAAGACTAAGGGCATACAAGACTAAGGGCATACAAGACTAAGGGCATACAAGACTATGCTCACTCTAACATGTTATGCAATCATTAAAAAGTCAGTTCATAATCATCTGTAAAATGTTTTTGGTTCATTTTCTTTGAAAAATCTAGGAAATAAATAATAATAAATAAAACCTTTATTTGCATAACATACTTTTCTGTACAATTGCAAGCAGTCAATGCAATAATCAAATCCTCCACGGCACAAGATATTTTTTTATCTTTTGTGGAGGGATAAACCTGGTTATTATAACATATGTAGATTATTAATTGTATATTTCTAAAAATAAAGGTTCTTTAAAAAAATAAATAAATTGCAGTAGGAGTATTGAAGAAAAGTATGTAAGAAAATTGTATAAAGAGTATGTAAAAATTGTAAAAAAGTATGTAAGAATTGTAAAAAGAGTAAGAAAATTGTGTAAAAGAGTATGTAAGAAAATTGTGTAAAAGGTATTATTGTATAAAAGAGTTATGTAAGAAAATGTGTAAAAGAGTATGTAAGAAAATTGTATATAAGAGTATGAAAGAAAATTTTACTCCTACTTTTTTTACTCCTACTACTGTTTAGCCTATATAAAGTAAACCGAAGGCTAGTGCATATAATAGATTGCTAAGTAAGGAAGCTAAATTTTCAAATGAAATGTTTTGCGAACCTCCGTGCCAAACTATTTTAGTAGTTATATACTCATATGGGACAAATTTGCAGTATATAAACTCAAGTTTGGTCTGACTTATAGTACTTTAAAGTGATTCCATTGACTTCGGACTAGTTTCATATGACTTTAAGCCCCTAAAACAGGGAAAACAACACTTTACTTCAAATATTTGTGATCATTACTTTTGTTAGGTTTTCCGCTTATCTATGACAGTTTTATAGTAATGGACGCGACTACTAATTATATTTCCGCCCCTAAAGATGGTGTAGTTATACGAGTGAACTATTGTTCAAAATGCGAAGTTTTATGGTTTTTAAATTTGAGTCACATTTTGTTATAGTATTTACCTATTGCATCATTATTTTTGTAAGGGCTTTTTTTATAAGTTCTTATTATTTTGGAAATTTTTGTGGGTATCTAAAAAACTCATTTTAATGTGGTTTTTTACTTGCGCTATTTTAATGTAATATTGTAAACCTTTTAAAAGTAACATTCTTACCTACCTAACTTATAATAGGTATGCCTTAAAAAATGTTACTTATGTACTAAAGGTACTGTTATTACAAAAGAGGTACCAAGAAACGAGGGGGTTATTAGCCGTAACCCATGTTTTTACAACAACGGACCTCACGTCTTTTGTTGAAAATTTCCCTCCTAAGTTGAAGGAACCCTAAACCTTTAATTTGGGTCATATTCATTGAATCATGTTTCTCATTCAGGCCTCCTAGGAGAAACACCTTAAAAAATGGTAATACCATGATTAATAGGTATCATTCTTTTGACGGCTACGAAATGGTTTAAAATCCTTCAGATAATGTAGATGGATTGATGGCAACTTTAGCTTGGTGTCATTTGAATTTCTATTCATTTCAAACAGAAACAGAGTCTGATAGTGAAAACAAAGCGTTTAGAATGATTCTTCCTACTGAGTGATCATTCATTACCTGAGGTTCTAGTATGGATCTTTAAAATTATATCTTACTAGAAAAATGGAATTATTAATGTCGTGCCAAACGTAAATCAAACATATTGTAAATGTCTTATTCCTCTCTCGCTTAGCAAATTGAAAGGAATGACGGGTGTGGATCTAATTGCTTTTTCCCCTAATTAAATATAAATTAAATATCCCCTAAAGAATTTAGGGGATATTTAATGGAATACTAAATTTATTAATGTTATTACTTTTTTCAAATTTATAAAAGCATTCCTACGATACTGCATTAGTGGTTCTAAAAATTAAATTGGAGTTAATATGAGGGATTTATTTAAGTTTGGTAGCAACATTCTCAAAAGTAACAAAATGTCTAGTACAGCAAAACGGAATCGGAACAACAAAAAGGTTATTACCTAAATTTGTTGTAAATTATGTCTAGAATCATCGGAATAACATAGGGGTTATTACCTAAATTCATTGCAAATTATGTCTAGAATGGGAATAACAAAGGGGTTATTACCTAAATTTGTTGCAAACTATGTCTAGAATCGGAATAACAAAGGGGGTTATTGCCTAAATTTGTTGCAAATTATGTCTAGAATTAACTTCTTTTGTATGTATCGCCTTACAACCTGTATAAATAAGATATTATATTTATCTTAGTGAATGATATAAGAAAGAATATCTTCGAAAAAGAAATACTAAGGATCATGGTGAAGTTTATAAAGAAACAGATTTACCTGCAATTAAGAGGAAGCTAATTCCTATATTGCAGCCTGGCCCTACCAATAAAGACCTATTTTAGTCTTGATAAATATTTGCCTTCATCCACAAAGAATTTTTTTAGCTGCATTTATAAAATCTTTTGATAGCTGAATGTGTTTGATGTTATATATTCTGCTAAAAAGTTAATAATAATTTATCAGTCAAATAGCACTTATTTTTTCAATTCCACCACTTGACCTTTTTAAGAATTTTAATAAAGAACAAATTATAAATTCCACAGCATAGAATTTTAATGTTTCTCATGCCTTATAATGTGTTTAGGGCAGCACTAAGCCCTTAAGCAGATCCCATGCTCCTTAACGCCTGGGGCGAGGTCTACCTACAACTCTAGACATTACCCAGACACAGCCTCAAGCTATCTAATGTCATCTTCTTTTGCTTGTTTCATTTTATTAAAAACCCCGAAATTACTCAAATTTTTCCCAGTTGATGTATAGAAAATAAGATTGATGAATAACTTCATAACGAAAAGAAAAAAAAAATTAAAAATTAACAACCAATTAATGTCTTGTGCCGTTTGAGTCCAAACCATCAATTTTAAGTTTTGAAAAAATTCTAAATTATTTTTTTACATGATTGAAAAACATCAGAAAAATTCAAATAAATCACTGATCATCTGTAAAGAATGTCAATAAAAAATACAAAAGTATTTAATAAATTCTTTCTGTTTATCTTAACGGATCGTTAGGAAGAGAAAGAGGTGGTGAAATGAGCTTTATTGGTTTTGATGTATTTCGTGTCTGATTCCCAACTCGATTAGATTACCCTGGTATAAAACAGTGAAACCATCAACTTTTATATCCAGGTTAATCTTCCGTAGTTCACAACTTGTTCAATAAGTTTTAAATGTTTTCTTCTTTCCCTCTTTTTGCAAAAGATGATTTCCCAGATTGATAATGTAAAGTTTTAAAGACTTTACAAACTTCCTCCCAATCGGTTTTCTCCACTATTCTTTACAAGTAAACAGTTTAGTACATTATTCCTTCTAATGGTATTTTCTGTTGCACTTTAAGATTTAATTTAAGATTACTCTTTGTTTACATTGGCAATAAGTTTTTGTAGATTTTTTTTTTGCATTTTAATATTTATAATATGAAGTTATTTTTAATGTTTGAGTCACGGTAAATTTTGATGGATTTGTTTAACTTTCTTCTTTATTATTAACCTTTTGTTTCAAAACGTAAGCTAAATTATTTCCTTTTCATAATTTATTTAACGTTTCATGATAAATATTTAATATAAAATTATATTAAAAATATTTTTTATGAAATTTAGGACGTCAAAACGAGTAAGTTATCAAATTAAATACTTAAATTCAGGTAGATGATGTTTCTATTCATTGTTACAAGTAAGACAATAAGGGGAGAAATAAATATTTGAAAAAGTTGAAAAGGCATGCAATAACTTATTAAACTTTCGTCTCCTGGCAATGACTATCAAAATGTGAACACAAGTGGATAGTTACATAGTTTCTAAGTATTTAAGAGTATAAATAAAAAATTGGGTACAAGGTACCTCGGAACATATTCTCACCACATTGGATTCGCTACGCTCATCGTCACTACTTCGGACTCGCTCAATGCTGCTTAAATTTTATGATTCAGGAAAACTGTGGATATATTTGCCGTATTGAAACGAAATTTAGTATACTTATTTATTAAGCAAGGGTTATATTTGTACTAACTTTCAAATCAATTAAATATTTTTCGATTTTTCACAAACGTATACAAGTCATCAGATAAAAATATTATACAAATGCTGATACATGATGCTAAAACTTGACACAAATGTTAGTCTTATAAATGGCTACATGAGTGCAAAATCTCAATCAAATTGCAACATTTTCCCGTATTTTATGATTTTCGAGATTTCTTCTTTTTCATTATTGCGCGTTAATGACATTATAAAAATATTTTCCTGATAGCACTTGACCCAAAGATTAATTTTGTACCAAGTTTTAACTCCCTACACAAATAACCTGGGAGATACGATGATAACAGACTGACAACTTTGGGCAAACCATTTATGAGACCTTAAAACACCTGAAATGGATAATTCAGGTGACATCCTAGTTTCGGATTTGTTTTGCAATCACAATACTTTCTTTCATACCTACGGTATAAATGAGGAAAAGTTAAAATAATGAAGTGTGTATAAATTTTCTTTGTTTTAATTTAGAAGAAAATGTTAACATTTTATTATTAGAGTGTAAAATTAAGAATAACTATTATATGAATTTCTCAACAATTATAACTCAAATTATAACTCAATTATATACTGCAATCCCGTTTATTAATTAATCATACAAGTGATTATTAAGTAAACAAATAATGTAAACAACTAAATAAAATATACATTTTATGTAAATTATACGCATTAAATGCAAAAAACGACTAATTATTACTGTAAATCGATTCCAGCAGAAGCAAGATAATTTTAGTAGCAGAACAAATTTAATAATTGTGTGGTCCTAATACAAAACTTTAATTAACAAATGCCGTGATGAAGAAACCCTATTACATATTAAGTCGAACATTAAAACCTTTATTCATTAATTTTATAATATTCTGCTACTTTATTTATATGTTAAATAGTTCTCTATCTTGTAATTATAAATTATGAAATGTATTTTCCTAATCAATCTTATCTCGCGTGTATAACTTGTTCACAGCCTCTTTGATTTCATTGGTTAAAAAAAATACATCTTAGTTTATTAAAAAAAATATTCTTTATTCTTTAAAACAGTCATTAAAAATAATTATAATATTTGGTTAGGTAGAATATAAATTTGAATTAAGTTAATTGGCCAATTATGATCATAAAATTGGTTGTTTCGACCCAGTGTTAGATGGCTGATAGGTTTCCATTTAATTTTAAAAGAATCTATTAAATTTTCTGCAAAATGATTGAATCTTGAGACGTCTGTATTATTAAAATTTTAAAATAAATTCTGTTGCTGCTTTACAAATTAAAGGTGGAATTTTGTTAGCCCCTAATTTTTATTTTATTTTAATCACTCTTGTTGCATTAAACAAACACATTTAATTTTAATTATTCTTATATTTGGGTAATTATCTAAAACTGGTTTTTAATGTAATATTTATAAGGAAATATTTTTACAAAATATAAATTTTATTCAGGAATATTTAAATTCGAATGTACCAAAAACGAGGAAGTTTGAAGAATTGGCAAGTGTACTATTTAAAATAAAAACCATTATCAGCAGTAATTATATGTTTGTGATTATTTTATTTAGTTTTACTTTTCTTTAATAAAAACCATTATCAGCAGTAATTATATGTTTGTGAGTATTTTATTTATTTTTACGTTTCTTTAATAAAAACCATAATCAGCAGTAATATTTTATCATTTTGATACTACCGAGTTTTGCAAAACATGAATAGTTGACACAGTAATGATAAGTTTATGGGTATTTTATTTATTTTTTACTTTTCTTTAATAAAAACCATTATCAGCAGTAATTATATGTTTATCATTTTGATACTACCGAGTTTTGCAAAACATGAATAGTTGAGACAGTAATGATATGTTTATGGGTATTTTATTTATTTTTTACTTTTCTTTAATAAAACCATTATTAGCAGTAATTATATGTTTGTGAGTATTTTATTTATTTTTACTTCTCTTTAATAAAAATCATTATCATTCAATACGGCAAGTATATTCATGACTTTGTGAGATCATAAAAATTAAAGAGCATTGAGCGTGGTTAATGCTGTATGGGTGACCGTTGAGAATGATACGGATGCATTTACCATCTGAAGACGAGCGAAGCGAATCTGAAGGCATTTTGCAGTATAAATCTAGCGAACTGTATTTCTGAGGACGAGCGAAGCAAGTCCGATGCAGGGAGGATGAGCGTTGCGAATCCGATGTAGTCAGGAAAAGTTCCGAGGTACCCCGTACCCGATTTTTATTATTTGTTAGTTATAGGAATTTTTAACACCTTTTTCATTCTTAAATTCTAAGGGTACCGCTGTGAAATAGGTCGGACGTAATGTCTTACGGACATGTGTTGTACCCTCCGAGTGACCCAATGAGGTCAACTGACTACCTTATTATCCTAGGTAACAGTTACCTGAAATCCCCCCTTGTATGTAATCTAATCATGTTAGTAATCCTCCAGGTAATTCTATCTATTGTACTGGAGTACAGTTAGGGACCGGTCATAACCTGAACTAATGTCTTAGAAAAGTTTATGATGTAAAAAATGTCTCTTATGTAATACTTTGTCTCTAAGTTGTTAATTGCTTGTCTCCAATTTCTTTATTTATTTATAATCCCATATTTTATTGAGATATGGGATTAAAAGAGCTGAACCAGGCCCTCGGCCAACCCTAACGGCAAATTGGGGAAAGAAACATTTCTGACAGAGTATACGCTATTACCATGTTCTCAACTTAGAAAATGCCCACTACTTTTGAAATTACTAAACACAGAATCAAAACTACAATGGTGTATTAGATAATTAATAAGTTTCTCAGCGCAACTCAAACTCAGATATGCAGGATGGAACATTTTAGATGCACCAGAATTTAATCAGAGGAACATAATAAGAGGAAAAAATGGTCTTAGATTTTAAAAAAATGGTCTCTAACCCCTAGTTACTTGACTCTGTATGCAAGCCTAAATTTACCATTTTGTATCTATGATTAAAATATGATAGTTTTGATTCCACTTTCTGTAACTTTGAAATATTAAATTAGAACATACCACCATATTACATGCTTTGAAAACTGCATTATATTTTAAAAAGTTTGTTAATACCACTAATTTCTGGTGATTTCTTATTAAGATATTTTGTGACATATATAAAAACTTTATTGTAAAAACAATTTCTTTCTTGTGGTTTTGAACGAAAATTTATGATATATGTCAAATAAGAGCTTAACGAAAACTTACCGGAATATAGTGATAACGTTCAAAATATTTTTTTTTAGAATTAAATATTTAGTTTATAGAATATGTAATGTAATTTTTACTTTAATAGTACTTTCAAATTACCAAAAAAGGTAACAAAATGAACATCCTTGGTTAGTAGTTACCGAAAAAATGGTAAATTCGAACTTGCAAGAGTCAAAGTCAATTTACTGAGTAACGAGACCAATTTCGAACGTCTAGGATCATTGCTTTTCCTTATTTTAAATGATTGGATGTTGATGCATCTGAGACGCTCCACCCTGTATAATTGATTATTACTAATTTTAAGACAAATTTTACGTAAATAACTCACACACAACGCAAAAGTCAAAATAGAACCACATTAATGCTTCAACCAACACACTTTCCTGCATCTACAACACTGCTTCTGCTATTAATTTTTATTTTATCCAACTTTTTGTCGTATAGTTCTGCTCGCGCTTCTCATCAGACATTCCGCAAAGTTGTCTGTCAGTATGTGTGTGTTTATGTGTGTCTATTATCATCATAGCGCCCAGTGTATTTATGCTAGAGAGTTCAGATTTTGTACAAAAATTAGTCTACCGCAATAGTTGTGATATTAGGAAAATAATTATTTATGACGTCATTAACCTGCAATAATTTCGAAAAATCATAAAACACGGAAAAATGATAAGCCACATATAAGACTAACATACTTGCTAAGTTTAATCTCATTACCAGCATTAATTCAACTTTTATTGAATGATTTGTTTGTTGTGCGTTTTTTAAAAAATTGTAAAAAATCGGAAAATATTTATATTAAGTTGAACTTTGATACAAATGTACCCCTTGACATAATAAATAAGAGCACTAAGTTTCGTTGTAATAAAACAAGTCTATTTATGATTTTTGGTGGATCATAAAAGCTAAGCAGCATCGAGCGTGTTCAGTGCCTAGATAAATGACCAATGGGAATAAAACAAATTTACTCACTATCTAAGGACGAGCGAAGCGAGTCCGAAGACGTTAGGATGAGCGTAGCAAATCCGATGTAATGAGGAAAAGTTCAGACGTACCACGTACCCGATTTTTAATATTTGGTTCTGCAAGTCGAATCATTAACAATATTTCCAAAAGAATTCTACCAGGATTAGTTATTTCAAGTTCATCCTCAAAAAATTAAATGTATTAACAAAAATATACAGCTATGACTTGGTCACGAATAAGTCTATTTAAAAAGGGCCGTCAAACTTTTTAAGATTTTTAGCCTTCAAAAAGTTACTACAACAATTAGGTTTATGCTCGTCACATCTTTCCTATCGAGACTTCTACAATTCAGCATCTTCTTAACCCTTGTTCGTTCTAGTTTATATAAGATTAAAACTAGGATCATTAATCTTAACCTAAATATTTCCAAATTTGTCATTGAGACATTTTTAATCTACCACTTTTTACATTAAATTGTAAAGCTTCTAGGCAACATGTCGCACAACACGTGTTGACATATTAATAACAGTGACCATAATGGTTTAACTTTTTACGATTCAAGTTTTGTTGTCTAAGAAGAGGAAAATTAAATTAAGTTATTTTTTAATTTATGTTTTTAAAGAAATCTATCAATGTCTATCGGAGTTCACGCTTAATTGTTAAATTCTATGCTCTAGAAACATCTTTTGAAGTTAGCATCGTAATATACATATTATGCATCTAGTCTAATTAAATCTTTGCGTATTAACATTTTTTTAAACTTTTTCAAGAGAAAAATAATTCAAAACTTAATGTATTAATTTTTTATCTACTCCTTGTATTGTAGTTCTACATACAGTCTGTTTCTTCACACTGTAAATGTACTTTTACTCCCTAGGGAGGCAAGTAAAAGTGTGCCAACTTGACAGAATTTTTTAGTAAACTTTTAGGATTTTTTTCGGTGTTATGTTGGTACTACGGGTAGAATTAACATATACACACGCTGATGTTTAAATTACAAATATAGTATGAATTATTCTATTGACAGCTTACAATAAAATAATGTAAAGATGTGGGTTTATTCTTCTTCATCAGAGTAATTGACATGGTAAGAATAAACTAAACTAACACAATAACAATTAAGGGTGAAGATATATTAATAGTTGTTAGTATTAGTTCTCTAGTCGTAGATAACATTTAATATGCAACAAGGGATGTTTTTTAATCTAATCTACAGTAAGATATTATATTACACTTGAGTTTGTTTGACAACAATATTGTCTAAGGTCCTTACAATTATTTTATATATATATATTATATTATATTATATATATTATATATACATCACATTCTTGTATTGTGTGTGTATTTTTGCCTTATGGTTTCAAGAGCAGGAACGTTTAATTTGGCAGTAGGGTACGTGTTGTTTCTAGTTAAAGCTATATAGAAACTTACAGTAGACTCAGGGCTTTTCTTTAGATTAGACGTAAAATGCACGCACTAGGACTTATAAGGTAGAACACAATCTGTCATCTAAGAAAGTTAGAAAAAGTAAAAAGGGCTCAACAACGTGGTCTATTTGCTAGGTGACCTATCATCTCTCTCTAAATCCTATTACTACTACTACTATTACACTAATTAAAATTCGGCTGCATCTTGCTTTGTATCTCTTTATTTTAGAGATACAGACGAGTAGAGATTTTTAATGAAAATGAAACTATGTATCTCTTGTACCAATTCGTTTAAAAGAATGTCAGCAATCCTTTAAAAGTATTTTAGTCAAGTTAAATTCAGTCGGTACTTAATAAACTCGACAGGAAAACTAGAAAATATCAAGTCTTTTCTGTTATACAAAAAGTCAAATAAAAATAGTTTCATTCTGACTAAAATCGTTAACTTCGTATTTTGTTAAATAAATACAAGTTTTATAGCTGAGTCGGCTCTCGGTATTTAAACTAATTTCCCAGTTCTATTGATTAGAAAAGCAACTTTTATTTTTAAACTTTTTAATTATTTTTTATTAGTTTGAAATATTCGAATTATCTGATTTTTTTGTTTGCGAGTTGATTCTACTTTAAAGTTGGCCATCCTTACCACCAAGAGATGTATAATCACAAGAGTATGTAGAAAAAAACGTAAGTAGTTAGAATTTGACAGTTCTGTGTTTTCGGCACGGCACAGGAGGAGGAGCAACTCTATTACAACCGTAAATTTGGAGGAGGAAGAGGAGGAGCGAGATCTACTCTTTTATAACCATGAATTATACTCTTTTGTTGAACATGAATTATATTGAACATGAACTATGATGGACATGAAACATGACGGACAGAAGAGGGAGGCGAGGAAGGGGATAAAACCATCTGAAAATGCACGGTTATAAAAGAGTAAATCTTGCTCTTTCTCTTACTCCTCCAAATATACAAGAGGTTGTATATTTAGGTTGTAAAAGAGTTGCTAATCCTCATCCCACTCCTCCTCCTGTGCCGTACCGAAAACGCAGAACTGTCAAATTATAACTACTTGCATGTGTGCCAAATGAAATGAAAACATTTTATGATTTTTCAAAATTTTTGCTGATTTATTATTGACGTAAAAAAATATGATTCGGATAGCACACCTGTAGACTAATTTTTGTCCTACATTTTAACTGTCTAGCATAAATACGATGATAACAGACACACACACATTGATAGAAAACTATGTAAAACCCCATAGGAGGTTTTAAGAACACCTGACATGGGTAATTCCTAATTATAAATGAGGAAATGTAAAAATACACGAAGCGGTACAAGAAAATATGCCGATGTAAAACGATCTGGATAACAGAACGAAAGAATAGAAAGTCTCTCCACAGTTTAAGATATTTATTTACTATAAAGCAGAGCGCTTTCGACCTCTTGAAGATGACCTCTTGTTAGGTCGAAAGCGCTCTGCTTTATAGTAAATAAATATCTTAAACTGTGGAGAAACTTTCTATTCTTTCGTTCTATTACGATGGACTCCATTTATGCTCATTTTAAAACAAAAAGAACTGGATAACATTTACAGTCGATGAAAAATAACATTTGAATCTTCCTTGCGATTTACTTATGAGGAATCAGAATTACTAGATTATTGTTTTTTGTTACTATCAACGACTTATTGTTATTACTTACAACTCGAATCTTAAAGATGATAAGAATCCCTAAGCTGTGATAACAATTAAGCATAGTGCTATTTGATATGTTGTCAGCAACATCTTGTTTAATGCTGTATTATTGCATTAAGTTGCCTGACTCTGTGTGAGGTAAGAAAACTAACAAAGGAAAATGTAGAGTATGTTTTCATGTTAGCCACCTAACCCTAAGAAACGTCTTACGGAATAAAATTTATATTAAACATAGACTCAGCCATTCAACTCTATCCCTCATTCATGTTTTCTTCTCAAGTAGCAACTTTTTTGTGGAATTAAAAGGCTCAATCTTGATTATTAAACCCTAAGATATGTACATTTAGAGTAATCATCCTCATTTAATAATAAATTAAATCCTTCCCCAGATAAAAACTGTAAACTGTCTTAATCTCGGCCCATACATGAGTTAAGTATTATCTATATTTAACATTTTAACTTAGCATAAAGTACTTTGCCGAGGGAATTTTATTATTTAAAATCTTGAAGAAAGTTTTACGCATGATATTTTATTTTTACTTCTCCCCACATACTGCCATAGATTTATAGGTAAAGTATTGTGTTGATTCTGATAGCCTGAAAGCAAAATTTCAACATAGTAATCATCCATTTCAGGCACTTTTATGACCATCCTAATGGTTTTCATCGTGCCCTCTGTCACGTTTAACTCATGCAGTGTTCACACTAGCGAGGTTAATTTTGGATTGTTAAGCGCAAAAACAAAAACTTTTTCCCAAAAAAAGTCTTTTTATACTACGTTAATCTATTTTGCTGTCATCAAAACATTTAAAAAAGGCGATATAATTCAAATATTTGACCATTTAAATTAAAATTCGCCACCTACGTAGTTCCTTAAGTGATGAATCGGTTCACTAAATTTTCCCTGATATCTTACGATGTATTAAAAATTGACTTTTGATTTTATAAACTTGGATGGACTATAATTCTACAAAATTTTACTGCTTCTCAACGTCAAAAACATCGTCACATAGCGTGAAAAAAAGAACTGAAAGTAAATTCCAAGTTATTGGCAAAATACTTTATTCATTGTCAGGGCCCTGTTGGTGTAATAATTACCACCAAAGAATATAATAGGTATAGAATGTCGGAAGGTATATGAGTCAGAAGAAAGTGGGTGGGAACTCGGTGCTGGCATCTAGCGGCAACTCTAAAGCTGACTCTTGTATAACACTCTTCCCATATTTCTAAATTAGTTGTATGAAATCATATTGTTTTAATAACCAATTAAACGACACGAGTATCTACTTGAAAGTGACCATTATTATACAAAGCAATATTCGGATTAATCAGTTTTGTGCCAAAATAAGACGGCAGTGGCGCATTCTCGTAGTTAGCATAGTGAAACTACCAAATTGCACACTAGCGCTCGTGAAAACTGGCTACTGAACTAATCTTTTCATGTCCGAAATAATATATTCTAGAATCATCTTTCTTTATCTATGTGTTGATATCTACATGCATATGTTGATTATAGTTTAACTTAAAGCAATACAAACTAAAGTTGATGATCTGTACATTCTATTCTGCTCAACGTGTTTCTTTGTCTGAAAGCGTTTTCTTTGAATGAATAATTTACCAGAATATGTATCTCTCCTAATGCGATTTACCGCGAGGAACTTCCTGCTAAAACTGAAGTACAATTTATGATGTAAGAAGAAAAACAATTGTGTCTTGAACTTTATACTTGAAATTTTGACTAAACTAAGTATTGCACGTAGAAACATTGTATCATTAACGTCGATTCAGTTTCATTTCTCTTTCGCTTGCATTGTGTTAAAGTGACTTGGTATAAGAAGTATATCTTCTTATACCATATGTGTGATTCACAGAGCACATCCTACAGCTTACTACAGAGGAACTACGCGTCGTTTTCAATTTGTATTCAGTATTCCTAGGGACCTTACTTCTGAAAATAAATTTAATAAAATGTAAGTTTATTATAATTTTTATGATAGAGTCAAAAGACCTTTAAATTATCCAATAAGTATTCATTTGTCCTACGATGAACATTTATAAGTCTTCTGAATACAGGGACAAAATAACCGAGACGAGTGAATCTCCATGTTTTAGTTGATTCTTGTTTATGATTTTTGTTCTTAATGTTCTAAGACCAGATTTGGGAGTTGAATTATCCTATTCATTTACGTTAAACGTGTATCCAAAAGGATACATAAATCTAGTATAAAATAAAGTATATTTAGTATAAAGCATGGTCAGCGCATTTAATACCAAATGATAACCTAGCTTTTTGCTGTGTCAGTAATTGCCACATGGAGATTTGTTTATATGCAAATCTCTAGTACGTTAGTGTTATTCAAGTCTATCACGTACGAGTATGACATGCAAATAAACTGTACAAAAAAATAATCCAAGATTGAAAAATAATTACATACATAGCTTAAATAAAAATTACATACAAATATGACATACAAATAAAATAAATAATTACATACAAATATAACATACAAATCAATTTACATATATACAAATAATCCAAGCTTGAATAATAATTGCACACAAAGCCTAAATATTAATTACATTCAAAAAAATTGATAATTACATACAAATAAAATTAATAATTACATACAAATATGACATAAAAATAACTGTACATACAAATAATCTAAGCTTGAATAATAATCACATGAAAATCACTGTACATACAAATAATCCAAGCTTGAATAATAATTACATACAAATATGACATACATATGAACAATAATTACATATGATGCCTAAATAATAATTACATACAAATATGACATGCAAATAACTGTACATACAAATAATCCAGGCTTGATTAACAATTACATACAAAGCTTGAATAATAATTACATACAAATATGACGTAAAAATGACTGTACATACAAATAATCCAAGCTTGATTCCCGCTTACGTCACATTCATGCTCTCAGGGCATTTTCCTCCCTGAAAACACATTTTTTAATTAATATTTCAAGTTTTCGCTAAATCTTCTAGAAAATATATATTTCTTATCTATATTTTACAGTTATGTTACTAAAAGTATAACAATTTAATACGCAATAAAACTCAGGAATGCTAATGCATTATTGAATATATAAAGCATTAAAACCTGTTAATCTAACATTTTTCGACACCAAAGTGCTAATTTACTATGGGCAATGTTTCAATATTGAAATATATTACCTAACCAGACCTCTAGGCATTATTTTTTTCTGTAGCTTAAAGTAAATTTTGATTGGTCACTTTATATCTATTACAAAATAATCATAAAACATATTATCCTTGTAGGTGTGTATGTTAACGTTGAAAAGAGTTTTCATTATTCTTATTACAAATCCAAATGTAATTTAAAAAGTACAAACTAATAATTTTGTAACAGTTTTGTAATTAACTTCAAAGTAATTTAAAAATACTTTAATTATCACATTTTCCCTAAGATGTATGCATATTGTGTATTCATTACTTAAGTTACTTTAAAACTGAAATAAAGTGCTAATGAGACCAAAAAAAGGTCTAAATACATTAGTACTATTACTTGAGAACATTAGTAGTTAGAGTTACTTGTTTGTTCTTAATTTAACAAAAAGGATTTAAATAAATTAACCTTAAAAGTTTATGTGAACAGAGCTTAGTTTCAACACGCCCCAGTTTAATATAGATTATTTTTGAGTCAATAGTATAATAGGTATAAACACTTTTCTTGTGATGCTCTTTTCATCATAGTTTTGAATATACATGCTTAGAGTCTTCTTATGATATATTGATATGTAATAAAATGTGTATATTTGATAACATAGAGATATATACAGAGAGGGAGGGGGGGGGGTAGATATATACTAGAGGGGGCATAGCCTATCTCAATACATTGAGAGGCCTGAAACATCATTTTGGGGCTCTCAGGGTCTCTGTGTAACCTCATTGAAACCTCCTTTAAGAGTGAGTTAAGGTTAAGGTTATCTAAAACAGAGCGATTAATAAAAAAATGTAAAATGTATTTTGTTTTTACAATATTTTGTAATGTAATAATTTTGTGAAATAAAGATATTATTATTATAGGTTATAATAAACCGATTGTTCTCAGATTTTCGAACATTGTTTGTGTTTTGTCTTGTATTTTTAACGTTATACTGTATAAGTTACTGTGCTTTTGTACTGATTTTTTATTATATTGATAGTCGAAGGTGGTCAGGTTAGTTTTTCGAAGTTTCAAAATTAAACATTCATGGCCCCTCTAGTAATAATATCTCTATGTTTGATGAAAGAGAAGACTTTAGCCTTACTTTTTTCCTTGTTTTGTTGGGGTAAATATCAGTGAGTTTACAGGGTTACTTCTAATTTACACAACTAGGTATGTCACCTCAACAAAATTATTTTGTGAACAAGAGTTAAAATCGATTCGACGATTCGAATTAAGTCAAAACTGGATGCAAGCAGACTTGACTATACCTGACATTTTGTATAGTAAAATTTAAACTACAGGAAAAACTACAGCGTTATAGAAACTTACAGGGAGAGAAGTTAAGGATATTTTTGACGCATTTTTTAATTCTAATGTAGAATTAGAAAAAGTATTGGACTTATAAAAATATATATCTAATAAAAGTAATGGAACATTCAAATACTCACCTGCTGCTATTTCTTTTGATCGCCTCGTTGGCCAAAAGTTTCAATTCTGGCGGTGTATTCTCAATGTCTGAATGCTATCTTTGATTATTAAACAATTTATAATAAATAATTTATAACTCACTTTCCAAAAATAACAATACTTAAACAAAAATCATCAAAAACGTTCGATTATTTATTTGAAAAATTAAATAACAAGAAAGGTAGGTTATAACCTTGTAGTTAATCACCAGAGCCCACCTAGTGGACATTTGAGGAACTTCACCAGTGACAATTTCGTAGTTTTTTACAGTCCCCTGACAGTAAAAAGCAGTAATGTGTCTACTTTACAGCCACCCGAAAGAAAGTAAATTTTATTTCTGGAGAAACCAAGTTGGTAAGAGTATCACTGTACACTATTTTTCTTTGAATTTTAATGTAATATTATTACTTTTAAGTCAAATTTTTTTATATTTAACAGATATTATTTTTCTTTTTTTCTTTCTTATATAATTATCGTATATTATTATTTTCTCTTAAACGTAATCATGACATGGTATGAAATGTCATGTTAAACAAAGCAATTGAATATTTCAGTATTAGAAGTAAATTATTACAACACACAAGACAGAACACAACATCTAAAGCTTGCAAGTCATTAACCCTACTCATAGCAAAACCATTTAATTCTCTCTGTCAATCAAAAGGGAAAATTCCTTTTCAATTTCCTCATCTTCTTTTGTTAATTTTCACAAGTTTGAAATCATAAATATTCGCAATCAAATATCTTCAACATAATGTTGAGGTTTGCATCAAAGTATATTAGCATGTCTTAAAATTGCATTGAAGATCTTGTACTTAACTTATCTAAGTTCTACTTGTGCGGGGGCACGCAGTGCCTCTACCAGATGCTGTGCATGCACTAGTAGCCGCTCAAGCTTTGCGGCTACTTCTGAACAATCCTTTGCAAAACATCGACGCATTCCGCATATTATTTCATTAGAGCCGTTAATATTTTTCTAATCATCTTGTAGAAAAACTGACGGACTTGAACGGACCCACTATGATAGCTTACGATTGATCACTCAAGCACTATTCTATGATTGAAAACTATTGAAATTACGTCTTTAGGTACTTTGATGTAATTACCAATGGTAAAGTGTAATAATAAAATATGTTCAGTTCTTTTACCTTATATGTTCTGCTAATTAAAAAGTTAATGCCAATCTTAAATTTAAAAAATAAAATGTTTTTTATCAGCGCTACCTAGTAGACGTTTTGAAAACAAAGAATATTGAGAATTTAGTAGACAAAACTTAATCCTCTATTTAACGCGATTGGAGTAAATATACTAATCAAAAACAACCCCTACTGTTTCTATCGTATCCCTATCATAAGAGTTATGTTTTATAGAATATTCGCTAATAATGTTAAACCTGAAAATGAATATGTTATAGGCTTTGTGGGTTATTAAAATGTTTCCAAGAAAAAAATCAATGCTCAATCAAGAAAATTAGAGATATTTATCATGTCTACATAAAAAGACAGATCAATTTTGAACCGATCCACGATCAATAATCTGTCGAATTAACTAGATAATTATCTAATTTAAAATATAATTAAACAAAAATCTGTAGTTACAACCAGAGTTATAAAATACTTGTGGTTTTAGGTAGGACGAGAAATATCATTAATATTGTAATTTGATATTGTGGTTTGAACGCGTTGATGCTGTGGTGAGACAGTGGAATAAATTATGATGAAAATTTCAAAACATCTATCATTTAAACAAGTTATCTAACTCTCCACATGAAAATTTGTTCGAATCAATTAAACAAGGTTATGGATTTCCAGGACCGTTTTCGAGTGTTTTTTTGGATAACAAAGTAAAAATAATAGTGAAAACGTAATGTAAACGGAATAGCGTGGAGTTGGTGCTGGTACCTGTAAAAACATGATTTATTCTGTCTGGCTGGCTAACTCTTGGCAGCACCCCTTAACAATCATGTCCCCACATTCATTCATGCCCCATTCATAATACTATTCATAATTCATGAAATACTACTTCAGTAATTTATTATTATTATTCAGCCTTTTTAATATTGTCTATGTTGGTTCAATTTTACAAATCTTATTTCGAATAAAAAGTATCTTAATTTTTGTAGGCGTTACTTCACACAATAAAGTAAATTTATTACATGATACAACAATCGGACATTTTTATTTATTAAAACATTCCGTAAAATTAATTATATTTAATTACTAATGACCTAAAAAAATAATTCATTGGTCGTATTTATGAAATTAAATGAGAAAAATATAATTTATTTACTTCCCTGTGTAGAATAACAGTCTTAGTTCATTTATAATAGAACAATTACTTATTTCCGTTCAGATCAATTACAGCTATTTTGGACTATTAATGGTTTATTTTTTCAATATATTTTTTAATAATAACAAAATAAACCTATTAAATGACATTTAGTTTTTAATTTATTATGTTATAAATTATTATCTTATTTGTGTGTGTGTGGGGGGTGGGGAGGGGGTGACAGGTGCTGTGCACATATGAACACATGTGTCGCCACCATTTATTCCACTGTATCGTATCCTATATTTTTTATCTTTTTGTATATTAGCATTTTTATAAGGGTATTTATATTAAAATGAAGGTATCGGTTAAGGTAAGTTCAAAGGAAATATGAGTTTGTGTAAGGTAAATACATATCTTCTATATTTGTATTAGTCATAATATGGACTTTGTAATAATGTCAAAAATATTCTTTTATGCTAATTTTGGAACCCCTTCTTTCTTATATATTTTCAAGATGGCGGTACTTTGCCCATCTGCTTTGTATATAAAAGGACTTTATATAGGAAGAAATAAAAAGGACACAGTATGGGCAAGTTAGGCGTAGAAATGGTAACCGTGCATTTGCAACCCTAAAGTACTTCCTCTACCTTTTATTGAAAGAAGTCGATAACAAAGTCTCTCTGTTTGCTCCTTTGTACATTTTTCGAGAACTAACTATTTGTGGAAGGGTATGAATTCCGAATAGATTTTTCTTTACTGAAAGCTGTGTCTGTAACATTATTAGTCATAGAACAATCCTTACGGAAACAGTTCTTTTAGATCAAATTAGCAATTTAAAGTCCGTAGCAGCGCCACCGTCGCTGATAAGAAATTAATATCAAAAGTCATTTAAGTGCTTATCATATTAATAAAATAGCTTTATAAATCTTAACTAACGCGACGACTCTTATAGTTAAACTTCATTTGCTACCCCACGAATATATATATATATATATAATATATATTATATATATATATATATATATATATATATATATATGAGTTTAAATCTTTAAAACATAACTATGGCTCCAATAGTCAACAGAAAAGGAGCAAGATCTCTTCTAGCCACGAATGCCTTTCATTGTCTTTCATTCACTGATACCTTTCATAGCATTTCATTGCCTCCGCTTGATAGACAGAATATTTATAAAATAAATAAAAACCAAAATTATATAAATGACAATGTAATTATGAAAATTAAATTAATAAAGTATAGATTTCTTCTTTTAATTATCATTTTAATTAATTTACAATTGAGAATGCAAGGCTCTCCTCTTTACTAGTAAGTAGAATAGAGATACAACATTTTAATTATAATAAAACCAAAGTAAATCAATAGAATTGAATGTCTATTCACACCTTAATCTATATTTAATAATTTATAGCTACTTCATTATTTAGACTTTTCACTTTCAAATTAATTAATTATCGATTAAACAATGTTATAAAAAGAGAGAATAATAAAAAAATATAAAAAGCAGTATTTTTGCATTGTTCTTTGTTATATAATAGAAAACAAAGTATAAAAGCAGTAACAATAACGAGGGAGGTTGTATCTGACTCGAGGGTTCTGCGTTCCCTTAAACCTCTCCAAAGCTTGCAGCACCACAAAAGCATCCTCGTCCCAACACAAAACTAAGCGTAAATTGTATAAAAGGCTTGATTTGAATCGGACTAAAGGCAAGCTTTTCCTCTTGTCAAAATAAAACCGTCTTACAAATAAAAATTTTCCTTCTTCCGAGCCCAAACCTCATTCAAGAACTTGAGTACTTAATCATGCATTTTAATTAAACAATCAAAAACAGCTTAGGGACTTAAAAAAGCTCTTTTTTAACTCTAAACTGATGAGAATTTTATATCAAAAATTTAATCGTGTTAAAAAATATTAAATAAAAACAATGGAACTAAATACTTTATTAGAAAATGTTAGTAATGAGTATCTCTAAGTAACCAAAATTAACTAAATTGTTAATTAAAAAAAAACCAAATTTTTTTTGTCAAACCACTGCTACAAAACAACATTTGTAGCAGTGCAGTCTTCGAAACATTTTATATTAATTATTTGTAAAGTAAGAATAATTAAAGAAATTGAATAAAATAATTGAAATAATTGTAAAAATGATACATATTTATATTAAGATTATGAGCATTATATGTAAAATGTTTTCAGTGGCGGACTGGGCCAAAAAGGTCCGAGGAGGATTTGGCCTAAAGGGCCCAATAGGGGTGGGGGGTTCTATATTGTTTCTTAAGTAAAGAGGTCCAATTTTAACTAGATTAGTAATAATGATTATAGCTAGCTTAATTTAATTTATGTTTAATTTAATATTTAATTAAATTAAGTCAAATGAAATTATTTTATTTATATACATTAAAATCAACTTAATAAAATAAATTAGTAAATATAAAATAAACAAGTAAAATTACAATTAACTGAAATAAATCTTAAGCCTATTAATTTAAATGTAATATTTAATCTAACTATTTTATGTTTAATCTTTAAGGCCCTTTTGTACTGTTTTAGGGCTTAGATCATTGGGGTCTAATCTTCGTAAGGGCCTTCGAACGTCTAGGTATATTGAATAAGGGCCATAAAAATCTTAATATCTAGAGTCCTTTAATGCTGCTATAGAGCCTTGATCAATAATGCAAGGTCCCTTTGTGGCCCTAGTACAGTATAAGGCCCTTGGGCCCTTACAAGCCTTTTTATAATAATTAGGGGCCTTAATGATCCTAGATTTAAAAATATTTGTCTTTAGGAACTCTTTAGGACCTGCCTTAGAATATTGGGTCCCTTTGACTCTAGTGTTATGGGTATATTACATAATTATAATGAATACATAAATTTATATACTATAACTTTAAAAATATTTAATATGTTGATAGTTTTTTTACGTTTATTTTTGGCTGAGGGACCCGAAGAGGGCTGCCGCCCTCGCCCTTAATGGCCAGCCCCCCCCCAATGCTTTGATTAAGAGTTGGATCCTCCTTATTGTCACTTTGATTATGATTCTTTCGTGTAAAATGTAATGGTGGTTCTTTTAAAAGCACATGGAGATGGTGCTTATATTACCAAGATTGTAACATAAGCTTCCGAAAGGTGTTAAAAGGATCATATCCACAATCTTATCTTAAAAATTAGGTTACCTTGAAAAACAGAAATGTTTATGTCAAAATATTTAGCATCTGTTTTAGGCTAATGTTTCAAAAATACATTCTTTCGCAAATCTTTTACATTATATCTATCTGATTATCTAGCATCTGCCATATTTCTTTATATTTTAATTCTCTAGTTTTACTTGAAAAGACGACTTATCTCAAGTTTGTTAACAAAAAGTCGGTTTTTAATCTTTGTTTTTGAGATACATTACACCAAGGTTATACAATTTTCGTGAAAAATTCGATACACAAAAAACAATATTGAATTTTTCAGTTAGAAGTTAGGTAAACAGGTCAGGAGCACAAAGGAAGGATAAAAAAATAGAAGGATAAAAAACGAAACCCTATAGCCCTTTGGATTAAAAAAAAGAATTGTTATTTTGTTTTGTTATTGTGACAAAAGGAGTTTTTATAAGAGTTTTTAGTAAGAGAAAATATCTTACAATCCTACTAATACTTAAAGATCAGTGTTTCTTATACTTTGAAAACGTATCGGGTAGAAATGCTTAGGAAATTGGAGACAGACTTTGTGTTCGAACCATTTACTACCATCAATGGCCTGTATTGAAACATTTTCTATTGTTTTGACCTTCACAAACATAACGAAATACTAGAAACTAAAAGGAGCTACTTTATCTAATTCCTCATATCAGTAACGCATTGTCATTTGAGTACTTTACATCTGTCTTGGAGTACCTTTTTTCATTTCCGTGCAATTAGTCGAGAGACAGAGATTGTGACAACTTTAAGTGGTCCTTCATGGAACCACTTCATACAAATTACTTGTATCTTCATCTTTACTTCCTTGTGACATTCCCGATACTTTTTATAACAATAAAATAAATACAATTATATAAAAAGTATCAGTCCTAAACCATTTAAAATATTAAAATTAAAAGAAAAAAAACGGAAGTATAAAATAACTACTTATGATTTTTCTTTTTATGAATGTGACAGTGTTGTTCCTTTTTGTCAAAACATTTTTTATTTTATACCTATGAGAAAATGATTTTTATCTTTGTACATTTTTAGTTTTTCTTTATGTTATCAGGAAATAAAATATTTCTGTTACAATGTGAACAATACTAATAACTGGCATTTTCATATTATTTACTTATCACAAAGTTATTGTTAAATATCGTTATTGTCAAAAGAACTTATGTCTGGTTTTTGCTTCTGAATTTTCATTTATTCATAGAAAAAATAACACTATGACCAATTTGTATGTACTTGTAAATTATTAAATAAATTATTATTATTATTTCTAGTTGTTCGGCCACTTTATTGATTAGCTTCGATTTTTAATGTTACAAATTGTCATTTAAGTTACATTTAAAATAGTAAATTTTCAAGTAAGACGTGTTTTCAACATTTTACTACGGCCTAAAAATTTGTTACATAAATTGTATGTAACAACAATAGATAGATATAACAACATTAGATATATTGCTACATATATATGCTAATACTAACCAAAAGTTAAAATACAAAAAATAATAAATTTCTAAATTAATGTAATTTTAAATTAATAAATGTGAAATAGCAAAATGATTCGCAACAACAAAATTGCAATGGGTAAATAACGTGGAATAAAAAAAATAACGTTCAGAAATCGATGTGCAATGGTCGAGTAATTGGTCACCAACTAATAAATGTGATAACTTGAACATGGTGATCTGGTCACATTCTGCTTGCTAGCAACTAATAATGTAAACTGCGTAGGCTTCCGTAGTTATTGTCATGAAGATTTAGATTCCCGTGGTGACCGCGTCAATGTAGATGAAGAATCCGACGTTTTGAAGGGGCCTCCATCGTCTCCATTTTTCCTTAAGTTTTGTAGAGCATTGTGTTTCTACACGTAATGTCCCACATCTATGAAGATGCCTTCCACAGTGGAAGCGAAACGTCGGATTCTTCATCTAAATTGACACGGTTACCACCAGAAGACCTGAATCTTCACAGCTAATAATGTTTCGAAAATGTTGTATGAAATAGCTTATATGCTATGCTACTAGCCTAAATATAACCCGGCTTGTATTTAATTTACAAACAAGGAAAAACTTCTATAAATAAAGTAATATAATTTTAATTAAATTTTATTTAACTAAATAATAAATTAAAGTTAAAAAGCTTGAATTAAATTGACCATTTACAAGAAAAGCCTTTGAAACAACAAAAAGAGGAAAATTCAAGTCAAAGATCAATACCATCAAACGCGTTTTCAATTCATTTGGGAGAAAATTTCCTTTCATTTCATATCTCATCAAGCATAAAGGAATCTCAACTCTCAACATCAAACATATGGTTTTATCTGATAACTTTTTGAAGAGAGATCTCAAGAAAGTCATAAAGCATTCTAAACTTTAAACGTTCTGTACCATGACGATTCAAAAGGAATTGTCAATACGTTTATTGATTGTAAAAACTGATAATATTTTAAATAATGGATACTTAACAAGAGATACTTTGCACAATTGTTCAATCGATGTGTTACACAGGATAATTTATCAAAAAATTAAGTAGGAGGGCGAGAGACCAACCCTGCTATGCCGTTCTACTTTACGCTGATTACGTTATCAGCATATGGTTTAAGGTCTTGTGCAGTGTTATTTAACGTCAAAAACAGATCACGGCAAACAATACTTATAACCCTTTAAAAACGGATGACAGATTTAGGATGCTGATTGTGGGAATTGAATTTAAAGATCCCTGAATTGATAACTGAACTACTTTGAAAAAAATAATTACTGAATATATAGCTAACTGCGGAAAAGAGGGTATATTCTTTACATAAAAATAAGATATTCTTGGTTATAGCAGTACTTGATAAAACTTTCAGGCACAATGGACATAGGATGACTAAGTATTTTGGAGGTTATCTCCACAGGGAAAAAACTTTTAAAAAAAATTACCGAAAGTGGGGCTAAATCTGGCAATTGATATCAACCACGAGAGATAGTTAGTCTTCGGTTCCTAACTGTAGGTTGAGGGTATGTTTTCTATAGCTTCAGCAAATACCGTTCCTTTGTTTTATAAGTATTAAATCTAAAGGGATTGATCATTCAAGATCTAGATCACAGTGCCATTGCTGACTCTTTGTACCATGTCCTTATTTATTTTACAGTCTTCTTTGATTAGTGATCTTTGAATCTTCCTGATAATTTCGTTCTAGGATATTCTCGATAGGTTTTCATCGCATTCACAGTTAAAATTGAGTAGTAATTCAGAGTACTGCACTTCATAATGAAGTAATTCAGAACTTCATTTACAGTAAGATTCAGTGCATGTTTAGCACTAATGAACCTCAGACTGCTGTTGTCTTTGCATACTCCAAGAATCCTTTATACTATATAAGTCTCAGGTGATAATATTATACAGATTAGTCAGAGAAGAGTGTTAGCACAGTGAATACACACCAAAGTAAAAATAATTGTCCCTACGCTTTAAAATAAAACTTAAATATAAGTCAAATCCAAGTACAGCTTCACCCTGACGATTATCAGTACTCCCTTATAGAAGGAAGGAAGGTTCAAGTGAGTCTCTACAAGGCATAGATAATAAGTAATGGCTGTAGGCTAGAAGACATTTCTGCTTATTTTATTATCAAGTTCTATGATTGTTGAAATACTTCTTTTACTCTTATGAGGATTCTAAGCGTGTTAATGACTTTAAATTTGTAGAATATTTTTAAAACCAATAAAATATCAATGTTTCCTGCCGCCCCTATATATGTTAGAAAGGTCAAACTTGGTACATGTATTTTGTACATTGGATTGTAAAACGGCAAGTACCATTTTATTCTCCCACTCACGTTTGTATTCAACTGGCCCCCCTTAAACTGATCTTAAACAGTTTTAATATTAACCTATCAACGAATGACTTTGAAATTTCATTTTCTTGACAATATTGACAGTACATAAAATCTTTAATTTCATTAATATACATTTTACTTTGACAAAAGTTTTGCTATATTGTTTACTTTTAGTTTGCCTTATTTTTAATCAGAAAGAATTCAATCGATGCCAGCTAATAGGTGTTTTTTCTCGCTTATTGTTTCTCAGTAATATATTTTAGCCAACCTAATTGTAAACTATGCCAATTAAAAAAAAATACGCTGGACAAATGGTTCACTCATCGTTCAAATTATTCCAAACCAAACACTTAAAAATAAACAATATTTTAATAAAAAATATAGAAACAGGTACCTAAACAAATATTTATAATTTGATCATAAAATAATTTTAAGTTTATATTGTTGACAGAAACTTATAAATTTTGACACTTAAGAGTTTGCTAAAACAAATAATATAAGCTCTTGTTTAAAAAGCATCTGTGTTTATTGTAGAGACGTTTTCAGTTTGTATTAAATAAAATTAATTAAAACTATTATACGAGTGAAAATATTTTGATTAAGTTTATAATAATGTTATTTATTTTATATTTTGTTGGTATTCTACTTTTAAGTTTTAACTAGCATTATACATGCTATAGTTTTTATTGAATTAAAATAAGTAAAACACATAATACCCTCACAAAACAATACCTGAGTATTATGTGTAGAGCACAAAACTAATAAAAACTATATGCATAAAAAAGAATGCTGAATATTGCTCACATCTTAAGGCTCTGTTGTGTGCCATGTACCTTTACTTCATATTGCTCATCATTCACTATACATATGTCGTAGAAACTAGTCATTATGTCCATATATATAAAGTAAATTATGCTGATGCGTTTAGGTCTAGTCTTCTGATTGTCTCATGTCTATGTTATACTTATGCTAGCGTCTTCTGATTGTTGATCATGTCTATGTATATAGCAAATTATGCTGATTCGCTAGTACAGTCTTCAGCGCTTAGCGTTTAGGTCTAGTCTTCTGACATCATGTCTATGGTATATACAGCAAATTATGCTTAGCGTTTAGGTCTAGTCTTCTGATTGTTGACATCATGTCTATGTATATGTATATATAGCAAATTATGCTGATTCGTTTAGGTCTAGTCTTCTGATTGTTGACATCATGTCTATGTATATGTATATATAGCAAATTATGCTGATTCGTTTAGGTCTAGTCTTTTGATTGTTGATGCGATGTCAGTCAGTCTGTTGGTGATCAAGACTAAGCAAAGGCCAGTTGCAATAAAGACTTATGATATAAAACAATATTTATTGTTTATTAAAAAATGTTTATTAAAAAAATTGACGTAAACAATACAGCTGATGGGCTAATTAGTCTTCTATATCTGCTTAATTAATAGTGTTTTGATAAGCAATGTTTTTTTGTAGATGGCGAATGCACCACAACGTATTAAAAGTCTACAGGCTATACGGATGTAGAGTATAAAATCCGTTAGGGTCAAGAACTATTTAAAAGAATGGTATTTGAAAGAAATAACTACTCTTTCGTAGTTTTGTTTTTGGTAAACCAAGAGGCCAAGAGGTACAAGATGACAGGTTATCAGCAGTAGTTGAGACTGCCAAGTCTGTGTCAGATTCAGATGTCTGGGTGTAAGGAGATGGAAGGATGTGGCTTACTTTAGAGATCTTTTGAAAACCACTGTAGCACGCTAATGCTCTTCGACGGCTGGTACACGCGGGATATACGACGATATGTATGTATTTTTTGATAATGTTTGAATACTTATGTTGACTTTTAATAAAGAGATGGTTTGAGGTCACTATCCGAAGTCATAATTTGGAAGACCCCATTCTGTAATGATCCAGGAAATGTACTGGGCCTGAACTGACCTTGGCTTGGTTGACCTATACAGGTTGACTGCTGTCATGCCTTATTTTTACATACTTTATTTGTAGATAGATATTTCTTTCGATTACTTTATAAGTTTAAATTAGTATTTTAAAATAGTGTATTATTTCAAATTTTATTATTGTTTTAAATTATTTTATTTAAATTAACATTGCAAAATATACAATTTCATAGACTTCATTCCTGCATCAATATCAACTTTCCTTCAGTTTATTTTATTTCTCTGTGTCTATATTTTTCTCATATTTATAATGCGTTCTACTTGAAAAATGCTTAACTCCAAGCAAGCTCTAATTTCACAAAACTAATTTTTATCATCTTGGCAAACAAAATTTGACTATAAAGTTTCGTTTTGCAACGTACAAAAATGTTAAAAATTTCTATTTTACCTTCACTTCAGATTTTTAAAACCCATAAAATTCAGGGTGTAACGTTTTAAAAGAATTTAAGAAAAATAAATAAATTAAACGAAGTTAGATCGAGTTAATAAAAGACTTGATTTGATATAATGTTTTTATATTGCTAATTATACTGGTTTTCACATCCACAGCAAATAAATTGAAATAAATTATTTTAAATTATTCACTAATAAAAACCAGAGACAAAATAATTTGTAAAAGAAACTAGCTATTGTCTGTCGTAGTAACATCTTGACACTTAATTTTCTGTCTTGTCATTTTGTTAAGAATTCTAGTTAATAAAATCCGGTCGTTGAACTGATTTAAATTGATACTCATGAAGATAATTATAAAACAAAAAGTTTTTTTGAATGGAAAAATTATTTTTAATTAAGTGAATTATTCAATTACAGACATTGTCGTATAATCGCTGAAATAGCTTTTTTATGCGACAGTTAGTTATAAAGAAATCTAAAGTAGACAGAATAGAAAATTCAAAATCTAAAGTAGACAGAATTGAAAATTTAAAATCTAAAGTAGACAGATTTGAAAATTTAAAATCTAAAGTAGACAGAATAAAAAAATTAAAATCTAAAGTAGACAGAATAGAAAATTTAAAATCTAAAGTAGACAGAATAGAAAATTCAATTACGAGGTTTCGCTTTGTTAAATCAAATATTTGATTGATTTAGAAATTATCATTTACAATTGCTGAAAAGAGCTCTTAACAGAAATTATTATTGTTTACTCGCCATACCATTTTTGGTCATATTGTTTAACAACTAATGATATAAATAAGTGAATAATTTTTTTTACCTGTCTTTAATTTATGATGGTTGGGGTTTGTGTTTAAAGTAGTAGTAAAGAAGTCTAAAACAAGCACGGAAACGTCCCATATTAACCTTCGTGACAGCCTATATAATTCCGATAAGCGTACAGGTAATTGATCAGGTAATAGCTAGCTTAAAATATTTCCCGAGGTCCACATCTAGGGTGAATTTCTTTCGGAATTATTGTTTCCTTGCGCGCTTATCCAGTTCTTGCACACATAATTGGTGAACAAAAAATCCGTCTGTTTGTCCTTATTAATGGGTTCTATGCTTGAACGCGCTTTATCAGATTTGAATAACATTTAAAGTGGCGAATTGAGCGCATTTCTTTCGGAACATCTAGGAGAACATCTAGAAGTATTATTGTTTCGAAAAAACGAATACGGAATAACTAGAACTAGAATTATTTTGTAGTGATAAACTTATATATTGTAAATATCACAATAAAAATTAACAGCAAAATCAAGATTTAAACTTTGGGTATCGGGATTAAATATTTTGAGTGATTGTTTTGATGGACCATATTGTCTGAAAACATCCCTGGGCACTACAACATATTAACATATGTTGTAGAGCCCACGGATGTTATTACCAGTTCAGAATTTGATTTTTACAATAGTGATTTATCATGTTTTAGGAAAATATAATGTTTCTTAATTTTTGTTAATCTATATTAAGATGTTAAAATGAAGACTATTTAAGACTGTTAATTGAGATTTAGAACCACTTATTTCTGTACGGTTTACATAAGGAGAAGTCTTACTTAATACCAAGTAGTATAATATAATATAAGTAATATAATTTCCTCGATAACAGCTGCTCTTTGGTCATAAAGTGTCCTTAATGTATGATTTGTAGTTTATTATAGTATAAAGTTATAATGGTGTATAGTTAGTATTCTAGCGATGTAGAACAAATAAACAGCTATTTGAGTTAGTTAACATTGCTATGAAAAGATAGTTGGAGAGTTCAAGGTGAAATTCTTTGTTTTATTAACCACCCACTTCATGATATCAAATAATATCTATATTGGAAATTTACTAACATGTTTATACTGCAATAATTTCAATACTTTGCGTAAATACCTTCTCTTATGTAGTATGTAGAGCATGTTAAAGATGTCATGTTAAATGGTGGCCCATTTAAACGTGGCTTTTATCCCTCACTACGTGTTTGTGTGGTTTGACGCAAATACACTCTTATCTTGCTTTACTTTCCTAATTTATACCAAAGGTATAGAGGAAAAGAATTTTGTTTGTATTAAACATCCAGATTCACGAAGAACCCTTTTTTCCTTAAAAATGTTATCATTTTATGTCTCTTTTACCTAAGTGGTGTTTCTCTGAGAAAGTTGTCTGTTCTATGTGTGTTGTGTGTGTTTTAACATTGTAGCTCCTGTATTTATGCTAGAGAGTTAAAACTTAATATTCAAATTAATTTTAGGTCTAGTTTTTCTATCTGGAAAAATTCTTAGAATGTCATTAATTAACAATATTGAATCAGTAAAAATTTAGCAGTTTCAAAAAACGCGAAAAAATATTTAGATCAATTTGAAAGTTGTCCAGCGTTTAAAAATCTTTAAAAACAATAATTGTGTTAAATTTATCTCATTATCAGCATTAGTTTCATTTTTATAAATATTCGATAAATGAAAAAAAAAAAATCGACAAATAATCTATTTGTGTTAAAATTTGGTACAAGTTTATGCCTTTTACTAATAATTAAATATACTGTGTCTTATCAATATGGCTTGTTCATTAACGTTTATGTCGGATCATAAACTTAAGCAAATCCGTACGTAATTAATATTATTATTTTACATTAAAATATTCTCTCTCACATCTATGTCCTAATATTCAAGTTATAATGCAATAACTATGTTTCTATATTGAATCTGCTTATCAAATTTGATTACAAATTAGACTATTGATGAGAATCGTAGGTCAGGGGTTCACATACCCCCACCCCCTCGCAGAACTCATGACTCTATTTTTACTAATTAAAAATTTCCCACATTTTGTAATCACACCCTGTATTTTTATATATCCTTTCAGAAAAGTACTAAGACCTATATGTACCATTCCTCTCTTTCACTTTTCGGGCACCCCTGCTTTAGGTTCTAAAATGTGTTAAAAATTAGTTTTCAAAATGAAACGAAAATCAGCACTATAGAGTATTATAGTGTTGGTAATTTAGATTCCATAGAAAAAGGAGCTTGTAATTAAGCCAATAAGCCAGCTATATAGGCTATAGCTAAGCCTATATAGCTGGCTTATTGGCTCTAGCCTATCAGCCAATATTATCCTTTAGCTTATGACATAACATGAAGCCAACCTGCCAAACACTTCGACCATTTACCTACCAAGAACTAATAAATTTTATTTCTAAAAGTTTTAACTTTTAGAAACTTTGCCGACTTTAGTCGGCAATCAAACTAAAAAACAAAGGACGTTTTTCAAAAGTTATTTTTTGGCGTAAATTATTACGCTAACCTGTATTTTTGTCAAAAAAAGTACAAATGACAATCAATTATTACGTAAATCAATTAATTAGCTATAATTATTACACTGTCGAATATGCTTTGTCGATAGATACCTTTTTGTTCTTTTAAAAATTATTGAAGTTGGTGATCAATTATTACATTGAAGAATGCCAGCAAATGTTAAATTTACCTTCAGAAAGTAAACAGAGGGGAAATACGATTTACTGAACTGTGTCAAATCTGTTAATTATCTCTAAATATTTCTTCTCAATTATCAAGATAAACATAGAACGTCTTTAATTTTTTGAGAGACTTAGAAAAACCATCTCTTTTTAAAAGGAGCAACCGAATAAAATGGCTCTTTGTACAAATTTACATTTTTGACTTCAGTGAAAACAAAAGCAATGATGCATTAATTAGAGCTGCAGAGTAAATAGATGAAATTAACTTTAATATTTAATTACTTGCCTGACGTAGAAATTGAACGTAGAATTGGGAAAGTCTAGGAAAAACTCACTATGTCAATAATACTTCTGTGCTTCGTTATTTATTTAACAAAATAGAAAATTTGATGTTCTTTTAATTTAAAATATTGTTTATTTTTTTACGTGTGTTTTTATAATGAGGTTTGTAAAGAAAGTTAAGTAGAGAGAATAATAAATAGCTTAAATTTAAATATTTAAAAATTCTTGTCCAGAGTAAAAATGATAGCAATTTTCTATTTAATTTTAATTACAACTTTTTAGAGCTTGAATTTATAAATAGTTGCTCAAAAATATTTTTATGGGGTACTTACTTGATTTACGAATAGTTGAGATCGAGGAATAATTATCATTGTAAGTTTGTGAGTTGAAGAATATAAATTTAACGAGTTACGGAAGGTTTAATTATCTTTGGTATTTATAATTAAAGAACATTTTAATATTTTTCTTGAAACATAGAAAACTATTGGTAAAACTTACATTGTAAAACTTTGCCTTACAACTTACCATTTAAAAGACCATACTTACATACACACAATTATCTTCAACACCTCCACACATTAAGAAAAATTGTTATTTTCATTAGAAATAGTAAATTGATAACTAAGTTTAGTTGTATCTTCTTTTTATTTCATAATTTACTATTTTCTCTTGACGTTACACATTTTAGAATGTGAAAATTCTATAAACTCCCAAAACTTAGGCCAATGTTTTCAGAATCATGCCAAGGTATACGCTACATTTTTTTGGCGTATACTAAACTGTAACAAAGTTTTCTAAAATAAAGCTACTTGCTTCTCTTGTTTCCGGTGCATCTTGCTAGCGCTGCTAGAATATCACTTACCTCTTTTAGCGAATTTCCTTTGAAAATTCGCCTAATGGGATAGGCGTCATGGCGGAATTCGAACCTCGGACTACGACACAAATCCGTTTCAGAGGTCCTAATGACGAAAAAATAATTTTCGTGAGACTTTATATATATATAATATATATATATATATATATATATATATATATATTATATATATATATATATATATATATATATATATATATATATATATGTATTTCTAGACACTTTTTGTAAACACTCTATCTTTCGAACGGATTAATATTTTTTAACCAAACTGGTACAAAATCAAACCTTTGGAGGACACGAACCCTATTGAAAACCAGGTTTTTGTGACGTCATTAAACCCGGTTTGCTGAGTCAGCGAAATTTTCAAAAAATCAGCAAAATTCAGGGTTAATATTTTTTGCCGCGAAAAAGGTCAATATTTATGTTTTTTGAGACGCTAAATCGAATAAAATCCGAAGTCGATACGACCACTCTAAGTGCAAAATAAAAAAAAAAATCGAAAAAAACCATTGTAAATTACCAAAAACCAAAATTTAGGTCGATAAAAAATAAATTTCGAGTAGGGTGTCGTTTTCTATGTAATTTTGGGCGCTGAATCGAAATGAAACCGGTCCGAAGTCGATACGACCATTCTAAGTGACCTAAAATCGAAAAAAACCATTGTAAATTACCAAAAACCAAAATTTAGGTCGATAAAAAATAAATTTCGAGTAGGGTGTCGTTTTTCTATGTAATTTTAGGCGCTGAATCGAATGAAACCGGTCCGAAGTCGATACGACTACTTTAAGTTACCAAAAAGTCAAAAAAACCATTGTAAATTACCAAAAACCAAAATTAGGTCGTTGAAAATTAAATTTCGAGTAGGGTGTCGTTTTCAATGTTTTTTAGGCCTCTGAGTTGAATGCCAGTAGTCCGGAGTCAATACGACCACTTAAACTCAGGGTACCTGGGTTCACATCCTGGAAGGGTCGATAATTTTTTATCGTTTTTTTTTACTTAATATAAGTTTACAACTAGAAAATAATTCTGGCGCGGTGGTCCGCATGTCGGGCGAATTTCCTTTGGATGCGACCACTCAACCCAGAGTACCTGGGTTCAAATCCTAGTAGGGACAATAATTTTTTATCGTTTTTTTTTTTACCTAATATAAGTTTACAACTAGAAAATAATTCTGGCGCGGTGGTCCGCATGTCGGGCGAAATTCGCCCGACATGCGGACCACCGCGCCAGAATATTTAAACGGAGGTTATTTTTATGTGAAGTTATAAAATCACTTTTTAATCTAAACCTCCTGATTTGTGTAAGTTTACCTTTGCTCGGCCGCCTTCGTGGTCGAGGTCATTAAAATGTCAGTATTTTATACTGACATTTTGACACCACGGAGGTCTGGGGTTCACATCCCAGGTTAAGCTCACAGTTTATATAAGATTATTGTTTAAATAAATTATCACTATCTTTAAATTTCACTTTGAGCGTAACGGTTGCCACTATTATCTGAGATTGTTCCGCAGGGGTTATCCCTGATGAGACGCAAGGCTCTCAACGAGCAATATTATTATATATTTTTGCTCAAGGATGTTTAAAAATTCTAGCGCAAATGTCCTCAAGGTGGTGAATTTTATTTAAAATACGTGGTTTCTTGCTTATCAATACAAGTTTGCTTCATTTTTCGGTAACCTTAGCATTAGCGTCACAACCTTTATTTGATTTCTTTGAATTCGCATAAACTGAACTTTTAAAGGGATCAAATATATCTGTGTCCATAAAATAATATGCCCATTATTTTGAATTATTTTGAAGTTATAAACTTAAATACTGTAAATAAGACGAAAAAATAGTGCCAGTACCAAGATTCGAACCTGGGAACCTAGCTAGAATTGTGACGTTGACGGCCACAAGGCCGCAGGCCCGTTTATTTGCACATTTACACAATATTTTTTTATCATTTGATACTACCGAGTTTTGGAACAATGTTTTGGAATGATGGAACAATCCCAGATGTAGCATTGCATTTTGCTTGTTACATTTCCTAGGTGTCTCTCGCACAATTATATTGTGTCAATATTTTTTATAACTAATAATAATTCTGGCGCCCAAGCCAGGCGAATATTCTTCGCAATGCGGAGATTCTCACTTAACAAGCTATTTAATGTTTAAATCTTAGGTTTATGCCTTATAACCTATGCTGTAGGATAACTACTTATAATTTAAAAAAGCAATGCTATTCTTTGCCGATTTTGGAATGATGACCAAAGCTTTAACTTGTAGAATGCATATGCCTTTCCTTTAAAAAAATCTGGAGCAAATATATTAGTAGTAATAAAGCTATTGTTATGGTTATAAAGCATCAATCGGAAAATTCAGTGAAAAATGGATAGTTGAGCAAAAAAGTACCCTTTGCAAAGAAAATTCGCAAGGCTGGCTAAAATGTTTAAAGGTAGAACCACTCAAAATAGTATATATATATATATATATATATATATATATATATATATATATATATATATATATATATATATGTATATATATATATGTATATAATATATATATATATATATATATAATATATATGTATATATACTAATTGGTATTGATTATTTCTTTTTTAATGTCTTTATTAGTCAATATCTTTTAAGAACTGTAATTGCATTTTTACAAAACAAAAGAAATTTACGATTGTAGTAAGTTTTTTTGCCATATTCCTTCATAATTTGCAATTAAAAATGAAACCCGTTAAAATTAGTTTATTTATCATTTTTTAACTAACATATTTTCAGACATAACAGGATATTTGCATTTGTGTTTTTAATTTTTGCTTAAAAAAATAGTATCTTTACTTAAATAGTTAGAAATACAGTATTTTTACATTTTTTTTATGCCATAACTGAAAATGTCATTAAAAAAACTACAAAAAATATAAAAGAAGGACAAAACAGTTAAAAAGTTATTTGTTTTTTCCTTCATTCTGGCCTCCCAGAAAGTAGTAGTTAATTTAGAAAAAAAAAAGAAAGAAGTTAACGGGAGAAGCACTGGACTATCCTAGATCTCAAGCTCCGGTCTCTTTAATACTTAAATAATTACTAGCAAGAAATTTCTAACATTAAATAAAGATCTCAGACAATATACTGAGTTCTCTTGAGAAACTCTTCTACAATGAAATTTGTAACAATAAAACATTTTGTCTAATTTAATCCTCAAATTTAGATAGAATGAGTTTGCAATTAAATGTTTAGATAATGTTTTTGGAAATAATACAATTTTTTTTTAAATACAAATATTTTTAAATACATAAATATATTGAAATAAATGTATAATTTTATAATTGATTAATTTAACCTACACTATCGACTGAAAGTATTTTTTATGCCTTTATTTATTTATTTATTTTTTTTGTTTTTATCTAGTTATATTTTTAACTTAGTTTCAGATTTTTGATTTTAGTATTTTTTAATTTCTTTTTTTATTTTTTTTGTTAGGCACTGATGATGATTTTTAGTTGGTTGAAAGCCGGTTATGCTTTATTTTAAAGAAACTTTTGACACCAGTGGGGGGATTTATTATTACTCTGAAATACAAATTTTATATAAATTTTTACATACAGTGAGGAAGCCCGAGCTGCAAAACGACACATTGGTCGCTTTACGGGACTCCTAGGCCCAGTGGCCAAAGAGTCTAGCATAGTTGGTTAAAAATGATAAAGGGAAGTTAAGCTCAAAGCTTGGCCTCTAGTTCTAATATTTTACAGTAAAAGAGTAATAAATAATATTTCTTACAGAAATTGCTAAAAGGCATATTTCCGTGCGTAACGGTATCCCGTTTATGTTTTTGGTAATATAGTTTACAAAATAACGTAAAAGTAAATAAATATTGTACATCTTTTATAAAATCCACGGATTGTAAAAATTTTACATAAATTATTTTTGCGGTTTATTCAATGTTCAAGCGGTTCTGCTACTAGCGGTTCTGCTGCTTCCTTAGGAAACACTTATTTCTTTATAAAATGTTTTTTTGAAACCAGTAAAAGAAGGAATAATAAAGGAAGTATAATATATAAGATTGAAGTAATGCCTAAGGGCTTAAGATAATATGTGTAAAAGCTACTCCCTTATATTCCGCGGCCTTTCAGTTATATGATTAAGTAAAGAAAAAAAAAATACCGAAAACGAGATGAAAAACCGCAATATTCTATGGGAAACTCCTGACTGATGTACAACTTAATAATATTATTGGATTTTTCTTCTTATCGAATCCTACATTTTTGGTGTACGTATAAAGATATTACGTAGAAATATTGCAAATTTATGTTATGCATATATTATTACTCTGGTTTAATTATTACAATTTTAAAGTAATATTATGTTTAAATTCATAAAGTTATTAATTTGAATATTATTACCCGACTAATTTACTAAATATGCTTGATTTTATGCTTCGTCATATAATGTTTTTGGTAATTTAACTTGAAAATACTTTACTTTAGGATTATCTACTTTTTCGTAAGGTTTATCTTTTTTCTTTTATTAAATAAATAAAAATATGAATCAACTGGTAAGATTACGTAAAATATGTAATCTTAAAAAAATTGCAAGTCTTGGATCTGATCTAGATAAAATTATTAAATAGGTATATATATATATATATATATATATATATATATTATATATATATATATATATATGTGTGTGTGTGTGTGTGTGTGTGTGTGTGTGATTCACAGAAATATTTTCTATTGAACCTGGTAGAAAAGAAGGTCAAACATTTTATAATATTTTTTGAGTAATAATATTAGATGCTACATTGTAAAGAAAAGTGTATGTATGGTCTATTGGTATATCTATGGTCTATTATTATTATTGTCATTTTTTCTTGTGGAAAATTCTATAGACCAAAATTTTAACTTCCGTGATGCTCTAAGCAAACGATGCAATTTTTTCACAAACCTATATTTAAAGAATAATTGACTGTCATACTAAGCTAGTTATGGTAAAATGTAAACTCATGTTCTTGAACATATTTAACTATTTCCTTAATTTAAACCTAAATAGACATTGTGATTGATTTTAGTATTAGAAAAAATATTCTGCAGCGTGTTGAATGTATACCTGTTACAAACATTCTTAAAATATTTTAAAACATTAAAGAAATTTTGTTCATGTTCACTAGATATTGAACATGAATTTTAAATTCTACATTCAAAAGTCAACAGAGCTAAGACAATTTATATTTAAGGCCCAACCCATATAAATAAATATCAGCATACGGTCTTTAATAAACAATTATATCAAAAACATTAATCTTGATAAACATAAATTACAAAATTGTTTAAACAAAATCGATAATTTAAATTCATAAAGCATTTTGTTACATCCATAAATTTATAATAAATCAATTCATATTTGAAATATATGAAAATGACAATCATTATATAAGTAAAATAAAAAAGTAAAACATTTTTTCAAATAATGACATGAAAAAGAGATATTTGATGTCATTTGGTCCTTCGAGCCGGATACTTGAAGAGGGATTACTAACATGATGTATTGCTACCAGTTTAATGGAGTTTGTTGCCACCGTTTAACTTAATGACGCTTACCTGTAGTATACCTGACATTAAATAAACCTGAATAATAACACAGGTCATTAAAAGACATATATCATTTTAACAATGATGTAAAATACTTGAAGTTTGTCCTTCAAAAAGTATTTATCAATCTTTAATGATAAATAAAGCCTTTTATTTACATTTAAAAGTGCTTAAATGCGTATCAAAAATGTATTGCAAGTATTTTGAAGACTTATAATTTTGCGTTTGTGTGTCCTTTACACATAACGCAATTATTATTCTGCAATTATTATTCTGAATAATTGCAGAATAAAATATGTTTGAACATAAATTTTCTGTATTTAGCAATTAGCATAAATGAAAGCCTGACCACATTAGCAGCTGCGCTTTGCTTCTATTTTACTTATTACGTTGTTTATATTTTTATTCAGAATTCAAGAAGATAGACTTCATGAGAAGCTTTGATTTTTAAAAATTACATACATAGGCCTTTTGATTATACATACAAAATTAATCGAATAGGCCATTTGATTAACAATTTTCAAATTTAATATCATAAGCTATTCTACAATAATTACATAGTTAGCTCTAAAGTTATAAGCTAATTTAGCAAATTTTCATCAGAAACATGACTCCAATGTGGTGGTTGTTTGATTGGACCTCGGTTAAAAATTTTATTCGTCGTTGAGAAATTTTATGGATACGGAAGCTGCTTTACTTCACTTTTTGGTCTAAATAGATCTTTATTTAGACGAACTATATTTATTAGATAAATGATTTGGATTATTGTGAATATCAAAAATCTAATCCACTATTATAAACAAGACATCTATTTTTTGGAATCAGTAGGCTGAATGTAATTAATACTACCCACTTCCCTCTTTACTTCCGTCACCCCAATAACGTTATAAGCGTAATATTGATAAAGGAGATGATTTTGTATTTTATAGAGCTGTACTTGGTTTTTCAATTAATATATAATATAATTTCTTATTTTTTAAAAATAAATATATATTAATAAAAATGTTTTAGTACGGTCAACCTCTTGACAAGTCATTCATAAAAAGTCAGTTATAATTAGAAAGAATGACGATAGTGACGGAAGTGATGAAAACTAACCGCAGTAACCGCATGGAACCTTCATCTTGTGCCGAGTCAAAATATTATGTGAAAGGAATAGCTAGAGGATTGAGAATTAATCAGGTTTACCTGTTTCAATATTATGTGTTGAATTCCAATGATGAATTATGGAATTAAATTGGTCATTATTATTGTGTATTTCTAATATTAGATGCTGAAATCTCTAATTAAATCTCATTTAGTTTTCCGATTTTTATCAACGAATGCACATTTTATTGGAAATTGAATTGTTTTCTTCAAGTTTTACACACGACTAACAGGGGAATCACTTATTTCAAGAAATGCTTGGTCTTAAATCTGTTTTAACATCTCTTGGTGCCTATTTCTAATACTTTTTGGAGTATCAACCTTGAGCCACTTTTGAAACCTGTTGGCTTCTCAAACCTTAGTTCTGGGATGCCAACTATGTATAAAAATGTTTTGAATTTTATGAAAGAATTCTAAATTATATTTTAAAACAAATGGGTACTGAGTACTTCGGTACTATTTCCCACGAGTTCGGACTCGCTTCGCTCGTCCTCCGAATGTCTGAATCCAACAGTTAGGATAGTACTGCTTTGGTCTCGCTATGCACGACCTCAGAATAAAATGGTTATACAATGTCAAGGGTGTAGTAACATCGGACTCGATTCGATCGTCCTCAGAAAGTCATGTTGAGATGAAACCAAACGCATTTAGAGGTTATAACCTGACATTTTTATGAATGAGGTAATTACAGAAATCGGTATAGGTGGTCAACATTCTATTAATTCCTGCAATGACGTCAATTCCGGACTATAATCTAACGGATTAAAAAAAGATCATTTCATTCATAAAATCGCTCCAATTGAATCACCTTATAAATAATATCAATTTGAATGAAAAAAAAAAACTAAATTTACATATAAATTTAAGTGTCACACCGAAAACTTAGTATGTTTGTCAATAACGTATAAAATGTAAGTTCAATAGCTATGGAATGTTTACTGCTCCAATATGTGTTTCGCAATCTAACGATATGTCGAACGTCAAAAGGCAGTAAAAAATCTACAGGGCGTTAAACTTTTATTATGTAGCAGTCAATATTTTAAAATTTGCAACCAATATAAAAATGAAATTTCACAGATCGATTGACGACCTATAGATGTAAAATTGTTACATTTAATGTGTTAAATTTCATCTCTGTATGCTTATAGCAGTTACAACTTGACTTGTTTGTCGTTTTCCAAATGCGCTAAGCCATTTAGAATATGAGCACAAACTTAGCATATGAGCATAACTACCAAACATACGCATTTCTATTAAAAAATCCGAGAAAATTGATTTACATGTAAAAGTGTGACTCCCTTGTTTACAAAACCGAAAACCTAATAAAGATCAGAATGGTTGAGCAATAAAGCAAACATTTTGCTATGGAAAATGCTTGCATTTTGCAATTTGCTTGTGGACCTCTGCACCAGAATTTATAATGTAATAAGCTCCAAATCCCTTTCATCTTTTTAACGTTGTCAACATAATTAGTTGACGCAGTTAAGTGTCTGAACCCAAATATGTTTTTTCAGGGATTCTTTTCGCAGATTTTTATAAATAATGTACTGAAGAAACATTATATTCTTAAAATTGGCCAAAAATGAATTGAAGTTAGTAATTCTTTATGAATACAGTTTTTAAGTAAATCCGTTTTGTGATAGGCCTTTAAATGGTCTATTTGTTGTGTAATTTAATCATGAGTATTACTGGTCTGGATAATCCAACCCTAAATTACTGAAACATGTATAACATAAATGAAATGAGAACAATAAATTGTTCTCGAAGCATGCCTTTGTGTAATTGTTCTTATTAGTGAGAGTTAATATAAGTCAATAGGGTGCTTAGAGAAGCATAGACTATGTTGTATAGAAGCAACATAAGAGCAAGAGGTCAGCTCCATCAAGAGCAACTCTAATTAAAGGAAGCTCCCCTTATTCATTCCCTTTCATCCGCTCTTCTCCCTAAGCCCTTATCCGGACTTCATTTTTTTTCATCATGTCGAATAAGAAAGAGAATACTAAGGGAGGGGTGAAACACAAAGCCTACCAAGAGCTATTTTGGCCCACTAAACTCGAATTAGATTCTTTAAAATCCCACCCTCGCAACACTTCTAAAGAAGGATATTATTTTTTCCTTAACGAAAATATTTTTCGACTGTTATTGAAAAGTTTGTCCGAATAGAATCAGACGGTTTTTGTTGTAAAAAGATTTTTATGGAAATGTAATTCTGTTACCAACCCAAGTCCTTTTTTGTTTTCTTTTTTATCTTTTTTTGTTGTGATGTAAATCTCTGGCCCTTCGTCCTGGATTTTTTAAGCCCTTCGCTCATTTTTTTTCTTCAATAACTTTTACCATTACTTTCAACTCAAAACAAAAATTCTACAAATAAATAAATAAAAAGAAAAAAATTCTGACAATTTCTTTTCCATAAATTGTGTAAGTAGGAGGTTATACTTTGCCCCCCTCTCCCTGGGGGAAACCTCGGACCCCAGAGATTTTGTTTGTAATTTTTCTGCCGACGCGAGTCTCTTATTTCCTTCTTTCCCTAAACAAGATAACCTAATTTTCTTAAGACTCGACTTACAAGTCAATTACGGGCAAAAAATATTTTTGACTCTAAAATATATAATATTAAAAATGAATATTTTTTCAAATAAAAGTAACTTGAATCCTCAATTATTATAAGGGTATTTTCATAAACCAATTGATCCACTACCTAAAACCTTATACTAAAGTAACCAAGTAAGAAAATAAAGACTTAAAGCTTAACTAGTTCAGATATTAGTTAAACCCAACAGAAGTTCCAAAGGGTAACCAAGTAAATTAATATAGTTCGGCACTCTGATTTTTATATTTTTCTTTATTTCTTAGCTTACGGTCACATGAATTAGGCAAATTTTGATAAATTGTTTTTTCTTAAGTACATTGAACTAAATAAAACAAATCAGGTGTCCAACCTTCCAACAAATTAGACCAACCTAAGCAACTAAATAAACCTGCAAAAAATTAACTCTCTAAGTTATTGTTATACTTGTAAATAAGCAAATATTGGCCACTAAGATAACAGTATTTCATCAATTATACTCTAATAAAATAAAGAAATTATAGAAGAAATCGTACTGGGAAACAACAAACAACAATCTAAAAATAAAATCTAACGCTACTGGTTTGCAAGTTAAAGGAAAACATATAATTTAATACAAACGTTATATTCAATTTGATTTAAATTAGTCATCAAATTTTACTTCAATCTTTAGAAAACATCTTCAACTACAATATTACTATCAGCTTCATGTTGCGACTAACCTTCGCCTGCAATTTTTATCTCTCATCTACCTTTACTGCAAAGTAGTGTAGAATCAAACGAAAAATAAGACCACATTATCTTTTTTAAAGAAATAATTATTTTTTAACAAAACTGAAATAAATTGTGAGATTAGCGGAGCTGCTCAGCGCCTCGTGATTAATGTAAGGAAACACCCGGGCCTAATCCTATTTCTTAAATCCTTCTTAAAATTCATTTATAAAAATTAATTATTTTTAATTTAATATTATAAATAATAAAAAAATATAAAATATTTTTAAAAGAAAATAAACTTTTACATTTTATTAAAGGAGAAAGGTGTATATTACATAAAATATAAGAATGTTGCATTTAAAGAAATAACACAGACAGGAGACCCCTAACAAATAAATAAAAACTCTTAAGAAAGAACTGTTTTTTGGAGGCTCTCAAAAGAAACTTTTATTTCTCCAAAAAAAACAGGGTTTCTTTATATATATAATCCTTTATTTTTATTACAACTGACTCATAAAATAAAAATATTAATAAGAAAGAAAAAGACAACATAACCATATTTATGGTAAATTATATCCAGTTCGGCTTTTTATAATAAGAACAAATTAAAAAGGTAAATTTATTCTAACAAATTATATTTAACTGTTAATGTTGCATTAAATTATTTTATTTTTTCGATATTTTTCTTTATTCGGTAGCTTGTTAGAATGATTATTAATAAGATTTTGGAGAGTTTTAAAATGTTTAAATTCAGTTTAATTATAATAGATTTATTAAAGACGATAATTTGGACTGTTACAAATTTAATTATTTTATTAAGGCTGCATTGTATAATTATTTTGTTTTATTCAACTCCTGTCAGAGTGTAGTTCTAATCACTGAATTGTTTATGCAATAAATCATTGATTATAGTAACTCGAATTAAGATAACAGTTATGTACGTACCTCTAAATTTAACGCTACTTTTAGTTTTGTCCAGCCATGTATACTTGTTGATAAACGTCAATAACGAAATTTGACTACACACGACGAGAACGAAACTTCGATAAATACTAAATTTCACTCTTTTTAAAAAATAAAAGTATATTCTAATGTAGTTTTCTACGGTTAATCCAAATATATCAACCATTTTATCCTAGCATGTATAGTTGTCGAGCAATACGTACATAACTGGAGACTGCTCTTGTCCCAGAGTTCAAGAGGGCTAAGGAAGGTTGAAAGGTTTTCCTCTCAGTATTATACTGATATTATCAGTATCAGTATGCACACTTCACCGAAGAGCTACAGCGACGAAGGCTTGAGGTTCATTTCCGGGACCTCAGAAATGCATTTAGAGCACACATTCGGGTCACACTCTCGCCAAATTTTTTTTACTATGCCATGATGACAATGCCATGAAGTTGATGCTATAGTTTTGACATTGTAATGATAAACAATCTCAATTTTGAGATTTCGACGCCACAACCTTATATTAATTAATAACCCTTCGCCTTTATTATCTATCATACAAAATAATTAAGTATGCTTAAATTTATTTAAGCATGAGGCCCTAAGCCCTCGTTTTTGTTGCCATGTGCTTTGTTGCCATAAATATTCCTTAATATTGTTCTTAACTTTCAAAATTTATCTTTTACCAAAAGCTCCAGTCTTCAAACTTATTATCTCAAACAAACGTTACGTTTCATAAATAAAATAATAATTTAATAATATTATTCAGAACTTTTGGTTGTGTGTTTAATATTTTCGACGATTTACATATTTTTGACATTATTTTGAATAATATAAAGATCGTAAATTAGACGTAGTTATGATCAGACGGGTTTTGATCTGTGATAACTTTGTTAGTTTTATTAATCGTAAATATTATTTTTATAAAAAATAAAAGATAGAAAAGGAAAGAGTTGATTATAGTTGCGAGTTATGATTCGTGTGTCAGGTTTGTATGATAATTTCTTGTTAGTCTGTTGTATTTTATAGCCGAATATATTAAAATTTTAAATTCTTTATCTCTGACAGCGGAAAACACCTTCGTTAGTTTTACTATTTATTTAGTAAATTTAGTGATGGAATTTGTATCTTTTTGTTTGTTTTTCTATTCTCTTCTTTCATTAGCGTTAAATTTAGTTTAAATTATGCAATAATATTGAAATTACAAAAAAAATCTGGTTCAAGCATTATTCGCACACATTTGAAGCTCAGTTTATGCTGATTTTAGCGCATAATGTTTAAAAAATGCAGCAAAATTAAATAACAAGTTGTGGCGCTTCTGCTTAGGTTATAAAGCAAGGAATATATGCCTGGAACTTAAGCAAGGAATGGATTAATAGCAAATAAGCACATTTCAAAGAAAATTCACCCAGCTTGCGAACCTACGCGCTTAAGATAATTTACAAAGTTTACAACCTTAGTACATAAAACCATAAAAAATCTTGGTCTGTGGTACCAAGATTCGAATCTAGGAACTCTGGCTTTGCTTACTTTAAGTGGCTTTATCATTTCTAGACCGGTTTTATTTAATTTAGCGCCTCCAAAAAAGCGATTGTTCATTGATCGTATTTTAATTTATGTTTTATGATCGGTGATTTAATACTGTTTTATTCGACTATTTGGTCACTAAAGGTGTTCATATCGAACCGGTTGTCTTCAGTTCAGCACCCCAAGATAAATTGTGAACGGCAACCCACTCGAAATTAGTTATTTACCCGCCGTAATTTTGGTTTTCTGTTCACCCCCCTATATGAAAATTCTCGAAGACCTTCAAAATTTGTAATTGTTGCTACGTAGGCATTATTAAGCACTGCTCATTAACTTCTTAATCTTATTAACTTATAATTTCTTAAAATTTTAAATGAACTGGGATATAACGTCCACTCCCTTTCCTTATTTTGCTTGTACTACTAAACGGAATTTTAAATTTAAAGTTTTATAGCTTTTTTTATATTTTAAATAATTAATGACATAAATTTAGCAGGTTTGTATCAAAAGTTCTTTTTTTTGAGTAAAATCCTTAAGTATAATTACTATTCAATGGTACAATTCTATATTATACGTTGCAATTGTGTAACTATTGGTGACCAGGAAGAAGTGTATCAATATGTCTAGCATATAGCATAATCGCGGATATAATAGCAAATTTAGTGACAATAAGGCAATAATATCTACGGGTTTTATTGGATCATAAAAGTTTTGCAGCATCAAACAAGGTCAGTGCCTAGATGGGTTACCAGTGAGATTCAAATGTAAGCGTATACTGTCTAAGGACGAGCGAAGCGAGTACGTAGACGCATTGTATTATAAATTTGTGGAATTTTATATTATGAGGACGAGCGAAGCAAGTCCGAAGTAGAAAGGAAAGAGCGTACCAAATCCTTTCCGATGTAGTGAGGGAAATTTTAAGAAAATTGGGACACCCCGGACCCATCTTTTTTTTAAGAGTTTTAAAGATTTAAGTGGTTTGGTTAGTTAAAGAATGCGTTAAAAATTCTAGTGATTCAGCAAAAGCGAAAAACTTCTTGATATCTTAAAATTCTTGTACTTTATTTAATTTATTTTTTGCTCATATAGAGGTAATACTGGTATCATTTTATACGCACTTACTCATCCTAGAGAAAAAACATTGACATCACTTTGCCTTTCAAATATTAGCCATCTAGCAAAATCTTAGTCATGTTTCAAATTTTTATTTGAAGATATTTTATCGACAATTTTTTTATTTCAGTAAATATGTTTTATTTCTTTTGACTATTTTGCATATAAGTGTTTCTCACAATAAGTGTAGAACCTTGGTTTTTATTTAAGTGCATAATAGTAAGGTAAATGTCAGAAGAAGATAGTTCGATATTTATACTTTATGTTTAGATTATAGTTGAGTCGATATGGTAAAGATTAAACCGTTCTCAAGTGACTGCCATGTAAATAGGCAAATACAGCTGTGGGACTTTAACGTGCAAATAACTTAGCATTACCCCATGCAATGGAAGACAATTTTTCAGTTTTACTGTAGAAATAAGTAAAAATAATTGCTTTTATGTCTTTAAGTAGGATTTACGACAAAACGAATTAAAAATATCATAAACTAATGTAAAACTTAATGTTTCTTGTGATTTCTTTTTCCATATATTTATTTTAGAAAAGGTAGGTGATTTTTTTATAAATTATCTGATAATATGAACCTTTTTAAAAAAATAAAACATAAAGAAAAAAAGGTTACAATTCATGAAAAAATATTATTAAAGATTAATTTTGGCTCGTAAACTTCTTCCCATTAAATATAAATAATCTAATTCTTTAGGTAAACAATTTATGTTTATCAGCTATCTCTGAAAAATAATTCTTTGAAAATTGAATTGTTCAAAGATATAAATTTATAGATCATGGATAGTTTCCTGAACCGAAAATTGAAAAAAGAAAGGAAAATCCTTAAACTCTATAATTTGCTAAGGATCATTTCATTCTCGAGTTATATTGAAAAAATGAAGGGATCATCTTAATCCTCATTAACCTCCCAGATAGAAACGAGATTATCTAAAACTCCGAAAATATTAATTTACACATCTCTTTGAAAAAAATGATAACTCATAAATAACCTAATTATAGGCTATTTGAAAAAAATGGATAAAAAAATTAAGAGATTTTTATGATTTTTCGAAGGAATTTCTCTTTTTTTTTCGTGAACTATAAAATTCTATCAAGGTCCAAAAATAAGATTATTTACTGACGCCTCGAGGCTGTAGGAAAAAATTCTGGATTTTTTTTATTATTAAAAATACTTAAAAAATCACGAAATTCAAATAATAAAAAAAGTTAAGAGAAAAAATAAGAACTTTATTCCACGATAGAATATTTTGTAAAGCAACCTGTGTTTATAGAAAGTCGTGCATTCCTGACCTATCCATTCACTGAGGACAATTTCTTACCTATCCTTCAATTTTTATTATTTTTATTTATTTCTACTCCGTGTAATTTATATCTATTCAACTATAAAATTTATAACAAAAACATTTGAAAAAAAAAAACAAATAAAACTTTCACTCAAAATAAACAACTTGGAAATAATAATACGGCTATTAATGTACTCACAATAAATATAATTATTAATAGATATTAATTATAGATACAGAGAAAGCATGTGTACTTAACGTTAAATTTGACCCAAGCATTTTTTATACTCGCGTTGGGCACATATATACTTTCCTATGATGTTTAACCCCACGATTAGCTTTTATGGTTTATCGAACTTAAAGTAATTTGATGATTATTAATTCGTTTTATTTAATAACTTCGTGAATACGTTCTTCAATAAAAAGTAATAATAAAAGTAAGTGAAAAGAGAAAATAATATAAAATATACTTGATATTTGAATTGAGAAGTGTTTTTATCACATTTAGATGGCAAGAAAGACTATTAAATAGAGTATGCACACATTTTAATTAACATTGTCATGAAATACTCATTCAAAATTTAAATTTGTTTAAATCAATCAATGATAATGTATTTTGTTTAAAGAGAAACTAAATTAAACTGGGATCTGTTTTTAAGTTTACGATCAGACGTATGACATGTCTAAAATTGTCAAGTAAACTATGAAGAAAAGTACAAAACACCGTCATTCGTACTAAGTAAAACGGAAAAAATGTCACTTGGAATACCAAGCTGTAAGGATTGTATCCGTAGGATGTAAAATATTTCATTGATGAATGGTGTTTAGATTGAAAATTTATAACTAACATCCTGTAAGATCATTTGGCCGCATCTTTTCTTGTTTCAAAAAAGAAATTTTATACATAAGGAGTAGTATTTAGAGTAAGGTATATATTTTTTAGTATAATGAAGATTGAGTTATTTGAATGAAATTTAGAAAATAAAATTCTAGTATGGTTTTAGATAATTTGGAGCATGAGAATGAGACTTAAGAGGTTGTTCGGATGACGGAAGTTGAGGGGTAGGGATAAATTTCATTTGGCTTTCTGATACCAAAAATATATCCAAAAAAGTGTAGTATATATATATATATATATATATATATATATATATATATATATATATATATATATATATATATATATATATATATTCATAGCCCTAGAGAATAGAGAGATAGTGTTAAAGAGGGGTTCTTACCTCTTGTTCCACCCTGGTTATCATGGCTCTCATGGAAACACGGCGAGTTAAGAACCCGCAAAAACAAGGGTCTTGAATTGATATTTTTTAATTTGTAGGCATTCTGAAAAGTTTCAGCTTGATAGGACCATCAGCCAAAGCGGCGCAATTGGCAAATAACCTAATTATGACGTCATCACCAATGAGTAAAAAGAAGGTTTTACTATTTAACTATTACTTTACTATGCTGTGGATGTAAGATAATTGTTAAAGGCTGCATATTCATTGTTCAATGCATACCCGAAGAGCCATAGCGAGTCGATAAAAATTTGCTGTTAAATAATAAAACAACAAATAACACAAAAGAACATTAATATGACTGCAAAGCGGCCACAGGGAGGCCCAGGCCAGGAATTTATTTTCGTACTAAGTGGGTTTTTGCATCGTATCTCCTAGGATTTGGCAGATTTTTATTTCTTAGAGACATGTAATAGTAAAGATTGAATCAACATATTGTTTTTGTATAGTCCTACAAGTATGAAAGATGAACGAAAAATACGGTTGGCACAATTATTATTTAAAGTCATTTTATAGACTAGGATAAAAGAAGTATATTAACTAACCAGAAATTTACAAATATATCACATTAGTTAAATAGTTTCGAAGTATAAAAGATGATTAGCAGAACGCCATATATTACTTTAAGAATTGTAAATATTCACCGTTAATTCATTTCATTACAATCTTTCTCACCCTTGCGTATAAAATTTTTAAAATATTACGCTCGATGTCAATAGGTAGATTCAGGTAGAGGCACTTGAATGCTCACCCAAGAAGAAATCAAAAAATGATCCCTTAAGCCAGTCACATCTGTCTTTGAAGTGCGAAAGAAAATAATAGATTACCTGATATAAGGGAACGATTTGTACCGCTGTCTATGGGACAGAAAACTATGATGAATTTTTTTGCGGTCTGCGACCCTTGTCCTAAGAAGATGTATGATATAGTCGAGTATTGATATGTCTCATTGATAAAATCCAGTCAAGCTTGACTAAAAGTTTTTACTCTTAAGACTTAAACGTGTAACATTCAGATTCTGAATGACTGAGCATTCATAAACCGAATATCTTTTATATCTCATCTTCTTCTCATAAATCCTTTATTTATAGACTTCTTCCATAAAGCTCTATTATATTTTATAATATAAAAGATTTTTTTTTCTTAATATAAAAACCAAAAATAGGTACTTAAGTCAAACTTAGTTTTAACAAAAATTGATAGATGTGTTTTCCAAAGTTGCTGGAAAAAATGTCTTTGTCAAGGTTTGCTCTTAATAGATAGAAATCGAGCGAGAAAATCTTTTAACTAATAAGGTAGACATAATGATCCTGATACGATTTGGTCACTCAACAATAGATAATAAAGTGGTCAAGTGCTAATCTTTCAATGTTCTGGAATCTTATTTTTCTGACCTATTTGAACTTATTATTTGAGTTTAAAAGATAATAATGTTTAATTTTTAAGTTCCTACTAAAATATTTGCAGTGCTACATATCCTATAGAAGACTACAAATTGACGAATGTATCCAAAGAGTGTGCAATGACCACTGAAATCACCATAGGACATGACTATTGAATCTAATTCTCATCATAATCATTATTTTACCAGTTTGCAGAGTTTCACTTTGCAAAATTTTTAGTTTACATATGTTATATATTTCTAATTATTTATTAATTTATTTTTAAATAGGAAAAGCAGTTTTTTAATAAATTAGTTATAATAATTATACTGTTTAATATTTATACATAACAGAATTTATATTTTAAATATTTATATTTTTTTTTGTTTATATATTGATTAATTGTTTTACTTTATATTTTAATTATTTATGTATATAACTAATACTGTTCACTAGTTTTTTCTAGCTTCAAAAGTTTTGTGCGCAGTATTTGTTTAAAATTAAATAAATTCCAATCTCATTCTAATTCCAATCAGGATACACAAAATCACCAATTAAATAATTTATATTAAAAGAATGATGTAAAACCAAATGGACTTATAATGTTAAGCTTGTAAAAAAACTACAAGATGGTAACTATATGACTGAGATTAGTAACTAAAAGTTATTTGGACCTCTTAAAGGATTGTTAAATCCCAAGTAATATTTATGGAAGAAGTTTATTTAAGATCTTGGAGCTATGTAATTTAGATAAAACCGTCCTTTAGTAGAAATACATTTTAAATTTTTTACCTTTCAGCACTTCCTCTGTTTTTTTTTTTTTTTTTTTTTTTCAATCAATTATTAATATTTTTATTTATTACAAATTAGAAATGAATGTTTGGGATAGTGAAAAATAGAAATTTTGCTTAATTTACGATGAGTAGATTTAACAGATTGTTTCTTTGTTTTCATTAGGAGATAATCTGTGATTGACATTGGTAATTTGCTGATAATGAGTCGAATAGTATATAATGAGTTGGACATACAGGCAATCGGAAGAGAGCAAGATAGAGGCGTTTGAAATGTGGTGTTACCGGACAATGTTAAACATTTCTTGGATGGATCGGGTCAGTAATGAAGAAGTTCTAAGAGGCACTTCTTAGAATAAAGGAAACTCCATCTATAATAAACTTTATCATTAGCCAGTAGCCAGCTAAAACTCGTAGGGAGAGGGGAATCAATCCCTGAGGGGAGCAAAATTCACACATCCGCAAGGGAATTCCACTAAAATATACTTCGTCAGAGGGAACGACATTTTTCGTGGAGGAGGGGGATTGCGCCCAATTGCCCCAACCTGGCTAAGGGCCTGCACTCCATACAGAAAAGGAAAAATACATGGATTGGTCACATACTTCGTCACGAGTCACTTCTAAAAACAATACTCGAAGGAATGATACTAGATGAAGGCCTCGACTAGAGTTCATAAATATAATTAACACTGATGTTTACTGCCATTCATATTATGATTTGAAAACTCTAACCGAGATTGGATAATTGCAACAAACCAATCATAGGATTGATGACTCAAGAAGAAGAAGAAAAGTCGTACAGTTTTCATCATTGCCCCTTACAGGCACATTATTAGCTAGCTTTTTAACGTTGTAAATTTGCCTAATATATGGACAATTATTTTGCCCTAAACCAGTTCATCGGGTCATTTTTGTTAGGATTATTCCAAATTCCAAGCCATTCACAATACTCACTACATCAGTAATTCTAAACTGGATGACTATGGTCTTCTATTGTAAGAGACCCAGAACACTTGTTTAAAAGAATCTATAATGTTACGAAATCCTTCAATGTAAAAGGCAAAGTCATCTTCTTAAAATGTAAGTGGTTATATTTACTGCACTAAGACATCCATATAGACACCAGATTTGAATTCAATTTAAAATATTTTTTAAATTATTTCTTTGAACTCGCTTCGGTTGTCCTTAGAATATAAAAATTACCTCATTTATACCGCAAGATGTCTTAGGACTCGCTTCGCTTGTCCTCACACAGTGAATTCATTTATTCCTAGTGGTCAACCTTCAAGGCACTGACCCCTCTTAATGCTGCTTAACTTTTATGATATAACAAAACTATAGATATACTTGCGATATTAAAAAACAAAACTTCAGAAAACTTATTTATTACGTAAAGAAATACACTTGTACCAAATTTCAACTCAATCTGAATATTTTTTACCAATTTTTTTTAAGTATACAAGTCATTCCATAGCAATTGAATTTATGTAGACAATAAATTAGAAATGGATACATATGTTGGTCATTTATTTGAGAACATGCGTGCCAAGTCTCAAATCAATCGAAACAGGTATCCGCGTTTTATAAATTTGCAATTTTTTTGATAAGTCATTATTGCCGGTTAATGATGTCTTACAAATATTTTTCGGATGTTGTTGATTTTAGTACCAAGTTTTAACTCTTGAGCATATAAATACCCTGGAAGTTACAATAACAACAGACACAACACATTTGGACAGACAACTTAATGAAAACCACTTAAGAGGTCTTAAAAACACCTAAAACGAATGCTTCAAGGGAAATCCCGGTTTCGGAGTTTTGAAAACATAATATTTTTCCTAAAGACTTGTGGTATAAATTAGAAAAATTAAAAATGGTTTAAATAAAACGTAATCAGAGTAAATGAAGTAAGCTGATTTTAAGGAAGGCTAAAAATAAAGCAAACTTTTGCTTCTCCTTAATGACCGATTGTTACTTCTCTTGTTTTCTTTTTAAATCTTCTTTGTTATTGACTCTTTTTATTTATCTTTAATTAAGAATTTGAGAATGAATATCGATTAATTAAACAATACGGCTTTTCGTTCGAATTTACTTCCTGTTATTAAATCACTTTTTGATTGATTACATTTTAATTTTTAACCATTCGCTAGCTAACAATTGATTTTTTTAATATAATTTTTGTGGAACTCATAGATAATTTTAGAGGATTAAAAAAGTTTTATTTGTGGATGAATATTAAGATCACCTGGATTATTTTGGCTAATTTAAAAATCCAAGTTGATTCTGATTTTAATACCAAATATATATAAATACCAAATTTTAGTTGATATATTCGTGGTGAATCACTGCAAATTCCTTGAAAGTTGTATTTACCACAGAAGTATGACGTCAGGCCTGGAAATTGAATATAATTATATGGTGAATTTTTGAAGCTAAGTTTTCCAAAATGAATTTGTTTCGCTGCATGCTAACCAATGGAATCTTAATAACTCTGAAGCAGGAATCCTAACCCTCGAGCAAAAGATGCAACGATATCGAGCATATAGTCGATATACTTCATCCGTACCTCAACACAAATTTATGTTTACCACGCTTTTTTATTAATTCATTTTTTGACTATTTTTGGGGACATCATTTTTTTAAAATCTTTACAAGGAAATATCAACAAATCTAAATAAATTTTAAAATGAATACATCTTATATTATTTTAAAAACTATAACTTCCCATTCCTGAGGAGACGAGTAAGATTGAGCACTTGTATATTATAAACACGTTACTAAAACATTGTTACAGTAAGATCGAGAACATTTATATTAATTCGTTACTATAAAATTGTTATAGAAAGATTGAGCACATGTATATAAACACGTTACTATAACATTGTTATAGTAAGATTGAGCATTTGTATATAAACACTTTAATATAACATTGTTTTATCAGAAAGTTTCGTGAGAGCTTTTAATTTAGTATGCTGGGTTAATAGCTCCGCAATTAAACTTATACAATTCTGCAATTTAATTTTAATACTAAAATTTAATCTTAAATAAGCTCGAGGAGTTAAATTCACTTTAAATTGAATCTAAAGTGATTTAAATTTTACCTGTTTAAACCTAAGTAGAGATAATAAAAATAATCCAGCTTACGTCTAGATTACAAACTAGCTAACAAATGCTAAGCATTGCTTAATCTTATAAATCCTTCTTATGAAGTTTGGGTTTAAAATAAAGTTAAAAAAGTATAAGGTATAAATGGCAGAAAATTGATGAAAAAGTTTTAAAAATAATATTTTGAGCTGTCTAGAGATGTAAATGTAAGACAGGAATTTTCTTATATTTTGTTGGTAGAAATTGTATTTTGTCTGTAGCATTGCTGATGAATATACAATGTGAAAGTTTAGTCTGATCCACAGCCAGACATGAAAAACTCAGCCGAAAAACTTTGATTTCTCTTTTAGATTTATGAAATTTAAATGAAGAAAATGTTTTTTTTAAGTTTAAAGTTGGATCTGACACGGATATGGAAATAGAGAGAAACGTTGAGGAAATTATTGTGATATGTTAACGTGACATATGGACAGGGGGGTGTGGGAGGATTCGCAAGTCTTTTTATAACTACAAGACGGTTGTGAATATTTCTTCTTGTACTGTACCCGGGGAACTTTGTAACTTATAAATAAGATATAGACAGATCGAAACCACCTCTGGGACTATTGAATAATGCAGTAGATGCCGAGTGAGTTACGGCAGCGATCTTCTGCTACCATCCTGGCCATGGACAGTATTGCCACCACGATTTACTTTTAAGATTTCTTATAAAGCAACCTTTTTCCTCTTCATACTCTTTACCCATTTTCTCTCTCTTTTCATACCCTGCACTGAGTTTTTATGTGACAAATCTCTTTCTAGATGTGTACAGAAAAAAACATCCTTATTGACTTATCAATAAATTCAATCTTTCCAATAAATAAAACTCATTTTATTCAAATTGAATGGAACAATTTAATTCCGTACTGAATTTAAATGCATGATATTCTTTCATGGCCAATTATATAATATTAAATTTGGTCGTTTTAATAATTAACTTTCCATCGTAAATTTTTTTTTCTCGGTAAAACATGTTAGTAAAATTAAATTAAAAACAAATAATACTGTTATAATTTAAGCATTGGAAGTACAATAATTACTTACTGTTAATATTCTATACCCAGTGTATAGTCAGGTCAGGTGACATATTAAAGAATGAGATTAAATAGAGGGATTATACTAAAGTAAATTAGGTTGAGGATAGTCCTACTAATTTTTTAAAGTTGATTGGTTTTGCCATCGAAATGGTATATGCATAAAATTGACTCTGATTATGTACAATATGTTTGTATACATAGAGATATATACTAGAGGGGGCATAGCCTATCTCATTACATTGAGAGGCCTGAGACATCTTTTTGGGGCTCTCAGGGGCCCTGTGTAACCTTATTGAAATCTCCTACAAGAGTAAGTCCAGGTTATAATAAATCAATGCATTTCGGCTTTTCGCACATTATTTGTGTAACGTTTACCTATATAAGTAATAGTAATTTTGTACTGATCATTTGATTTTATTTATAAGTAAAGGTGTCAGGTTACTTTTTCAATGTTACAAAATTTAACCTATAGGGCCCCTCTAGTAATAATATCTCTATGTCTGTATATAAGCAGAATTTTCTTTTTATGATTATCTGTTCAATCATTCCTCATGTACTAATAGATGTGTTAAAGGACTAAAGTGGCTTCAAAGTAAATATATATGTCAAAGTATATAAATGTTAGTTATTCAAGCTTTTTAGGAGAAATAGGTCCAAATTAATTAAAAAAAAACACTAATTTTGCTGAGCTTTCGATATAATTTTTATCTTTTTCAAGGCTTAACATAATAAATAATAACAAAAACCAAATTAATAATTACCAATTATAATTACCAAATTCCGAGTGGCGGCTGTGACAAAGTATATACAGGACAGAATCTAAGACAAAGAATTTCAGGACATAGATCAGACATAAAGGATGACTCAAAACAATGTGCCTTGGCCCAACATTCTATCTCCCAAGACCACAACTTTCAATATAAAAATGCAGAAATAAGAAATATCTGTAAGGTTAAACTAAGTGAGATTGAAGTTGACTTCTCATGGGTCAAAAGCCACATAGGAATTGCAGGTAATGAAGAGGCAGATAAACTTGCCAAATTTGCAGCTCAAGACCAATCCTTACCTATATCGTACAACAAGATCCCGCTTAGTAGAGTCGTATGGATCAGTAGACAGAGAGCCATAACATCCTGGCAACTTGAATGGGAAAGATCTACTACTGGACGTCTCACAAAAGAGTATTTCCCAAACATTCTTGAAAGACTTAAGCAAGGACCATGGAATGAGAGCTATAAGTTGACGATGGCTATAACAGGACATGGTAAAATGCGTAGCTACTTGAAGAGGTTTAATCTAATACCAACAGGAGAATGTAGCTGCGACAATACAAGCCAACAGACGTCTGACCATGTACTGTTCACTTGTCCTTTGCTTGACAACATAAGGTGCTCGCTCATGATACTATGGACTAGTCAAGGATTATCTTGGCCTCCTTCAAATAATAAAAACTCACTTTTAGACAAAGACTTTCGGCACGAATTTATTAAATTTATAAAAGAAATTGATTTTGAAAAATTAACAAATTGTTAAACAACTCACAGTCGTACCCCGCAGCTATATTTAAACTGTAAGAAGTATCTCAAGATTAGCAATACATAAAAATACTAGTACAAGTTATTAAACTACAAAACCAAAAATATTATTTAACATTTCAAGATATTTAAATCGAAAAAAGAAGATTCATCATGCATGTTATGTCATCACGACGGTACATGCAGAAAAGAATATATCTTCTTTACTGAAGAGACAAAAAAAAAAAAATATATAAAAATGCTAAAATTCTAGAATTTGAACCACACTACATAAAAGACTGTTCAAAGAAATGACATACGAATATATATTGACTAACCCTAATGTTTGTAATAAAAAGTCTGATATCTCAAACCTGAGTACTATTTATAAAAATTTGTTACCTCCTTTTAAAAATAATTAGTGCAATTGTATTTTAAATTATATATTATTATTAGATAACTATATTCTTATTAATATTTAAATAATAAATTATAATTTAAAAATAATATACTAATAATAGTGCAATCATAATCAATAATCAATAATCAATAATTGAGCTTCGCTCAATGAAACGTTGTGAAGATTTATGTAAAGGTTATTAAATAAATTAATATTTATAAAGGACTGTAGTCTTCAAGAAATTTAAATTCTGAATATATATCACACCAGTCCAAAAAATTTACTCTTTTATAATCAATAACATTTAGTTTTGAAGATTTATTTAATTTAAGAGGACCTTGCCCCAACTAAGGAGTTTTTAATTGTAGATCTTTGCTTAGAACTTAATGTAACTCAACAACATTGTTACCTTTTTTAACGGTATTATTTGTCTGTTACTCTAGTTGTCCAAACATCTATTTGTTAGCCATATTGTTTTTTGTTATTATTTATTACGTTAAGTCTTAAAAAAGATAAAATTATATCGAAAGCTCGGCAAAATTAGTGTTTTTTTATTAATTTCGACTTATTCCTAAGCTTGAATAATTTAAAATAGAGGTAAGTTTTTTGTTTTATTAATGTTAGTGTGAACAATTATTATTATTAAATTCTAAGTCCTTTGAAATAACTGATTGGACCTAGTATTACTATATTATAGTAAGAAGTTATTTTAATATAAAGTAACATTTTTTAGAATATTTATTATGTTTATCCGGTAGTTTTGCGCACGGATTATACGGAAGATCTGCTACAAGTTCTTCCGAGATCGGTTTCTGCCTAATATTCGTGGCGTAAATGGATGCCTACCAATTACGTCAAATCGTCCTTGTTGTGATAATGCTGTAGAGGTATAATCGTTACAAGACGTAACCTTCTACTAATTAAGTTAGGCATTTCTAATAAACTCATTAAAATGCTTTATGTCAATTCTTTTGTTAAAAAAATTGACATTTGTTTCAATTTTATTTAACACGAACGAGTGAACAATCTTGGAAATCATAATATAACCAGATCATTTAATGTTCCTTGTAAATATTATTTTTTCACGAAAGAGTAAACAAATTTTGGAAAATCATTATATAACCTGATCATTTAATGTTCCGTGTAAATTATACACAAAAGAGATTTGTTATGAGTTGGTTGTGTCGAGTTTTACGCAAATCTGTAAAAATGATAATATAACCTGATTATTTAATGTGTCATGTATATTTTATTTTACTCGAAAGTAGAAACAAATCTTGGAAAATCATAATATAACCTGACATGTCAGTGTTGCCAAGTTCAGATCTTGAAAACTATTTGTATTTAAAAAGGTGTATCCCCCATTTTACTGTATATATAGGAATAGTATTGTTTTTGCGAAAAGACCAAAACCAAGATGTAACCGTAATCATCCGTTTTAGGTGATTTCTTGACTTTTTGAGGAGTTTTCTTGACGTGGTCTGTCTGTATGTGGATGTTATCATCGTATGCATGTGTGTGAGTATGTTATCATCGTATCTTTCAGTGTATTTATGCTACTGATTTGGAACTTAGGTCTACAGTCTATCGTTTAGTTTAAAAACCCCCAAGGTCATATGTATTTTGTGGATTGACCAATCAGAGAAGCCGCTGCCAACCTCTTACTTAAAAAGAGAAAAAAAACCCTACCACAATAACCGATGTAGGGAAAAACCTTCTTCCCGGCAATCGTTCGCTTTGTTTGTGGTTCTTCTTTTGTTTACTTCGGTTTGAAAACTACTTTCAAATTAATCTTAAAAATGATATTTTATAATAAAACCACACAAAAGAAATGTAAAAAAACATCGCCAAGAAAATACGGGTAAAATAACCTGATTTGTTTACATAGTTTTTTTCCCGTTACCTTCTTGCAGGGATTTTTTTTGTAAGATTCAGTGGTGTCTAAACTGACCTTCCAAGATTTTTAAACTAAACGATAGACTTTAGTCGTACTTTCCGGAAAATATTTTTTATGATGTCATTAAGCTGCAATAATGATTTAGTACAAATTTCGAAAACTCAGCTGAAACTTCAGCTGAATTCAGCTGAAGTTTGGTACAAGTGTATTTCTTTACGTGTTAAATAAGTATTTAAGTTTCGTTTCAACGCAAGTCTATGGTACTGTTGAATCATAAATGTTTAGCAGCATCGAGTGAGGTCAATGCATGGATGGGTGACCGCTGGGAATTAAATAATTATAATCTGTGAACGAGCGATGCGAGTCCAAATAAGTGTTGCAGTATACATTTGACAATTTTTTTACTCGCATTAGTACCGTATCCTATGGGGCGAGGAAAAGTTCTTAGGTTCACCGTACCCAATTTTGTATAGTACAAAATGGTGCCAAACCATAACAATTTAATTTATAAAAATTATAAATTCTTATAAAAATTTAATTTAATTAGAAATAAACATCCCCATATAAATATTATTTTCTTATAATACTTTATTTATTATTTTATTAATAAATATAATTACTTACCTCATTTATCGATTTCATTCAATTTTGAAAGTTAATATTAATATTTGGCATTATACATTGCAGGATAATATTAACGAAAATAATAAATTTACTATTTATTGAAATAAATTCCTACAACTTGCTTAGCTCTATAAAAATTTAATTTCATAATGCACTCATAAATAGAAATTAAGCTTTTAAGTGTCATTACAGTTCGTGCACTAGTTTTGCTTTCATTTTTAATTTTTATTATGAACTTCTACATTAAAACTCTCAATTTAATACTTTAAGGAAGGAATTTCTTTTAGTTCTTTTATTAAATACAATTATCAATAAATACAAGAATATTATATCGAGAAACGGTACATATTAATAGAAACAATTTTAAACAGAACTAGGTTATTACAATTAAATGCTGGTTGTTAAAGGTATAAAAGAATGATTTTTATTTTTTAATTAACTGTTATAGAATATGCCTTTTCATAAATACACCAGTTACTGCGGATGTTATGTTTAATGAATATTTAGCCGGCAGCGGTAAAAATACATTTATTCAATTATGCTTCTTGTATTTATTTGATGCTATTGCAGTTTGTCCTAAGGTAATAATGTTTCTACGAGTAAAATTATTCAAGTGGCTTATTTTTGAATATATATTTTCATCTTCGGTTATATATATATATATATATATTATATATATAATATATATATATATATATATATATATATAATATATATATATAGTAAGAAATTTTGTTCCTAGATATTTCTATCGGATACGATAACTTTCGAATGTGTTTTGATCGAATTGAAACTCGGTTTAAAAATCGACCTTGTAAATGTCTCAAACCCTATTGTTTATGAAATATTATGACGCCATTAACCCACAAAAAAATTACTCACAGAAAATTTAAAAAAATCATAACTGCAAAAAGTTTGCTGAAATTTTATACACCAAATGTATTATCAGCATTAGTTCCGGTATTCCATTGTCATACAAAACATAATGTAAACAAATTACATTTTTGACTAATATATTTCGCTTATATTATGGCAATATGCCACTTACATAAACTAGTATTATAACTGACTGTTTCAGGACAAGAACCAAGTGGTCGCGAAGTGGCTCCCTAGCGCCGTTGTCACGTAACAACCAAATGGCCTTTGGCCATTTTGTTGCTAACTTGTATTAATCTTGTATTAAAAGAAGATTTTAGAAAAAAATCTCATATTACAAAACATTTAAGTCATAAGTCTGTTGCGATGAGACGGGGAAAAAGAATTACTTAAATTAAAATATTTCTCATTCTAAGGAAAATATCCAATATCTAATTTGTTTAATGTCTTATTAGTTCAAGTTTTAAGAATTTAAATCCCATATATAGTTTTTAGTTGGTTAAATAAGACTACAATATAATAAGTGCGATATTAAAAGGAAGCTAATCATGGCTCTACATGCGCTGAATTCTAAATAAAAAATTAATAACGTCATACGTTTGATGTGTGATATTTTGTTTAGAACCAGAGGTATATATTACCTTAAATCTTGGTGCAATAACCATGATTATGATTAGTCGCTTATTTATATTAATGAAGACATGATAACCTCTTAACTTTAGTTCATACATATAAAATTTCTCTACTGGTGTAAATACAAAAATTTGTACATACGACCTTTAATCATTATCCAAGTCTGATACATAGTTAAGTGAATATTACACATTAGATAATACACATTAGAATACTTTATAAATTTTTAAACAAATTTATAAATAAAACAATTAAACTTATTATTACAATAATCATTTTAATATTTTGTGTCAGAGCTGGTACTCTGACACATAGTACCAGCGGGTTATCCTGTAATACCCGTTTAATTTTAGAAGTAAATTGTTTATTTGTCTAGTTTAGACATAGAGTCAGGTAACCAATTGGTTAAATAGTTTTATACCAAAATAATTATTATTTAGTTTTCCTGTCTTAAGTTAATTATTCATAAGTGATAATTTAGATGTCAATCTGGTATCGTAGAAATGAATTTCACAGTTTCAAGTCGTTTTCTTTGGAAGTCAGCGTCTGGTAGCAGAACAGAGATCAAAGACAGAATTATCTGTTAAATATTTTCCTACAAAATTGTTGAGGTCTTAGTATAATTATCACTTTCAGAGCTTTCTTTTATAAGATAAATATTCTTAATGATAAGGGAAAATTATCACCTTTTCGTGAGAAAAAAGACTAAACAAATAAGAGACTAAAAATAATTGTATACAAGCATTTAATAATTAATAATAAAAATAATTATTATTTGCAAATAAATTATTTAGATAGTCCTTTTTGAGGTAAGTTTCGAAAAAGTTACTCTGATATGGGTAAACTTATGAATGACCAAAATTAAAATGCAATATTAAATTTTATTATATTATTTTAAATTATTTTGCGTTTGTTACTTTATCATATCTTGAAGGATGGAATACTGACATAATCAACATTATCAAAAAAAATTTTTCTTGTACTTCACATATTATTACCTTTGAGTTTAAACCCAAAACTTCAGTAAATATTGAATACACTTTTTGTTCAAAATTACCTAAAATACTATTTCTTTGTATTTTAAGTGGCACTTAGACAACATCCAAAATTGTGGTTGGAACAGTTCTCAAGGTATTTATTTACTTGGAAAAAGCTTTTCAATTTAGGGTGTTTATAATATTAGATTGGATAGTACAGATTCGTATTTGCCAACTTTTATTTTTATCATAAATAGAAATATAATGTAAAAATTTTATTGAGTTTACAAACATTATCTTTTATTTCTAAAATCTTTATTATATATTTTGTTTGAATGTTATGATCTAAGAGCGTTTACGGGCTTAAATTGGTAACTGTAACAAAAATAGACGTGGTTAAAAAATTTTCTCATTTCCCTTTTAAAATGTGGTTAACGTGTTAAAAAAAGGCGTAAAATGTAAATTTTTTGAAACTCTTTAAGAACAGACATTAGATACCTCTCTTTGCTTTCAAAGAGCTCTTCAAGAGCTGAATACTTGTCTGTAAAACTACCTTTTTTAAGACTCCCACTCGTAAAAGAACCACACTGTAATTTAAAAAAGAAATAGGCAAAAAAAGCTCCCTTAAAAGCGAACCTGTCCGGCCGCTAGACACCCCGGCACAATCCTTTTCTTAAATAGTCAAATAAATTAAAAAAAGGAAGGTAGGAACAAAGGAGAACTAAACACTTCTTTTTATATTTAAAATAAAGTAGCCAATAAAGATTTTGATGACAATAGAAAAACCATTTAGAAACTCTTCAAATCCAAACAAATTCTTACCATTCTTCTTTATTTATATAAATCTGAGAAGAATAGATTACTAAAGAAGAATCTCAACATGCTATAAATTATTCTTTATAATACTATTCAATGCCTTATTATAGACTAATACTCTGTAATCTTTTATTTGTTTGTAAATAGGTGGATATGCAGAATGAAACGATACAATAAGCTGCTTTTTTAAGAAGTTAAACTCGCTACTGTGATATTCTGTAGAGAATATTGAAGAAGTTGCAAAAAATATTTTACCAGGTATATATTAAGAAATAATATAACTTTTATTGTATAGAATATTGAGTGACTAATGTTTCACTTATTGATATGGAATGGTGACAAATACAATAACTTTAAATATTAAATATGTCTTTATTTAATGTATATATATAAGAACAATTTTCTTTTGAATAGTTTACTGAAACTCATAACAGATCTTTTGAAAACGTTTAGATCAAACAAAATGACTAAAGATTAAACAAAATTTTAAAAAGGAGTCAAACTGAAAGTAATGAAGTCCAGCCGATTAACAGATTAGGATTGAATAACTAGCTTAATTTATTTACAAATCTTTTAAAAACGTTGTATTGTTCAGCTAAATGTCTGAATGAAGTTAACATTTTCTTATAAGAAAATAACCTTAAATCAACTTTAGGATCTTTTGGTCTTGAGGATCCGTAGAGATGTTGTATTGTTCAGCTAAATGTCTAAATGAAGTTAACATTTTCTTATAAGAAAATAACCTTAAATCAACTTTAGCCTCTTTTGGTCTCAAGTATTTGTAGAGATGTTGTATTGTTCAGGTACATTTTTTAAAAAAGATAAACATTTTGCCTAAAAGTTAAACTTCTAAGTAAGCTTGGAATGATAAGTTTACGAATTTAAAAAGAGGCTATAAGTTAAGGTTTATCACTATTAGAATTGCATAAAATTTAAAGTAGTGCACAATAAGCACATAGGAGACCTAGCGGTATCGATCCCTCACTTATCCCCTACACATCCGTCAACAAAAATCCTTATAAGTGTCATTTTTTACTTGCAAAACCTAGATTAAATTTATAGAATAATGAATTTGCTTTGCTGAATTTTTTTAATCCACACATTTAATTTTGATGAAGTGAAGTGAACACTGTCAACCAATAATAAAAACCAACACTAAAAAGTTTACAATCTTAACTCAATATTGCAGCTGTCAAGAACTGTAATATTAAAACCAGCATTTTTAAACATTAATATAAAGTAATAATTAATGTTATTTACAATAATTGTATTAAATGCAACTTAAAAACATACCATGATTTTTCAAAGAATACAATTAGTTTACACGTTTAGCACTTTAAAAGGAAAACATTTTTTAATAAATTATTTTATATCAATTTTTAAAATTGTATTTTAAATTGAATGGGGGTCCATGTTAAGTTAAATTTGGGGTTGTATGGTTTGACAAAGACTAATTCACTAAAACGTTAAAACAGCTTTTTTCAATTAAATGAAAATTTAAATAAACAAAAGGTCAAAAAATGTGTTTAAACAGGATACAAAGGAGAAAAAGAAAGTATACTGAATTCTAGTTTCAAACTCCATAAATAATATTTAAATTATTTGATGACATCATGGATGACTTTTTAGAAAATATAACGTTCCAAAAAAAGTCCATAAATAAACAAAAATTATGTATTTTTGAATTTAGCTAAATAAATGGCTTAACAAAAGAACTTGTATCTCCTAAACGAAACGTAAGAAAGAACAATTAAAATACAAAAAGAAACAAAATATATTTATTAATTTATTTATTGGTGCTGGTTTGCTTTTTGTTGGGCCAAATGGTGTTACCCAATTATAATTTTAGGCATCTAAAAATGAAAATTTCTATTCCCATTTTTTTAAGTTCCTCTTAAAAATAGCCGGAGGATAAAACAAAAAAATCCAGAAACGGTTTGTTAGCGCTCATATAAATCACTGATATAACGAGTTTTTTTTAGTTACCTGTATGAGAGAAAAACGCGATTCTTTCGCTATTCATCACTAATTTTTTACGTTTTTTGATATCTTATTTATTATTTTGATGCGGCTTTTTTTTGTAAATCAATTTTTCGTTTTCAACATGAGCTTAGGTTCAAATTTATGGTTCTTTTAAAAAACCCATAAGCCCGAAAAAAATAATTACTCTATATCATAACTTGAAGAAAAAAATAAAACCGCACAAACTTATACTATTTAATAGTCATGTTTGCCTTATGAATAATATAGTAATAAATTTTCTTTACAATTTGTCTTTTAAAGCCATAAGGTTTTTCATAATATTGAAACTTATATGAAGGCGTTAATACCATCTGCCACCTTATTATCGTTTGTTTCCTTTTATTTTCTCAGTAAGTAATTGAAAAGTGTTAAAGAATACACTTTTAAATTATGTCGGATATGAACTATATAGCAAGTATTCAATATATGTAAATAAATTCTTATGAATTATTGAAAATGCTTATTGTTCAGAGTTGTTAAGTTGTATTATTGTATATTTAAGAATTATTTTTTGGATGATCTTTTTTTCAGTCAGAAACTGCTTATGTTGCTAACTTTAGAGGAAATAATGTTTTTAGATCAAAGGTGTGCGGACGTGCAGGGTACATTTTTTTATTAATTCACAAAATACAAATATACGTTTATAAGCCAGTTGATACATAATTTCGTTAACTTAGTAACATATCCTCGATATATATTTTGGTTACCTAAACAACATCAACAGTTAAATAATAATATTAAAATTATTATCATTCTTATAATGTAAGAAATAGATTTTTATGTTGTAATAACTCGTAAGTTACATGAAGTTATGATCAAATCGATGCCTCTCTTATACTAGCGCAATATGGGCAAATTTTAGATGGTAATGCTTTGAGTTATCTTGTTTTTGCCATATAATTTTTTTTTTTCACTTTTTCACATTTATGCCGAAAGTAAGTATGTGGGTGTGATCAGAAGCGGTAACATGGTTGTTATGGACAGCGAGGATAGCCTTATTATCTGCAAAGGTGCCAAGACTAGTAGATGGATGTTCAGAAATATCATGGGTGTAAAAGAAGTAAAGGAATAATACCTAGGATACTACCTTGTAGGACTCAAGCCCGTATCAGATAGATAGAGGAAAAGACAACAACAACCAAAAAAGTCACCAGTCAGTTTTTTTGTTACCCTTTTAGTGACAAAAAACCATGGTAAATTAAAGGAATACTTAAATAACGGTGAGTACACTGAATATTTTAAGTCGGGTGTGGTTCCCTATATTTTTGGAGGCGCTGAATTGAATAAAGACAGTTTTAAGTCAATACGAGCACCCAAAGTATTCAATGATCTCTGACACAATAGAGGTCTGGGGTACATCCCCGATCTTGCTCTCAGTTTATACATTAATGCTCTAATAAAAATTATGCCAACTTAAGAATTCACTTGGATCGTAACGGTTGCCTCTACCACCTGAGTTTGTTTCCGCTGAGGTTATCTCTGATGATTTGCAAGGTTCTAAACGGGCATTATTATTATTGTAAGGTTCTGGTTGGAGACGGTCATTCGCGTTTCAAAGTGAAGTTGTTAGGTTAGCAATACTAAAGTACCTTGGCAATACTCTCATTTAAATTAAGAGGCAATCATCAACTTATTTTCTTTGGCGGCATGCCAGCAGTATCAACCAAGTTTTTTTATAGCTCCTTTTGCTATTTTATGATATATTATACAATTCAGAGGTGTCCTTGGAGATAATTCACTACAGATTTTAGCAGTTGTGATAATTGCAGCAGTTTTACATGCATAGATCTTGGCTAAATAAATAAAAATAAAATGAATGAATGAAACGATAAGGATACAGTCAGAAACTAAAGCCTTATGTATATCATTGGCAACGTAACCTCTAAGTTGATAATATAATTTTTGATGCATTCTTCTAGCATGCTGCCAAGGAGTAGAAGCTGATGATTGCCTCTGAATCTAATTGAGGAACTTTAGTATTGCTTACCTAACAACTTCACTTTGAAACTCGAATAGCCGTCTCTAACCTGAACCGAAATGACTTAGCAGGACAGAAAAGTTGATTTCACAACTTTTTGGAGCAATTACTTGTTGGGAAGTTTTTTTTACCTTGAAAGTAGTTCATGATAAGATATCGTTGTATGTGAACAAATGTATGCTCCTTTTAATATAATATTTTATTAACTACGAACCTATTTATTTTGGCGATTAGCTGTTTTGTATGCGATAGTATTTTTTTCACTTTCCTATGCTGTTTGATTAATATAAACTACATAAAACATTTCAGACAATATTTTACAAAAGGATATAAAACATACTAAAAAGGATATTAAGTTAGGATTCAAGACCAAAGGACTTGTAAGTTAAGATACATAAAGGGTCCCTTTCTAAAGGTATCGATGTAATTTAGCTTTCTCTGCTGGATACGGTCGACACTATGTAAATTTTAAATCGCTTGTAACTTCCAAGAAGGCTCTATGTTTACTTCTAAAGGTAGTAAATCCTTCTCTTAAACTAACACATCTTAGTTTTAATTAATTCACCTTCTTCTTATAAACAAGTCTTAGATTTAAATAAAACTTTATTTTTCAATTTGTACTTTTTTATAATAATTGAATATAACAAAAAAAAATATTTTTGGAGTACTTGTTTCTCTAAGACAAGTCATTGTTTATTGTGACTTCTTTAGTCGATCCTTTTTTAAATTAATATTAATATATTCCGCTTTTATTCGAAATTTTTGTACACCAATTCAAAGAAATTTATGTTTCTAGCGAAATATACATGTAAAAATTTAAAGGATGCTTGCATTTTATTTAATAACATATTTGTTTTTTTATAAATCTGACTGCATAATATAGTTGGACTTAAAGTGGTTTTTCTAAGAATGGGACACTTTTTGCTTTATTTGTCCTCCTTGGAATAAATAACATTTCAAATAATTATGAATGAAAATTGATTTAACTAATTATGAACATGAAAAAAGACAGTGGTATCTATAAGTGCAAGAGCCTTTTAGAATGTAATCTTTTGGTTTTGTTTTATTAGGCGTCTTTAGATATCATAGATGGCTAGACAATACCAAGAATATAAATTGGTAAATTTTACCAAGCATCTAAATATTTCATTTCTAAAGGTAACTTGGCCTCTGCTCAGGTTCGTAATATTCTCCTCAAGTCAAAATCAGATGCTTGGTCGACTAAACTCACCTTTTTTAATTCTTTTTCATTATCTACACTCCTATAGTTGTGAAGTTTGGGCGTCTAGGAACTTAACTGAGCTAGACTCTTTTCAGTCAAAAATTGTTCAAATAACTACTTTATTTACCTTCCAGTACCCCCCACTATATGCTATGAATTGAACTTGGTTTTCAATCAGCACTAAGGTATTTAGGAACTTTAGTACGATATCTTTCAAAGACTTTCTCGTATCGAAATGAAACTTGGCACAATAAATCAACCTTGTTAATGTCCAGAACCCTATACTTTATGAAATAAGTGAGGCGTCATTAACCCGCAATAATGACTCCGCAAATATTTAAAAATTCACAAATTTTCATAGAGTTTCAACAAAAAATACGAAGATCCATTTTATCATCAGCAGTTCCAATTTTAAAATTAAAAAGGTTATATTTACCGCAAGTTGAAGAAGCAATCGAAGAATCAGCTACCGTCGATACTTGCTGTTGGATATAAATATCCCTGGACCGGTTTCGGCATAACGCCATCATCAGCAGGCGGGGCAACACTCGAGCTCTCAACTAATAAAGCTAAATCAGTGATTAACTTCTAGTCTCAATGAGCACGACGAGCCCTCTGAAGATAAGGGAGGAAGTAGGAAAGGGTTTATAAAGGGAATGTGTACTGAGTCAAGGTCGTGACCCTGAGTAGTCAGGTGTGTGAGTCAGGTGTGCGGGTGAGCCATCTGGCGTTATGATGCTTTGTGTCTTTTATTATGATGTGTACCGGTGTCATGGTTTTCCCGTTTTCGTTTCTTGTCAAGTGCTGGTTTGAGTACCGAAAAAGTAATGTCCGAATTGAAAGTAAGTTGTTCGTTAATAATTGTCTTGTCCAGTAATTCTGTGTTTGTATATTCTAGTCTTTCAAGTACGTCAAGAGTTAGGTCCTTTGATTGTTTGTGTAGCAGTTTTTCATAGAGTTTGACATTGTGTCTGGTTCGTGTCCGTGTGTGCGAAGGTGGTTGGCAAAGTTAGAATCTGATTTATCTTTTATGAATGAGCGTAAGTGCTCTTTATACCTAGTGTTTAGTGTACGATATGTTCTACCTATATAATTTTGTTGACAATCTTTGCAAGTTATCTTGTAAACTCCACTTTGGTTATATAAATTTGAGTTATTTGGGTTTTTTGGAGTTATGTGTTAGTTTGTTACCTATATTATTATTTGTTTTGAAGGCTGTTGAATAAGTTGTGTTTATTTAAAGAAGTTTGCAAGTCTGTAAGTTTTCTTTCCCTACGTAGGTTAAAGCTGTCCATTGTCTGTTAGTAATCTGTCTCGTCTGTTTTGGGTGTTGGAGAGCCGTTTTTCCGTTTGTATTGTGTGATGAGTTTGTCGATGTCGGTCCCTAGTGTATCCGTTTCCTGTCTGCTATGTCCGTATATCGTATTAAGTTCTTTTTTGTAGTTGTCAGGTGTCATAGGTATGTTGTGAAGTCTATGTATCATGGATCTGTAGGCTGCTAGTTTGTGTTGCATTGGGTGGTTTGAAGTTGCGTGTATGTGGTGGTCGTTGCTGTTGGTTTTCTGTATATGCTAAAGGTCTAGTTTGTGGATTCTTTCGCGTTATTGTCAAGTCCATGTAGTTAAGTTGTCCGTCTGTTTCCTTTTTCTAAATGTAAATTGTATTTTTGGATGTACTGTGTTCATGAAGGTTAAAAGGTTATTGGTGTTATCTACTTCAGAATCAACGATGATAAATATATCGTCGACATAACGTTTTAACAGATCACCTTGAATATCTCTGTAATTTTTTGGTATAAATACATCTTCAAGAGATTGTAAAGAATACTTCAGACATTACAGCAGAAGTAGGATGACCCATTCCCCAAACCGTCTGTCGCAACATATATATCATTGTTGAAAGTGAAATAGTTTTGTTTTAGTGTAACGCGTATAAGTTTATAATTTGTGTAACGAGTTTTGATCATGGTTAAGTAACATGTTTTCTTCTAATATTATCAGTGTTTTCGTTGACTGGTATGGATGTGTAGAGATTAGTTATAATCGAGTGAAATTAATTTGCTGTTAGGTGATTAGTGTTAGATTTATTTGTTAATGTGGTGAGTTCGTGGCTGTTTTTGAGGCGTGTGTTGTCTTGTAATTGTGCAAGTTCTTTTGTTAGCTACAAAAAAGAACTTAATACGATATACGACATAGCAGACAGGAACGGATCACTAGGACCGACATCGACAAAACTCATCACACAATACAAACGGAAAAACGGCTCTGCCAACACCAAAACAGACGAGACAGATACTAACAGACAATGGACAGCTTTACCTACGTAGGGAAAGAAACTTACAGACTTGCAAACTTCTTAAATAAACACAAACTTATCAAAGCCTTCAAAAACAAATAATAATATAGGTAACAAACTAACACATAACTCCAAAAACCATAACTCAAATTTTATATAACCAAAGTGGAGTTTACAAGATAACTTGCAAAGATTGTCACAAAATTATATAGGTAGAACATATCGTACACTAAAACACTAGGTATAAAGAGCACTTAACGCTCATTCATAAAAGATAAATCAGATTCTAACTTTGCCAACCACCTTCGCACACACGGACACGAAACCAGAACACAATGTCAAACTCTATGAAACTGCTACAACAAACAATCAAAAGGACCTAAACTAGACGTAACTTGAAAGACTAGAAATATACAAACACAGAATTCTGACAGACAATTATTAACGAACAACTTACTTCAATTCGGACATTACTTTTTCGGTACTCAAACCAGCACTTGACAAGAAACGAAAACGGGAAAACCATGACACCGGTACACATCATAATAAAAGACACAAAGCATCATAACGCCAGATGGCTCACCCGCACCTGACTTCACACACCTGACTACTCAGGGTCACGACCTTGACTCAGTACAACATTCCCTTTATAAACCCTTTCCTACTTCCTCCCTTATCTTCAGAGGGCTTCGTCGTGCTCATTGAGACTAGAAGTTAATCACTGATTTAGCTTTATTAGTTGAGAGCTCGAGTGTTGCCCCGCCTGCTGATGAATGGCGTTATGCGAAACCGGTCCAGGGAATATTATATCCAACAGCAAGTATCGACGGTAGCTGATTCTTCGATTGCTTCTTCAACTTGCGGTAATATAACCTTTTTAATTTTAACATAGCTAGTCATGCTAATTATGTTAAAAACACCTTCTTCTTTCTATCTCTTAAACTACATAATACTATTGCAAATTTGGTTTAACAGACAATTCTTACACATAGAGTCATACCTACTTATGCTAAAATATAATTAAACAAAAAACTCTGGCAAGCAAAACGTACACAAACAAAATGCCAAATACTTAGAAAAAAAATGAAATACACACTCCTTACATAGTAAAAAGACGCCAATTAACAAAAAATTACTTTACAATCATTAAAAATTGCCAACACTATAACAACTGAAAACTTTCTCATATTTTACGAAAACATGAAAAATCGACATAGATAAACAAATGGAACAAAATATAATAATCTTAGGAAAAACTTGATAAACTTATTAACAAAAAAACATCCTCCCAAAAACAATAATAATAAACATACATTCACCAACGTACCGTTAACTTAACAGACACAAACTTTACTACAACTGAACTGACATTACTAGACAAAGGACTGAACATAACTTAAATTCTAATAACCGACACAAAGCCATAGAACAATTAGTCATTGACACCGAACTTGCCATAAAAAACTCCCAGTAGATAAACAAATCATGCTAGACATACTGCAGTAGACATTTTACACACAAAATACAAGATAACATGGATAAATGCGTAAGCAACACAATCGACCATAGAACACTTAAAACAAATTAAAACTAAACTAAAAGATAACAATCTCAACAATAACTAAAGCCGATAAAGGCAACACCACAGTTATAATTAAGAAACACTGATTACTCATATATGACATTAGAATTTTATAAATAAAAACGGATACAATAAACTAGATAAAGATCCACCAATAAATATCAAACAGAACTCAAACACGCAATAAAAAAGTCACCTCTGGTGATAGCACCTAAAAACGTATATCGTTACATAAACCCAAATCCATCTGCACCAACACTTAAAGCTCTTCCAAAAATTCATAAAAAACCTAAACATAACAATCAGACCTGTAAATAACTATAGACCTGCACCAGCATACAAAACATCTAAAGAACTCGCCTCCCTAACAAAAGAACTTGCACAATTACAAGACAAACACACGCTCAAAAACAGCCACGAACTCACCACATTAAACAAATAATCTAACACTATCACCTAACAGCAAATTAAATTTCACTCGAAATATAACTAATCTCTACACATCCATACAGTCAACGAACACTGATAATATAGAAGAAAACATGTTACTTTAACCATGATCCAAAACTCGTTTACACAAATTATAAACTTATTAACGCGTTACACTAAAACAAAACTATTTCACAACTTTCAACAATGATATATATGTTGCGACAGACGGTTTGGGAATGGGTCATCCTACTTCTGCTGTAATGTCTGAAGTATTCTTACAATCTCTTGAAGATGTATTTATACCAAAAATTACAGAGATATTCAAGGTGATCTGTTACAAACGTTATGTCGACGATATATTTATCATCGTTTGATTCTGAAGTAGATAACACCAATAACCTTTTAACCTTCATGAACACAGTACATCCAAAAATACAAATTTACATAGAAAAAGAAACAGACGGACAACTTAACTACATGGACTTGACAATAACGCGAAAGCATCACAAACTAGACTTTAGCATATACAGAAAACCAACAGCACCGACCACACAATAACACGCAACTTCAAAAACCACCCAATGCAACACAAAACTAGCAGCCTACAGATCCATGATACATAGACTTCACAACATACCTATGACACCTGACCAACTACAAAAAAGAACTTAATACGATATACGACATAGCAGGACAGGAACGGATTACACTAAGGACCGACATCGACAAACTCATCACACAATACAAAACGGAAAAAACGGCTCTGCCAACACCAAAACAGACGAGACAGATACTAACAAGACAAATGGACAGCTTTAACCTACGTAGGGAAAGAAACTTACAGACTTGCAAACTTCTTTAAATAAACACAACTTATCAACAGCCTTCAAAACAAATAATAATATAGGTAACAAACTAACACAATAACTCCAAAAAACCAAATAACTCAAAATTTATATAACCAAAGTGGAGTTTACAAAGATAACTTGCAAAGATTGTCAAACAAAATTATATAGGTAGAACATATCGTACACTAAACACTAGGTATAAAGAGCACTTACGCTCATTCATAAAGATAAATCAAGATTCTAACTTTGCCAACCACCTTCGCAACACGACAACGAACCAACACAATGTCAAACTCTATGAAACTGCTACACAAACAATCAAAAGGACCTAAACTTGACGTACTTGAAAGACTAGAAATATACAAACACAGAATTACTGACAAGACAATTATTAACGAACAACTTACTTTCAATTCGGACATTACTTTTTCGGTACTCAAACCAGCACTTGACAAGAAACGAAAACGGGAAAACCATGACAACCGGTACACATCATAATAAAAGACACAAAGCATCATAACGCCAGATGGCTCACCCGCACACCTGACTCACACACCTGAACTACTTACTCAGGGTCTACGACCTTTGACTCAGTACACATTCCCCTTTATAAACCTTTCCTACTCCTCCTTATCTTCAGAGGGCTCGTCGTGCTCATGAGACTAGAAGTTAATCACTGATTTAGCTTTATTAGTTGAGAGCTCGAGTGTTGCCCCGCCTGCTGATGATGGCGTTATGCCGAAACCGGTCCAGGGATATTTATATCCAACAGCAAGTATCGACGGTAGCTGATTCTTCGATTAGTTCCAATTTTATTGATTGACATATTCGCCCAGGGATGCTGAGCTTCTTTAGTTCTTAAATTGACAAAAATAAGAAAGTTTAAAAATTTATAAAATTTTGCATGTTTTTTATGTCACGTGTCTAACTAAGTTAATAAATTTAAAATGAAATTACAAAAAGGTAAAGGATAAATTAAGATTTTAAGATAACATTATAATAAATACTGCTAAGATTGTTAATGTCTTGTTTTTATTTTTAGTTACTGTCTTAGTCAGCTTTTATATAGAGTATTACTAAAAATTTCATTTTGTCTGTATGTGGTTCTGCACGAAGTATATGACAGTTTTCTTTGTCTGGTCAGTGGTCAAGTTTTGTCGTATGTTCTGATAAGGCCGTAAGGTTAGAGTTGTCAAGTATTTGGTTGTTATGTTTGTCAAGTCTTTTTTTGAAAAGTTGAGAGGTCACTCCTGTGTATGCTTGGGGGCAGCCTTTACATGGTATTCTGTATATCACATTGCATCTTTGGGCATTAGTGAGACGGTCTTTGATGTTGTCGTCTTTAAATAAGTTTTTAATTTGGTATGTAGGGTGTTTTATGTAGGTAAGAGAGTGGTAAGTAGGTAAATTATTCGGTCAGTCGGTATCATTAGCAGCAATAGAAGGTATTCGGATAAGTAGGTTATAGTAACGAAACAATAGGTTGGAGACTAGTCTATTAGGGTAATTGTTTTGCTAAGTATATCTTTAATTTTGATGGTGGCATCAGATGTAAATTGTAGATCGCTTAAGGTCAAAACTCTGTGCATAAGGTTTTTGGCAAAATTTATTTTATACATTTGGGATTGATGGGATAAATAGTTTAAAAGTCTGCCACAATATGTGGGTTTGGTGTAATGTTTAATTTGAAGGGTATTGTCAGGTAATTTAATGATTAAAATATCTGAAAAGGGTATGGAAGAGTTTTTTTGGATTTCTAAAGTGAACTTTAGATTTGGATGGAAATCTTTGAAACTGTCAAGAAGTTAGCTTATTATTGACTTATTTATTATTAAAAAACTGTCATCAACATATTTCTTAACCATTTTGATTTTAGTTACATATTTGACAATTACTTATTTACATATTTGATGTTACCTTTATAAACCAGTAAAATGACATGTGGCCGCGAAGCGTTCCCCAGCGCATACGCCGCGGAGCGGCTTTGTTTTTTTATTTATGAGTCTAAGGGTAATAGTTTATTTTTCTGTAAGGGTATAAGTGTATTTATTAATTACACAAAGTATGTATGTAAGTCTACGCAATAAGGAAATTCTAGTTTTGTAAGATTTCGAATCTATAGATTTATTAGTAATACCTAAGATCAGCCTTAGTCGATTTCGTAAAATAATTATAAATGGTCTAAAGTATTAATGAATAAAATATAATATATTTGTTTGTAACACGTATAATAAAATACAAATTTCAGCTAAATTTCAAATAAAATGTACAACACACATATAAGAAATAAAACAATAATAAGTCGTTTCTTAAAACGGAAATTGGTTATCATGTGCAGAAGTTATGGTTATAACAGGTAGTTTCAGTGTTGTAATGATTTATTAGCATAGCTAGGAAGCTACGTGCGTCTAGCTTAGCTTGGTCTAGAAGAGTTGCTATCATTGCTTGGAGTCTAGGGTAAGTATTTATAGGCAACTTGTTGCCAGCTATATACTCACGCTATTCTTTATGACGTATGCCTTTGGTCAGAAACTTTTAAACCATTTTAACCCCCTTTTATGGCCTCACCTTTAAATTTATTTCTTAGGTTAACGGTCCAGTTTGTGAAAATAAAAAAGAAGAAGTTACGAAGCTTGGAAGTTATGAAAATAGTATACTTAAATACCAGTGAGATATAAAAAAATGTTTGAGAAAAATATAATTTAAATGAAAACTGAAATGAAAAATACATTTACTATACTGTGATACGATATTAAAGATATTTTTACTTAAGGTGCCCTATTGGTTAAATTTTGAAACATCGAAAGAGTAACGTGTTCACCATCAACTATTATTATAATCCAATAGACAGCACAAAATTTCAGTTACTAATCTTGTAGAACGTTTTAGAATACGAAACCAAACACAAGAACGTGTGAAAAGCAGATGAAAATTGATATATTATCCCCTTCACTCACTTTTAGAGGAGGTTTTAATGAGGCTACAATAAGGCCCTTAGAGAATTTAAAATATGTTTAAAGCCCCCTGAAGGAAATGAAATAGACTGGGCCTCCTCTAGTAATATACCTCTATGGATACAATTATACAGCATTAGCGCTGAAGTCCGCTAGTCAAGTAGAATTATTTTATTGCAAAGCTTGTTTATTAGAAAATCAATGTGACTTGCTCTCTTTAATCGGATTATTTTTATAGTATGATAGAAATGTTAATTTTTCTTGACTTTTTAAATTTAAGGCTGTGCCAGCTGTACCTGTTTTGTTTCCTGGCAAACAATGGCAAAAACTTAATTAAGACGCTCATCATCAATGAGTAAAAAGGAGGTGTCATTCACTGTACAGTGGGTGTAAGATAACGTTTTACTCTTAGGAGCATTTTTATTTATACGCTATGTCGTATGTTCTTAATGCAAACTTTATGACCATATGATTTATTATATAAACACAAATTATTCGGTATTATTTGATACAATGATAGTAGCATCTATACTAAGTTCGTATTTGATTAATATCTGGAACTTCTTAGTTTTCATGATATGTAAATATACTATATTATAAATCAAAATTTGGAATGGATAGCAAGGGACATCGTGGATAGGTATTGTAATTGATTTGATATATAAAATCAATCAGAAGTATTATCATAAACATAATGATTCTAATCCAATTACCTGTAATCCGTTAACTGTAAATGTATTCCACTCTACAATCTATCTTTTCATACTGACGGTTTAATCAACACCAAATTCAAAAAATGTTCTTCATATGTTTCCTTTGATTTTCCCTTAGAAAAAACACAAACGGTCCAGTAAATTTTTGTTGACATATTTAAATAGATTTAAACTTTCTATAAATGGAAAATCAAAGTCTGCATGAAAGTAAATAGTTTTTTAAGTACATCTAAGGCCTACAAGGTTTTTTCTAATTGTTCCTTTTACCAGGTGATTCCTAGCCTTCTCTTAGGTTGTTCCTTGTTGTCCATTAGATTGTTCCTTATCCTAGGTGGTTGAACAACCAGAGAAAGCAAGGGCCTTCTCTTAGGCCTAGCGGTACTCAAAAACTTTTTTTTGAAACCTCTTAGATTGTTCCAAGCTTCTTAGTTGCCTTCTTAAAGCTTTTAAAAAATTGACCCTTTTTGAACAATTTTACGATCATGTTCTAAATATAACATATAAATAAATTTAAAAAAATATATTATTGTAATAATTTACTTAAGGCATAAACACAGGAGACTTCCTATACTAAAATCCTTTGTCAGTTTCATTGTTAGTTCTATTTTTTAGGGTTTAAAAGTCACTTTAAAGAAAAAGACATTTCTACTAATATGATTCTTCCATTTACTCCGTTAGCGCGTCTCGAACATGTAGACAACTTAATTTATAATTTTCCTTTCTTATGTAAACTTTTTTGAGATATAATAATAAAATATCCAAATTAGTAAGATCCCTTGCATGTTAAAAATTATAATCAAATAAATTAATTTAAACCAAATTCATCTTAATTTCCATTTTTGTATTTAAAACTATATTTATAATACTTGTTAACTTTTATTAATTTAAAAACTTTATTAAGATATTAATTTTCTTCATTAATATGTTCAAAACTAACCTTAAAATAAAAAAAAGAAATCAATAAAATTACAAGTGTGTTTGAATAATAAAATATTCTAATGAACCTAATTAATAAAATAAGCCTTAAATAAAAGGTAAAAACTTTAGACTTATTTATCACGCGGAGGCAGCTACTTGGTAAGGAACAAAGTTTTTCTCAAATTATGTATTCTTAGGATTAAAAAGACATCCAGCCATCCAAACTAAAAACTTTTTATTTAAATTTTTAAACCATCTTACACAAACTTGTTCAAAAGTTGTTCATATCTCATGTGGGTTTATTTAAAAAACTGTATTAAGAAACTCAAAAATTCTAATTGATCTGGAAAATGCTTGTAGCAGTTTAATTCGAATCTTATATCTTTAAATAACGGTAATTTGTCAATAATTCATCCAATAAATATATATTTTCCTAACAGACTTTAATTTTTTTTTATTCAAACATAAAAAACTTGTTTTTTTAAATTCGATTTTCAAATTAAATTAAACATTCTTTAATTTAAAATAAATACAATTTAATAACTAGAGACATTTATTAATTGTTTTACTAAATGTATCTCAATATTTTTAGTTATATTTTTTCTCTAAATCCATTTCAATATTATAAAATGAGTTCATTTAATATTGTTATTTTTTTCATTTTAAAGTTTATTAAATTAAAGCAAAATTTAGATATTTGACGTTACAAATGAGCAAGTCTTGTTTAAAACGATGTTTATTAATTGTCATAAATATTTCTTTCACACTTTTATAAATTTATTGTCTAAGTATTAATGATATTAATTTTTATTTTATTTAAAGTGACAATTTGAAAGATTATAATAATATGTAAAAAGATTATATGTGAGATCAATAATACTTATTTAAAAGAAAAGTCGGGTTTTTTTAATTTGTCTAATCCTGTATAATATTAATTTAATTATATTAGGATTTTAAGAAGGAGGGGGAAGAGGATTAGGCCTTATAAAGGTTCCTTGTATAATTGGAATAAAAGTCTGTTACTGTGTTCAAAGGATAAACTTAAGTTCATTGTCCAAAAAAACCATTTCTGACAATATAATATGTCTATGTTTTTATACCCGAAAACCTTTTTATAAAGACTCACCGGAAACTTCATGAAAATTTAATGAAATGAAAATAAAGTTGTAAAGAGGCCTTTTTTTGGAATTGATCGAAAAATTTAAAAAAAGGTATCTTTAAGAGCTTTAGAAATTTTTCCGCATCAATAATTTAAAAGAATTAATGGAACTTGATCTAAAAGTAAGAGAATATAAAATTAATAACTTTAATGGATTAAATATTTTAATAAAAGTTATGTATTGTATTGATCTTGTTAGTAAGTTTCGTATTTTATTTGCCACCTCTTTTTCATTATATTGTTCTTAATAATCCCTTAATTCAAGAAAATAAAAACAGGAGGCTAAGGGGAATTGATCCCTCACTTATCTCTCCACATCCGTCATTCAAACGTTCTTATAAGCGCTATTCTCCGACAAAAATTCGCTAGTGCCAGTGAAAGTGAATTAAATTAAGTTTATTAACTTTGTTGTAGACATTTTAATGTCATAATTATAGGTTGCTGCAATGTGAAGTGGTATATATATAAACTAATAACAAGTCTCTTCACACTAACTGTTTTAATTACAAAACAAGAGCCGACTTTCGACCACTTCTGGCCATCCTCAGTCTAGACAACAGTAAAAAAATAACACAAAATTTTAAAAACTAGAAAACAACTAATAAAATAAAATCGTAAGAAGGCAGAGTAAAATAAAGAATTAACTGAATAATTAAGTTTTTAAGTACATAAATTATTTAGATTATAACTTTAACTAGGACGGTCCATGTCTGAAAAATTTGACATTTACAGAAAACCTACCGCGACTGATACAGTTATTCCGGCTGATTCTGCTCATCCATGGCAACATAAGTTAGCAGCTTTCATGCACTTATACACAGACTGAATCTTTTCCTTTAGATGACTGGCTATAATAAAAAGAAGTTAAGGTTATTTAAAATAATAGCAAGAGAAAAATGGTTATAGTTGTAGTTTAATAGAAAACTTATTTCCAAAAAGAAACGTAAAGCTGCTATGTCAAGAATACATAACGGCGATATAGCACCTAGGATAACCAGCCGAGGAAATGGTGTGTGATCCTTACATAGGAAATGTGAGCCTAAAGGTAGCTAAAGCAATGAAACAGAGTGCTAGAATTGCATTTAGGTACTACCAACAACATGAAAGACGTTCTCTCCAGAAGAAAGTGCTATTCCTGATAAGGAATCGTAACGGCGTGAATTCGTATTAAGTGTGGAGGCTGTGATAGCATCTTACACAGGCCAAACAGGACCGAAGTACGGAGTAAGGTTGGCCGAGCAACGTTTAGAGAAACGCGTTTTCGCAAACATATTTAGAGACGAAGAACACGAAAACGAAGAGCATCAGGTGTCGTTGTTATGGTATGAGAACAAAGGCAGAAATTAGATGCGTTAGAGGCATACGAAATTTTAAAAGAGTAGATGCGGTACTTCCTCAACGAACGTTGTGGAAGGAAGTATAGTCATAGCGCTGCGACATTTGGCTCGAAAGAGGGAAAAGACGGCCTAACTGCCAAAATATTGCATTAAAATCAGAGCGTCCTATGCCTCTGAAGGACTATATTATAACTCGGCACTCAATTTTGCATGGTAAGTTCTTTGGATTTATGCTCTACTCTTACGTTATTTTAGCATTTGATTTTAGAAATGTTCTAGGTTTATTTGTTTATTTATTGATTTCATCATTTTTTAAACCTTCCATTTATTTTAATTTATTTATTATATTAATTTATTTTATTGTTATTTATTTATTTATTAATTTATTTATTTAATTTTATTTATTATATTTATTTATTTATTTATTTATTTTATTTTCATTTATTTATTTTATTTATTTATTTATTTTATTTTTATTATTATTATTTATTTTATTTTTTTATTTAATTATTTTATTTATTTATTATTTATTTATTATTATTTATTATTTATTATTATTTATTTATTTATTATTTTATTTATTTATTTATTATTTATTTATTTATTTATCTATTATTTATTTATTTTATTTATTTTATTATTTATTATTTTATTATTTATTTTATTATATTTATTTTTTTATTTATTTTATTTTATTTATTTTATTATTATTTTTATATTATTTATTTTATTTTATTTATTTTATTTATTTATTTTATTTATATATTATTTATTATTTTTATAATTAATTTTTATATTATTATTATAATTAAATTTTATTTTATTTATTTTTATTATTTATTTTATTATAATTAATTATTTCAGTTTAAGTCTTATTTTACTCTGCCTTCTTACGATTTTTATTTATTAGTTGTTTTCTAGTTTTTAAATTTGTGTTATTTTACTGTTTGTCTAGACTGAGGATGGCCAGAAGTGGTCGAAAGTCGCTCTTGTTTGTAATTAAAACAGTTAGTGTGTAAAGGAACTTGTTATTTAGTTTTATACATTTTAATGTACTCATTTGTGTACTTCTTATCTTCGCACTCTGGATTAAATAAAATATCAGTAGAATATAATAATAAGTATATAGATGCCTGTTTTGGGAATCAGAATATTTTTTCTGCGCCGATCACCTAGAATGGGTCGCAACTACTATTTTCCAAGTAATTAGACTTTCTATAACAAATCCTAATCATGTAAACTTCTAACCTGATTCCCTAACGGGGAGCCATCAGCAGGGTTTACGAACCCTCGGATGGTCAGGAGTTATCCCCCTGCAGAGATTGACTGCTTTCATTCCGAGGGATAAATCTTTTCCTCTAGAAGCCTCCGTTTTCTCTCCGACACTGAGAGCATAGCCTGGATTGCGAACTCCGGACCTCCGGTGCTGGAATCGATTGTTTTTAAGATTTCGGCCACAAAAGCAAGTATACATAGTTTTTTCTAATTTGATCAAGGAGTAACTTAAGTGAAATAACTAAGTAGTTGACAAAACGGTTTTTCCGATTTAAAATAAAGACGAAAACCAATTTTTTCTTTGAAGAGAGATGAAGTCACCCACAGACAATAATTAATAAAAATGTTCAAGAAAAAGTTACTTTTACATAATAATTGCTTAAAAATGAACTTCTTAGTTAAATGCTAAGAAAACTAACCCTTGTACCCTACCTACTGTATTTAAGTTGAAGAAGCACTTTTATTAGAAGTAGTTAGCACGTTTCAATATAGAGATTAATTAGGTTGTAAATAGGAACGAAGAAAATTCAATTATTGACAGTAATAAAACTTAAATTTAAAGACTAGCAATATTAAATAAAAGGATACTCATTTATAATAACCCTAATTGCTTATAATGAATAATTGCTTTTTAAAGTCATGATTTTTGTTTTTAAATTTTGGATTTTTCCTATTAAATAGCAGCTGACTTAAAATATTAAAATTTAATATAATATAAATGAAGGCAAATTGATGTTTTACTTAAATATAATAAAGAAATCCGGCCAAGTAAAACGCTTCCGGTTTCTGTTTTAATAAAGCAAATTTGCTAAGGTTATACATTTTCTTGAATATTGTATTAAGAGCATCATTTCTTAATACAAAGCTTTTTCATTCTTTTAAAACAATTTTTCACAAAAAAATGCTTGTCCTCTCGAGGAAGGTTGTTAATAAATCTGTGTTCTGGAAGCCTTAGATTAAATTCCTTAAACCCTTAATATAAATTCAACCACTACTAAGTCTTCAGACAGGGTTAGTACAAAGACAATACAGGTGCTGAACAATAAAAACCTTTCATAATAATATAGCAAATTATATTTTACTTTAATGTCTTTATTTTATTATTCCTGCAATAAGTGCTTAGTCTTTTTACTTGATGTTTTGTTTTCAACTTAAAATGACTGACTTACTGTATTAATGTATTAAACTGCACTCCAAGTTCCAATTTCCTTCCATTTTGACAGTGTTTACAAAAATTTAACTCCATATTTTCTCTTTTCTTATTGGAGTTTGGTTTAGGCACTTGCATATTAGAATTTTGGTCGGAGGCTCTAGATTTTTATTCCTTATAAATTCATGAACATGAATTTTTAGTTGAACATGAAAACGCATAGTTCCTTCAAACGCATAAATTTGGATCCTCTGTGACAAAATTTTCCTTGATGTCTAAGTACACCACGATCAAATTAAAGAGTGAAATAAAACTATTAGTTTATGGCAACTCAGTTTAAAAAACTGTACTTTACTGTTTTGTAAGAGAAAAGCTTTCAAAGTAAAACCTGGGGTCAGGTCAAGTAGGAGCGTCTCATTTTGTTGGAAAATTAGCTCCTTTTCTTGTAGCTCCCTATCTCTTCCCCTCGCAGACTTTTGGTAAAGTTTTTCGTCCAACTTTTTCACCCAGACTTGTCTCCTTGAGCCCCTCCTTATTGCTCCTAAAAACTTGTGCACGTTACTTTTTTAGGAAGGGATTTTTTGTTCATACCACTCAAAAGTTAAAGGAATCCCTACCCAATTTTATTCAACCTTTTTTCCTCCAACAAGATGTTTAGGAAAAGTTTTGCTTGAAAGAAAATTACAGATCTGTTTCGAATGGGCTTTCTCTTTTATTATATGTTTGGTAAACTGATTTAAATTAGAGCAAAACTAATCAAACTTGAGTTGAAGTAAGGAATATCTTTCAATAAACACAACTACTCACCAATAAAGTTGATTGAGTTTTAAGGACAAAAACTTGAAGAAAGAAGCTTTACAAAACCTCGACTAAACTTCTAACATAAGGCAGACCAGGAAAGCTCGTATTTTAATACTTTCACAGTTGACGCATCAAAATAAGATAGAAGGATAATTTTTTGACATTTTGTCTTCAAATAATTTAAAATTAATTACTTATTCTTGTTTATAATAACCGTCCAAACGAAAATGAATACTCTCCAGTCAACTCAGCTAATGATTTATATTTTTATTCATATACTTAAAAATAATTAACATACCGCTATCATATATTACCACCCAGTCATTGTCTTCTATATTATTATTAAACCAATATCAACATCTATTAATACCAACTATATTTGCATATCTATAGCAATATAAATATCTAGAGGACATCACTTAGGATTATAATTATGACTTCATCACAGTTCCAGCACAATAGATATTATATTGTCCCTAGTCAAATGTCCTTGGGGAGGACTCGGGATAATAATCCGATGAATTTATATTAGTACTTCATTCTTTAGAAGAGAAGTGATAAGTGTTACTTTTATATTTTAATCTTTGGTCGGTAGATGAGACTGTCTGGCCTTGGAGGTTTGATTTATGTGAGTATTGTTTATTTATTTTAACAATGCACCTATAAAATTATTTAACATAGGATAACATAAATGTCTTTTTTGTTGTAAATTAAACGTACATTTGTTGACATCAGAATGATTGAATAAAAATTTTAATAAATGTTAAGTAGGTATGAAATAAAATTTATATCCTACTGTTACTTGTATGTTGTATTTTTTTGAATTCGTCAAAAACTTAGTTTCAAAGCAAGTATGCATAAATTGAACTTAATGAACAATAAGTGGGAACTTAAATAGACTTCAAGTTGAAATAAGCAGTGTAAAATATTTAAATTAACTATATGCGAGTTTAACTATTGTGAATGATGATAATGAGACAGTGATCACCTTGATTAGCCATTTTTCTGTTACGTTTGCTGATTTGCATTTCAAAGATTACAATCATCGTGCTTGACATTTGGCGATAAATAACAGTACTTTTTATTTACACCGCCTCCAACTGCTTCGAAGGCGTTAATTAGTAAAAAATCACGACGCAGAAGTTTATTTTATCTTTAAAGAGCGGTTATTAATTTCAATAAGCATTTTTTGGGTTTTTGCTTTATTTTTTTATTAAGCGTTAGTTTCTTTTTTGGTCATTTTTGTATTCATTATCATTTCCTTTATGAAAAGAAACATAAAAAGTTCTTTTATTCCAAACAATAGGATAATAAAGCTAATTGGAGGTTTTTGGTGCTTTTTAGTATGATTATTTTTTAAATAAAAAAAACTCTTTATTCCTAACAGCTAAACAGAGCTAAATATCTTTACAAGCAAGGTCTTCTCTGAATTTCAAAGAATTAAAATAAAAACATTTTAATTTTGGTAAAATAACAACTCCTAAACCAGATAAATTGCATATTTTTCTTAGAAAAGATAAAAATAATTTTAGTAAGATTTTAATTTAATATTTATATTATAAATTTTCTACAAAAAGCGCTCATGTGATTCACAGTATTGAACAGGGAAGGAATGACAGGGTTCCCTGAATTAATTACCAGCATATAGTAATTCGTGTGAACTACTACTACTATTTCTATGAATTTTTGTCCTAAATTATTACTTATTAGTAAGTAAATTTTAACAAAATTATAAACTGTGTCTTATCGCTTAACCCAATATTTTACATACCATTCGTTCTTCTGAATTTATAGTATAAATCATACCTAGAAACCCGTTCTCTATAACACGGGTTATTTATGAATACATTTTCTATTATTGCTCGGCAACTAATATATTGCAATACGTAACGAATTGGTCTCTGAACCCACCTTTTACTTCTATTTAATACTTCCTAAAACAATCTCTTAGTAAATAAATAATATTAAAATTGGTTTTGCTACTCCACTCGCTTACTTATAACAAAATAAGAAGTAATATTTTGTCGTGAGACCCCATTTGTATTTTTTCGTAACAATCAAAATAGATCGATGACGGTCGCAGATTTTATTTTTTACACTCTTTTTCGTTACGATTTTGTAAGATTATGTTCAAAAAAGGGTATTTTATTTTCAATCCGAGTCAAAATCTTTTATTGTGAAATATCGCCTCAAGTCAAACTTTTTTTAAGATCGAAATAATATTTTTGTTCAACAATGGAACAGAAATTTCCAGTCTCTTTAATGTTCTGGTGACAAATCTTAAAAGTCGTGACTATAGGCCTTCATTCAGAATAAAAATAATACTTGTGATTAATTATACAACGAACCATTTTTACAAAGAAGTCCACTGATAATAATTTCTTCATTATACATTTTTTATATAATATTATTTTCTCATTTCTTATCTTGGACCATTAGGAAAAATTACGAAACATTTTGTGTCATCCTAAAAAGCTTTCTGAAATCTTCTTTCTGAGGTAAAAATGTTTATAATCGTTAACTATCATCCCATAAAAATGTTACTTAAATTCTTTCAAAGGATTTAATCTGTGATTTAAGAATAAAAGTTGCTGTTGTGGGTCATTCATTCAGTTTAACATCAATTAAATTATTAATACTTAAAATGATTCGGATCTTTTTGTTTTGTTATTTATTGGATTGTTGTTTTGAAAACAGGAATGTTAAAAAGGTAAGATAATATCGAGTTATTGTCGTTTTATATTTTTATAAGCGTACAACAGCAGCGATTTGTTTGTACTTTTTATTTTTAAAACCTGGGATGTTTCTTTTAGGAAGGAGTAAAGAGAGACAGAATTGCAGAGTTGATCGTGCCGCGATCAGACGAGCAGATAATAGAAATAATCGGGGCTCCCCAAGGCGAACTTTTTGGTCCACTATATAATTGTATTGTTCTTTGAACAAACAGGACTCTTTTAAATAAAAAACAAAGAGTCAAATTATTGGGAGGAACAAAATAAACTTTTTAAAAGCAAGTTTTTTTTTGTTGGGATTCAAAAAAAGGATAATTACAGGTTGAGTCGAGTCTGCATGTTTTTCTGGTCAAGTGTCATAGTCAGAGCCTTCATGAATTAAAGCACATGGAACTTCTCAACGCTAATTAAAACTTTTTCCAGTTTTCAAATTCCTTCTCTGACTTTGCAGAGTTAGAAATCTGGTCGACTTCCAAAGTTAAAAAAGCGGAAGGGTTCTAAAGACGCTGCGAGCCATTGTCGATCTCGTCAGCAAACCTCAATGCCAGAAACCATTTTTTAACTTGGATAAATTAACTTGATTCTGTTATGGAAACTTTTCAAAAGTAAATATTATTCATTTCTTTTTCAATCAGCTCTAAAACTTTTATAAAATTAGTTATTAAGAAGTGTCAATCATCGACAACTTTTTTCTTCTTTTTATTTTTAAAACAATTTAATAAAGGGCATTCTGTCATTATAGCATCAATCCTCTTGGCAGAAACAAGTTTTTCTTTCTAGAATAAGTAAAAGGTAAAGTTAAAGAAAAAATGAGAAACAATAATTAATAATATACATACATGGTTCTCCTTTTCTCGCTGACCAATTTTAGTAAAACCGAAATGAAGGGTGTGCTCTTGATGTGAGAAAGATACTAGCTCCCAAGCATTTAAGTTTTTTCTAAGCATGGTTGTTATTTATTGTCTCAAAAAATCTATGAGGCTAATAAATCGTTTTGAGTGTTGACGCTAACGCTCAAGAACGCATATGACGCATATATACAAATTCATACATTTTTTGGAGGTTGGTATAAAAGTTAAAGAAGTTATCTCTTTACATTTATCTAATACATCACAGTTAATGTTTTAAATACACTAAAAAAAAACTGTCGAATTGGGCTATCTCTGTTAAGCTTGAAACTTTCTAAGGTTAAGAATCCCTCGAATAGGGTACCTTTGTCAAGCTTAATGCTTTTCTAAAGATAAAAATCCCTCAATAGGGTACCTTTGTCAAGCTTAATGCTTTCTAAAGATAAGAATCCCTCAAATAGGGTACCTTTGTCAAGCTTAAGATAAGAATCCTCGAATAGGGTACCTTTGCTTAACCTCTAAAAGATAAGAATCAATCCTTTGTCAAGCTTAATGCTTTCTAAAATAAGAATCCCTCAATAGGTACCTTTGTCAAGCTTAATGCCTTCTAAAGATAAGAATCCCTCAAATAGAGTACATTTGTCAAGCTTTGTACGTTCTAAAGATAAGAATACCTTCTGTAGATTGGAACACTCTAGTCTCAACAATCACAATTTCAATTGTTAATGTTCTACAAATAGAGAATACACTAATTTTTTGATTTGCTTGAAATTGTAAACATACATCATTATTAATGATGCATAATTAATAGAAAGCCACCCAGCATTTATAAATTTTGAAATATTGTAAAGGAACAAAATTACCGTGATACTAAAAAATCTAAATAATGCATACTGCATACACCCAATGTAAAACAAATTGGATAAACATAATGGCACTAATTCAAGTTTTTGTTTATAATAGCAGAGCTTTAGTTTTATAAAATTTAATAATATATTATAATATTTGTTTGGTATTAGGTTGGTATGGAATGGCTACTGATCATCTTCCTGATACAGTTAGTTAATAAGAGGTATCGTCCTATACTTGTGCTGTTATTTTAATATGTTATTGCTCGATATTTACTTGGATAAGACAAGTTAGAGGACGAACGGGGAAGAATAAATATGTTTAGAAGATAGTATCAATTCACCTAGGTTTTAGATCTAAAAAACGGATAAAGATAGAAGATAAACGACATGCTGACGATAAGGTTGAAGCTAGGTTTAAATTTATTTTAAATCAAATTAATAGGAATTTTTTTGCGTCAAACGCTTTTTCAGACACTTTTATTTGTGCTTGTTTTTTGCAAGGTTTCGTATTCGTTTCATTTAATTATATGTTCACTAGTAGAAACTAAAAATATCAGTATCGTATTTAAACAAATACAGTTACTATAATTTCTCTTAACTTCAAATTTAAATTAGATTTAACGATAATTTCCATCACCATTGAACATAATGTTGTAAACCTGGTTTTGATAAAGAGGTATGCTAATGAGGTATCATTATGCAAATTAAGGCCCATGCTAATTACAAATTAATGAAATAAAGGGAGAAAACGCTAAAGTTTGAATCTATGAGACCCCTCTAATACGTAATTGATTTAATACTAAGAGGGAAATAGAGTTTTCATCATATTTTCCTGTTTTCTCGAATTTTGAAAATATTTAACTATTTAAAGTTTATTAGTAGAGTTGATAAAGATAATTGCAGTTCTTTTGTATTTACAGTAAGATATGACAATAAAGATATGGTGCTTTTCATTTTAATGTGCAGAAACCACCAATAAACTCCACCAGCAAAACTACCAATAATATCACGTTAATTATGTACTGCCAACCAAAACTGTAAAGAAGGAGCGCGCACATATCGCTAAATAGAGATAAGCTATGGCTTCATGTAAAGACAGAGGCGGAATTTAAACAAGCGGTTACACAGACGATCTAGCGTTTACACACTTGGGTTTTATTAGATAGTCTTTAGAGCTCCATTGATTAATTATTGTTGTTAAACATTTTCATGATTTTCTTAGGTTTTAATAATCCTTTAAGTTTAATGTATATCAGACAAAGTGATTTTAGGGGCTCTGGTTAGACTTTAACTTTTATAATCAGTGTAGCCGCATATTTAAACCAATGAACTTATACAGGGTTGCCAACCCTCACCGCTACTCTCTCGTCCACTTATTTCATTACTGCCGCACCTGCGTGTTTTTAAACGTGCCAAATTTTAGTTCTTTAATCTTTATTTTTTCTTTGCATAAGCTAAATTGTAAAAAACTTCTTTGTGTGAGCATTGTATGCTTTTAAACAAATGAACATTTAATGTTATATTAGTTTTTTAATCTTGTGTAGTAGTTAATTCTACATATTTAAAGTTATTCTCACCTGGTTTGAGATTATTATGTCATAAAGTATGTCGGCATTATGCACGTTCATAGGCTTCATAGACTTTATAGGCTTCTCTAATACTTTTAAACTTCAATGTTGTCTGAATTCCTTTAATTTCCCTGTAAAACGTCGGTAAAGCGATTTTAGTTTTATGCCCCCCTGTGATTAAACCTCATTGCCGTGTTATGAGATGCAAATCAACATGGCAAATAGGGATGTAGAATAGATATAACGTCAATTAGTTCAATGTTACAAGTAAAATTGTTACAAGTAACATGTAACTTTTAAGTTACAAGTAACTTAAAAGTCTTACTGCGATTTCTCTTTTATTTAATATATAAACCGGAGATCTGTTACTATGAAACTGATTAATTTCGGCGACCAAATTTCATACAGTATAAATTTAGAATTGCAAACTTCAAAAGTATGTATCTATAGTGCGAGAAATGCCCACGAATTTTAAAAACAATTCTATGACGTAGTGCGCAGTATTGCTGAATGATAACATTTTTTTAAAACGTTCTTTCTTGTGTTGTTAGAAGGACTAAGTATTAACAAATTTATGTTTACTTTAGCTACTCCCTGGGTCGTAAGTTCTATCGTTAACTTGCACTGAAAATGATATTTCCCTCCCTAAGGAGTGTTAGTAGTAGCACATCTCCTAGGCAGACAAAAGTCAGATTGAAATTTACATTTGTTAAATAGGAAATCAGTGTGGAAACGGTGCGATACATTCGTCTGTTCAACTGACCCCGCGATACCAACTCCTCCTAACTCCTGGGAGACTGCTTTAAGTTTGTATATTTATACTCCAATAAATACTATATTCATTAGCTATTATAAAAACCTGTTTACTTAAGACTTAATAAATTTAAGCTAATGAAGAGCTAGATGCATTTGAGCTTATGAAGTTTACGCCTTTGGCTTTGCTTTAAGAGAAAACTGTAACTTGTGTGAAAAAAAAATCTTTGTTAAAAAAAAATAACTATTGTTTTACTTTATTTTGTCTATTATTAGAGTAGTGTTTTTTTAATACTCATGCAGAGTTAACTGTTTTTAACCAAAAAAAAGATGCATTAAAAGATATTCGTTTGCTTAATAGTGTTTTGCCTGCAGAAAAAAACCTCAAAGGAGCGCCTAAAGATTTAAGAGTTGTGTAATTTGAAGAACACGTGATGAAGATGGTCCATTGTTTGACGGAGACCATCAGTTATCCGATATCTTGAAGAACCCAGGTTCATTCATCACATGACCTCTATATACACCCACTTCAACAGCATCAAGTTCTAGATTACACCGAGTGTTTTTATAAAGGAATAATCTTTCTGTAAGAATCATGACTGTTTATTTAATACCAACATGTAAAAACCGGCACTAAACGAGAATTTGTTCAATATACAAAAACCATCAAAATATTTTTACGAAGTTGTGTTTAATTTTATTCGATGATTGAATAATGCTAAATTATATTTCTTTAACTTTGTCAATTAAAACAATTGTAGATTTGAGAAAAAGTCTTAGTATATATGATTTTTCGAAACTTTTACTGAGTTATTATAGCGGGTTTATGACGTCATAAAGAAGTTTTTTCCGAATAGCATAAACACAGCGGTAAATTATTTTTTTTTACAAAGTTGCAACGCTCTAGCCTAAGTACACTAGAAGCTACGATGGTAACAGACACATAGACAACTTTGCGAAAATCACTGAGGAGGCCTTAAAACCACCTGAAACGGATAATTCCGGTGACATCCCGGTCTCGGATGTTTTTGCAGCATAATACTTGTCCTATATACCTACGGTATAAATGAGGAAAATTAAAAAAATAGAAGTCACTACGTTATAGGGTCATTTAATCACGATTTTAATAAAACAACAGTTGATTAAAACTGCGTGTTAAGAGTTATTCAGAAGCTTTTCAAGATAACATCTTTAGTCTTTATATATCCAGGTTAATTCACAAGAAAAAGGATTGGATGCTGTAATATATTTTAGAAAGAAATGACATCTTTGTAGCTCAAAGAAAGGACTGAATATTGATCAGCCATTAGTCAAAGTTTTTTTTCTTTATCTTCATCGATTTTATTTACCTTTGTCTTTGATGTTATAATATAAAAATGATTAAAATTTTATTAAGTGTCGAATTGATATCTTTGTTTATATATAAATATTTTATAGAGAAATTTCATTAATGATTTATATTACTAATAAATTCTTTGTTATAGTTCTTTAAACCAATATTTATTAGAGTAGCGTACAATAAATAATGAAATAAAATGTTTTATATTACAGCTTTTAAATGTATATTTGGTGTAGGAATCACTTGAGAAAATTTAAACCATAACTTATTTACTTCTGTTATTTATTTAAGATTCTTTTTTATGGCTGTAAAAAAGAATAATATATTTATATTTTTTTTGTAACTGTAGTAGCCTGATAATGTTGTTAATTAAAATAACACAATTTATCACAGTATCAATTTTAAACTTATCTGAACAATAAATAAAAGTTTTGTTGACTTATTGAGGAGGAATAGAGTTGAGATGGCACATTCGGTTATAAACCATTGGGTAGGCTGGCAAGAGTCCTGTAAACACAAGGATCTTGAATAATGGGAATGAAGCATTAAGAAACTTTGCATACCTACCCTATGGACGTTGTAAAGAATAACAAACTTATCTACCCATGCTTGCAGCAAAAAAGGCACAAAAAACATCTCTTGTAACAAAGATAGGTCAAGTTTGCTCCTCAAATTTCTACTTTACTTGTTGTTTAATTTGACGTGATTTTAGTTGTTACTTTTCATGCTTGTTAATTCAATTCAAAGAAAAATAGATATTACTTTTTACAATTTTATTTAGTTTATAACCTTCTCAAAAAGAAGAAAACTATAAGGAGGTAAGTTTGTCTCTAAATTTAGGACTTGCGCAGTTAGTGTAATGTTTGTAAGCATGCGCAGTTCGTACCAAGCATGTACAGTTTGTTTTTAACATGTGTTTGATGGATTCATCCCTACTTTTTTTATTTTTGATGGGTTTGTTATATGGCCAATTGATTCAGTGTGTCATCCCCTGTTTTTAAGATCTTTGGTAAGGACTTAAATTTAATAGGTAATATATACCGAAAGTTAAAGAAACATTTGAAGAACCACTGAACAGCTACTGGGTTTAGAGTTTTCCTAATCCAGGCCCCGTAGGTAAACTTTAATAGTATATGGAGAGACGATTTCTGTTAAATAGTCTAAAATAATTAAAAAATCAGCTACCGTCGATACTTGCTGTTGAATATGAATAGACCTAGACCGGTTTCGGCTTAACGCTATCATCAGCATGCTGGTCAGCACAAGAGCTCTTAACTAACATAGATATATCAGTGAATAACTTCTCAGGAAGTTATTCACTTATGAATAACAAATTAGTTTTCAAATTCGTGAAAACCACTCAGGAGTTTATAAAAGCAGTCAAAACGGATACTTCCGGTGACATTCCGGTTTTAGATTTTAAGCAAACACAATAATTTCCCTATATACCTACAGCATAAATGAGAAAAAGTAAATATATTTTTTTACATAATTACTGCTATTCTCAAGTAATTAAATACAATTACAACTCCATATGATTGGAGTAACAACATCTAAAGAACCCTTTATTAGAATAATTACAACAAGTTGCATGCAAATACCTTGCTAAAAATGTATTAAAAATACATTTATTTTAATTAATTTAATTATTAAAAATAGTAGAATATTTATAAAGTTATTATTTTAAATTGTTCCATTATTCTTAAGATGGTCTATTAGCGATTCTTCAGAGAAAATTACCCTTATATAAAAGTGTAGTTAGTTAATCTAGGAATAAATGCAGGAAGTTTATTGATATAATTTTTTAATGTAGGTTCTTGACGTGTTAATTGTAATTATTTCAAATATTATCATTTCCTGTATTTAAAATTGAAATAAATTATTTAAAAGCATTTCTGATGCCGAATTTTTAAGTAATCATCTACAATTGATACCTGAGACGTTCACCTGAGATTAGTCCCAAACTTTTATTAAAATGAACTTACTCCATAACGAAACAAAAATGTATAGATTTATCTGTGCTACAATATATATATATATATATATATATATATATATATATATATATATATATATATATATATATATATATATATATATATATATGTATATATATATATATATATATATAATATATATATATATATATATATATATATATATATGTAATTATATATATATATATGTATATATTAAGTCTTGCAAAAATCGTTTTTTATTGAGAGGGACCTCTAAATTAGATTTTTGTCACACTCCTGGGCCTTGGGGCCGTCTTAGGACCAACATTGGCAATTGTTTCAAATTACCATAGGCACATGCGAGAACCTTATTATATTGTATCTATTTGAACTTATTATATTGAACTAATCATATTCTACAAAATTACAAATTGTTCAATAATGTTTCTTTAAAATTGTTTCATATTAAATCAGTTGTTTAGAAATTCCCTATGTTGTTCTCTATGAAGTATTTTCAATTTAAAAATTGTCTTTATTTTGCACTTATATTGGGGAAATTAGTAAGAAAAATGTAAAAAAATGCTATAGTTATAGACCATGCTATGGACTAATCAAGTGTATGTATGTTCTACAGTTTTTTGACAACGATCTTATAAAATAAAAAGAGATAATTTCTTTGTTATCAATCCAAGAAATTTACTCTTAAGATTTTGTTTTTCCTGTAAAGAATAATTTCCGGTCAAGAATAATGAAGACTGTAGTCCCGTATTGTAAATTTATTTATCAATTACACAAAGTACTTGAATAATATATTGAAGGCTGTAGTCTCACATTATGATTTATTTAACAATTGGAAAATACACTTGAATAGTATAATAAAGGCTGCAATCGCAGCCCTTCGTTGTAAATTAATTTGACATTTACACAATGTACTTGAATAATAAATTGAAGGCTGCAGTCACCTATTCGGAATTATTTTTACAATTAAACAATTGGAATTATAAAATGAAGGCTGTAGTCTCTTATTGAGAATTTATATAACAATTAAACCATTTGAATAATTAATGAAGGCTGCAGTCCCTTATTGTGAATTTATGTAATAATTAAACCATTTGAATAATTAATGAAGACTGCAGTCCCTTATTGTGAATTTATGTAACAATTAAACCATTTGAATAATTAATGAAGACTGCAGTCCCTTATTGTGAATTTATGTAATAATTAAACCATGTGAATAATATAATGAAGACTGCAGTCTCTTATTGTGAATTTATGTAACAATTAAAACGTTTGAATAATATAATGAAGGCTGCAGTCCCTTATTGTGAATTTATTTAACAATTACCCAACATATTCGAATAATATAATGAAGGCTACCGTCTTCATTATCTTGATCTTACGATTCTACTAACTAAAGAGTTCTATAAGAACCAATTTATATTTTTTTTATTTATCGCAAAATGCTTTAATAGTTCGATATATCGAAAGATGCTACAGAAACCCGTCTCTTGTAGTCTTATTTTATTTTAGTACCTGCATAAGTTAAATAATAAATAAGACTTCAACAAATTATTTGCTTTTTAAATTGCTTGTTACATAATAACCTGTTATTATATGCAATAAAAAGTACAATAAAAAATTTATTTTCATACCATCAATTTGAATGTACGAGTAACTAGACAATGCTAGCCAATTCCAAAACTGGTTATTGATTTTAGCATAACTCGATTTTGATTATTAGTTGGTTTCATGGGTGGTCTGACCACGTATAACTCGTCAATTAGACTAATCAATGGACTAGTCAGGACGTTGAGCCTCCTCGAGGTAGATTTGCCTTCTGCTTCATAATTACGCTGTTACAAAAGCTTCTGTAAACTTAAAATGATGTAACTTAAATAATTACGGTCGTAACTTTTAAAAATCTGTTAAATTCTGTAACAAGGTCATTTCCAAATATTTGAAAGTTATTCTTTTTTATAATAAATTTTCATTTTTATGCTGAAAGTCAAGTCATGTATCATATTAAATTTATCGAATATACTTTAGAAATAAATTTTACAATACTGCCTTGTGTAACGTTTCGTGCTATTGATTTATACCAAATATAAATTACGATGGATACATAGGCACAAAGTAAATTATATTTATAAAATTACGTTAAATATAATAATTTAAATTTTAAAAATAATTAAATAGAAACATTTTTTTTCAATAATTTTGTGTTTTAATTTCTGAAGCCTAGGTTATTTTAAAACCTTTTGACAACGAGATGCAGCTTGTAACAGTGTATTTGTATATGAGAGGTCGCGTAAATTATTTAATTCAAAACAATCGTATAATATTTATACGAAAACAACGAAATTCAAATATTTTTTGAAATCAAAGGATTTTACAGGAAAAATCTCGATACTTTTCGGCCTTTGTGGTGTAAATATACACCTAACCTACTGTAACAGTTTTATTATATTTTTAGCGTGTATATATATATATATATATATATATATATATATATATATATATATATATATATATATATATATATATATATATATAATATATATATATATATATATATATATATATATATTATATATATATATTTTAGTAAGAAATAAGAATAAATAAAATTGCGTTGCATCTGAGGATTTGAAGGTCTTGAAGAAATACATTAGAGATAATAGGATAGGATTTACTGTTACTTTTAGTAAATGTGATATTACATATTTATTATTATTATATCATTCTGATGTATCAGTTTTATAGTTCTAAGTCTATATCAAGCTAAAGCTTCAATAAAGTAATAATAATTTGTGAGGATGTCTTATTGTTTTATCTTGATATTAATATTCAATACTGTTGTGGTATAGTAGCAGAACATAGTGCAAATAAATCACAAGGCCTGAGGGCTAATATCAAGCCTCTCCCTCGTCTAACAGCCCTCGTTCTACAGTCTAGACCCTCTTGGGGTAGAAATCCAAACCAATAAGTCCAATTGGATCGGCTTTTATCAAACTAATTACTCTGACTTGCTCCTACTATAATTCTTTAGTTGTAGACTTTCTCGTTTTAGTTTTTAAAAATTATTAGGGTTTTGGTAATTTTAAACGCATTTTCATAAGAAATAACGCACTTATTTTTTACTCTATCAGCTTCTTATTTTTCATACATTCTTCTACATTATTATATTATATTAAATAAAGATGTAAAAATAATAAATAGATGTTCTCAAATACGAAATCACATTTATACTTTATTTGTAAATAAATAAATATAAATAATAACGAACAGATTCTAATATGTAGTTACTATTGGTTTCAAATAAACTATTACACACTTCTAAACTAATTATATTTAAAGAACCGTTGTAAATTTATATTGGTTACAATAACACTTCCTGAAACTCCTAAACAGATAATATTAAATAAGGAAAAAATGAGTTGTGGAATTTCAAATAATAAAATGAAAAGGAGTCTATCCTTTAATAATATATATTTGACATAGCCAGATTTTAATCTCAACAGATCATCATCAGCGTCGGTGAGTGGCGAAAAAAAGAGTCATGAGACAGTGGTACAGTCAGCTACAAACCACAAGACAAGACTGTAGCCGCTGTGTAACCGCGGTTACGGTTTTGTAAACGGTTTGTAACCGCTGTCTCCAGACTCTTTTCTTCGCTGCTCGCCGGCACTAATGACGATCTGTTATATTTGAAAGCTGGCTATATCAAATGAATATCATTAATGGAGTGACTCTGTTTTATTTCGATAATATTTAAGTTACTCTTACTGACTAAAAGTCCTATCTGATAATTGTTATTAATAGTAATTATTAAAAGACTGACTAAAAGTCCTATCTGATAATTGTTATTAATAGTAATTATTAAAAGATTGACTGCCTGTAATTTATAGTAATTATCAATAAATATGAGATTAGTTACCAAAATGATTTAGTTTCCTTCATACAGCAATGTCTTAAATCATATATCTTCTTCCAAAATTTTTGAATGAAATCCCTAAACGTCAGAAATAGTCTTATTTCACTTTTTAATAAGTATACAAAAATTATTTAGTAAACTGTATTATATTTTAACCTCTTACATAAAATAAATTACAAATTTTAATTTAAAAAAAAAAATCTTTTTAATCAATTAAAAAAGCTGCTGAAATAATTTACTATAAAATTTAATTTATCTGCGAACATACATCAATAATGTTGACTTAAATTATCAAGTTTTATTAAAGTGATCAAACCTTACCAAATAAGTATTGAAAATTGAAAGATGGCTAATTTATGCATAATGTTAAATATTGGGTTTAGTTTATCTGTAACACATAACCTGTAATTTAAAAGTTGAATATATTAGTAATTAACATGAAATTGACCTAAGGGCCCAAAAACTGGCTACCAACCCTACTACTAGACCCGTATCTTGTTACACCATTTATATATATTCTTTGTTGTTCATATCGTGGCGTCTTAAAAAAATTAACATCTTTTAAGCATTTTTTCTTTATTTTATCAATTTTATCTCTTAAGTTTTACGTCAAAGTTATAAGTTATAGTCTTGTTTATTTTTTAAATTTTATTTGATATCAGATTACTTTGTCTTGAACACTTATTCATCATTATTATTTATAATTATATTAATTTACTTATTATTGTAAGAGTATACATTATATTTTTATTCTTAAAAATATAGAGGAAATAAAAGATTAAAATAGTTCTAATATTTTTTTAATTTATTAATTACAGAAAGCTCAAAACTAAAATTTATTACTTGGATTATAAACATGTATAGTTTTTTCTTCAGTTTAATTCGTTCGCAGTTTCTTTCCTACATTTTTAAATATAAGGAGACGAAGTGTAACTGACTGATATTTGTACTAAGTTTCAACTCTCTAGCATAAATACTCTGGGCGCAACTATGATAACAGATACACATACACAGAAAACTTTGCGCAATTCACTAAGGAGTCCTTGAAAATCCCGAAACGGATAATTTTGATGACATCCCGGTTTTCGGATTTGTTTCAAATACAATACTTTTCCTATATAACTACGATGTAAATGAGGAAAAGTAATTAGTATAGACTCATTTTTAATAAATCAAAAGATATTTAAAAACTGCCCCTTAAAAATGATATAGGTCAAAGTTGGCCTCTCTGTAAAACGCCGGATTAACCGGGGTTAGGGATGAATCCCTAACTACGATAAGCCATAAACATACCTTTTAGCCATAATTGTATGATATAGATACGGTTTTTCCTTTAAATGGATACATGTGCCATTTCTTACGGTGATAATTTTCAAATTTTATGACTGAAAAAAAATTTGTTTGCTAAAAGTTGTATTTTGTCTTAGTTTGTAGTAGTCTAAGTTTAAAAGACTTCAAACACATCTGCGGATGTCACAGAGCAGAAACATCGAATATTTTATAAATATTTATAAATTAAATAGTGATGCTTTTTGGCTATTGTTTGTTAATGTATTTGTTATTTATGTAAGAAATTCGTTACATATTGCTAGTTTGTTTTTATTTATTTCTTGACTAAGTGTTTTTTTATTAACTTATTTCTGTGATATTTAATTTAATTATAGTCTTCTTAAGTTGTGCGTATTAATTCTTTTGTTTTTAAGCTATTAATTTGTTGTTAATGTAGTGTTAATGTTATTTTTGAACGCTTAAAGATGCCCGCAGTGTTAGGTGAAATGATCATTGCTAATACATAATTAAGTTAAGAAAATATTATAGAAGTGTAGAAATAATATTATATTATAAAAATTAAATTATATTTTAAGTCATTGTAATAATTCTTTAAAATATTATTTATGTTGTTATATATTATTAATTTATTTGTTATGCGCGTATTGTTATTTATTTATTTTTCGTAATTTTGCTTTACATTTTTGTTGTTTAAAAGTAATGCTTCTTGGTGTATTTTCATACGCTATTTTATTAGTAATTGTTAGTAGGCTTAACTTGTTATTTTTAAAATTACACCCATTAAATAAAAGTTTATAAGAAAATTTCATTAAACGCTTTTTCTGGAATATGTTTAGTGTAATGTTTTTAATATTTCTTATAATATGAGTGGAGGTAAAAAAAACTGAAGGTGCATAAAATATATTTTTTAAGCTTTAGAAATATAAAAGTCAAGACTTATAAGCAATATAAAATAGTCATAACACTAAATTTTCTAATATTACACTTATGAAGCAAAAAAACAGAGGCTCTAAAGTATTCAACTTAGAATCTGGGTTACTATTAAGTTTTTTACCGGCATAACATAATTTATAAAATATACTAAATATTTTCCATGATTATCTAACATAAAAATGTCTAAATATTTACTTACATAGGAATATTTTTGGACCTTTTTGTTTGTTCAAGTAAAAGAAAAGTCTAAGGAAAATCAATAGAGTTGATTCTTAGCTATATATTATTTGTATAAATGGCATATTACCACGCAATTAGATTACAAACACTTGAACCAAGTCATTCTTTGCTTTAATTTTTATTATTCTTATACTAAAATTTCACTTTTTGTATTTTAAGTGAAAAAAATATAAAAAAATAAAAAATTCCAAAAAAACAAAGTTTAAAAAAATTGAAAGTTTCTTTAAAATAGTTTTTATTGGTGGAAAAATTTACGCGCCAGTTTTTACTACTTGTGTAAGTAAGTAAGTAATATCTATAATAAATATTGCAGAACCCCTTAAATTATACGTTATACAAATAACAAAATTGTTTAATATATAAAAAAAAAGTTCTAATAATGTATATAATATTATGTTTATAAGTAATTTATATTTTGCATAAGATAATATTTATGTATTGATGTATGAATTTCATTATACTTTATTTATTCATGTAAAAAATGCAAAATTATAACATTCATGCATATTTTTAATGGAATATTGGTCCGCATTATCCAATTTAATTGACAGTGCGTGTTAAATGGAGTCAAATTCTACACAAAATAGTAATATTAAAAAGAAGCTAACTACCTGCACTTCATGAAACTTTTACTTTTACTTAAATAAATTATAAATATATAATTTATCTAATAATTATACAGGAAGTATAGATTTTTAAATAATTAGACATATACATTATGCAAGTATGTAATAATTTTAATTAAAATGAGTAATTCCTTAGATCACACTTAATGTAATAAGTAATTCCAAGCTTACTTAGTAAGTAATTACTATACATAGTTTGAGAGCTACTTAAATTATAGTTATTTCATGATCTATAACTCATTTAAAGCCGTTGCATAGTGCAAGGCTAAATCGTGATAAAGTGTATCTGTGTGAAAAATTAATGCAGAGTTATGAAAAGTAAAATTAATTATAATGAATCTGTGAGTAATAGTTATGTAGTTTTTTTATTAATTTTTATGGTTATTTTGTTGTACTTATTAATTTTTTAGTATGAGATTTACTTATTTATTATACGTGTGAGAATCTTGTGTTGGAATTCCACAATAAAAAAGCCTAGGATGTATAAAACTGCATAATAAGTGCACGTATCATCATAGTATAAATAATTCAACAGTCTCTGATCAAGGACGACTAAACAATCGGTCAAATCCGATGTTAGGTTTATCCATCAACCAATAGAAAACATAATCCACCGAGATTTAAATCCAGCTAAATCATCCCCAATCCATCAAATTATCTATTCAAAAATATTTTATTTAAAACATCCCAATGTCAAGATAAGGGTTACAGTTATAAGTTGACCCTATTTGCAGTGACGCATCTTTACTTTGCATTTACAAGTTTTTTCAAAGATGTATTTGTGTGATTTTTCCTGCATAATGTCCGACTTAATCAATCCTTTGCATTAAAAGATGTTTTATTGTAATTTATTAATCATTTTATAATATCTGATACTGGGTATTAAGGATCACGTGGGAGTAATCCCTTATGTATGATAGTATTTTACATGTCTTTGGCCAATAAAGTTTTATAAAGAATTTAGGTTGTATTATAACAGTAAATGTTCTTTGACTTCAATGATATTACCATTTATTTCTGAGTTATAAAGTGATACTTGATAATGGGCTTTAACTTTTCCAATTAGGATGATTTTTATTTTTAATTATAAGCAAAGTCTTTTATCGTTAATTTAAACGAAAAAAGCAGATTTCTGTTATGAATTTGTTTGCTGCGAATATGTAAACCCCAGTGCTGCTATACAAATCTGTCATGGTATGGAATTTACTTGGTATGGAATACAAACACAATACTTTCCCTATTTCGGTATAAATGAGGAAAAATAAAGAGTACAGCAATTAAAATAGATAAAAAGAAAAAAAAAATATTTAAAGGATATATTTATTGCAAGATTTTTTGTTAATCATTTAAGTATACTTAGTAAAAATGTTTAAAAACATGATACTATTTAATGCTTGTTTACGGCTTTTACTGTTCTTACTGGAACAATTTAGCAGTCAAATTTATGGAAATAAAAACAAATAATTTACAAACTGAAAATAACTTAAAAACCATTAACTTTTTCAAATAGAAATAGAGTATCTATTTTAAACTTTAAATATAGGCTAGACAAAAAACTGTGAGCTTCAAAGGTAGTAAAGTATATTCAGAGAATTGTTTATATGTTAAACCATGTAAGTTATAATTTAATTGTGATGTCAACAGAAGTAGTTTAATTTTTAGAAAAGAACTGGATTTGTTTTAGAGTTCTATTAACAGTCGATTTATTAAAAATAAGTTTAAATACTTGTTGCTGAAATTGATGCTATTGAATGACATATAACTTTTCCTTGCTTATGCAACAATTATAAAAACAATAATGTGGCTGATGACGTTGATTCATTAGTCATGATGCTTTAGACAGAAGAATCATTAGCTGTGTTTAGTTATTCATTTAGTAAAACTAAAAAAAAATCATCTTGTTTAAAAAACAAATGATTATCCAGTTGATGTCCAATATTAGTTCTTTACGTTTTGATTTTCAAATTTACATCATTTTTCACTTTGAGAATGAGCCGGTCTAGTAAAGAAAATAAAGTGTGTTGTTTAAATTATTACGGAAATAAATAGAAAATTGTTTTTATTAGACTGATTTGAACTGATGAAACACAGAACTAATAAAGTCACAATAATTGTGCGAAACACACCTAGGAATGTAACAAGCAAAATGCAATGCTACATCTGGGAACTGTTCCATCATTAGACATTCGCCATCATTGATGGCTCGACATAATGTCATTGCCCACTCTGTTTCATTACGTCTAACTCATCAGGGCGCCGACAGAGCCTTTATTTTTGCTTGTGCATTTCTAGTGTCTCTCAATTATATGTGTCAACTATTATGTTTTGCAAAACTCGGGTAGTATCAAATGATATAACTAATAAAGAATTATACTAAATACAATCATTATAGTATTAATTTGAATATAGGGTCTGCGGGAAAAGCACAATAAGTCAATTTTGCATTTTTTTATGCGATTAAAGTATTTTTCAGTCCTTACTGAACCAAACGTAAAAAATATTTTAGTCAAAACTAACGTTAAATGGGATAAATGAGTAAAAATACACAATGACTAATCCAAATTTTTATCAATTTGATAAAAATAAGTTACAATCATAATAATTATAATAATAACTTGTGCTTATCCTGCCGACTCTAGAAATGATTATAGCAAGAATGCTTAAAGTCTTCTATTCTTAGAATTCACCTATTTTTATCAATTTGATAAAATAATAGTTAACAATCAATAATTTATAATAATGACTTATATGCTTTTTCTCGCCGACCCTAGAAATGGTTATTGCAAGAATGCTTAAAGTCTTCTATTCTAAAAATTCACCTATAAAAATCTAGAATGCTCAGAGTTGTCTGTTCATAGAAGTCACTTAGGAATGTCCAAATTTCATTTCATTATCAGCATTAGTTTTTTATCGAATGATTTGTATCCTGTCATGTATCCAAGAACAACCGAAGCGAGTCCGATCACGTGTTGCAGTATACATTTAAAAATCTGTACTTCTAAGGCGAGTAAAGCAAGTCCGAAGCTGGGAGGATGAGCCTTGCGAATCCGATGTAATGAGGAAAGTTCTGAGTACCCGTACCTGATTTTTTGTCATACTTTTGGAAACTTTGAAAATGTTATAGAACCATTCATAATATTGACAGATACTATAACAAATTTTAAGCATTTTGTTTTATTATTACCAAATTCGATATTTTTTTACTAACTTCATCTATCTGACGTTTAGCATTGACGTGTTTCATAGATTTCCTTAATATATTTACAAGTAAACTCCCGCGAGTCAAGTAAGTGGTTTAAGTTGACATCAACTAAATTGCCTCTAAAGATAATTTTCTAAAATTTAGAGATAAATTTTGTCCCATATTTGAAAGGATTTAATGTTGGGTCATCTGTAATAATTTATCTAGTATAGAATAAAATATAATTACAATTAGGCTTTTACTCATTTTTCTTAATCAAAAACTCATACAGTTTTAAATTGTTTCTTAGCTCTGCTTTAGTCCATACTCTCGTGGAAGTTTTTCAGTGTTTGACTTGCAACCCCTGATTAAAACTAATAATCAAGATTAAACAAATAATAATTAATGCTTGTGAAGAAAAAAAATGAAGTTATAATGTAAATATAATTATGTAAACATATTTTGTACGTCAGTCTGCGAACTAAGTTTAAACGTTCAAACAATTTTATTAAAAAATATGATAATTTTACTCTATATATGTAATAATTAAAAAATTAAGTAATAAAAACTGAATAGGCAACTTTTTGGTGTTGGATTCGTGGGTGGTATTTGTGCGGGAATATTGTGGGAATAACACAGAAACAAAAGGCGGGCAATTAATTGAATGTTAAGTGGTTTAATTTTTTATTCTTAAAGAATTAGTTAATTCATCCAAAAAAAGTTATTTAAAAGGTTTTTAAGTATTTTTGAAGTCACGAGGTCTGAGAAGAAGAAGAAGAATCACGGTTCTGCTACTACAAAACAATCCCCTCAGGTTTCACGATTAATCTGCAACGTGTACATAAAACAAACTTGAAAAAAAAACTATAAGTTTGCAAGAAAACTTCTTTGCTTTGTGCAATCCTAGGTCGTTAATTGTTCTAATTAATTATCGTTAAGTTAAAGGATTTTTATTTTACCTTGAGGATAGATTTTCGGAAAGTTAGCCATGACTATGCCAAGAAAAGAAGGTTGGAAATAAATTATTACTGTTCTAATTTTCTATGGGAAGTAAATTATGTTTTTTTCAGTAGAGTTTGGGTGATGTGCAATTGAAAACGTGGAACACTTTGTACAAAAACTAAACTTTATAAAATTTTAATTCAGATATCACAATCATTCGTACCTTTAAGTCCGTACAATTTGATAGAGTAAAGATTCAGTAATTTTAGTCCAAAAGCCGGACCTGAAAAAATTTGACTCATTTTGTACTACTTCAAACCAAATTATTCTTAAAATATACCTTAAATTATGAAGGAAACCCATAGTCTGCCTATTTTAAGGGGAGCCTTTCATATGTTTGCGCTTGCTCAAAATTTTATGAAATAATCATAACACTAATTCCAGTTTGTCGTGTGAAAAACATAAAGACGCCATAACCCCAACAACATAACCACTCTAAGTAACAGATTTGTTTTTTGGTACTAAAATATTTTACGTTAACAGCCCCCTGACTACACCCTGCTTATTCTTAAGGTTATTTTAAAGTTATAATATTAATATTTTTTAAGAAAGTAAAATCAAGGCAAACAATAAATGATTGTAATTTTATAATCCATATAATTAGCTTTATTTTGTAATGTAGAATTCTTTATAATAAACTAATAAACATATTGTTTTAAAATTAAATATTTTTAATGTCAAAACTATTTATTTTTTATTGTTTAAATAATACTTTTTTTTAATATTTCTGACTTCATGGCCATCCTTGTAATAAAATTATAAACTTTATTAAAACTCATAAAGTGAGAAGGTAGTAGACTTTAACTGATTAAATAGTGTTTACGGAAAGTAGACAAACATCTAAAACATCAAAAATATGTAGTTTGATACTAAAGTTATAATTATTATTTAAAAGCCAAGAAAATTTGCTTCAATGACAAGTAGGTACAAATATAAGATGCAGTTTATTACTAAGGTTAGAATAATGTTAGGTTATAGTTGTATGATAGGAAAATACTAATCGAAGATTTAACTGTTTACGGTACGATATCATATTTGTTATGTGATTATTCTGCCTGAGCCTATAGTAAAATAAGTATTAATTAAAATGTGATAAATAATTAAATGCCTAAATTAATATCAGAAATAATATTTTTATTTTTTACACCTAGGAACGTATATAGGAGCATAGGAAAGGTATTGTGTTCGTTCTAAAAATCCGAAACTAAAATTTAATTAATAATCAAATTTAGGCATTTTACATTTTAAGTAGTTTTTATCATGATTACTATCTGCTTACGCAAATGTTTTATTTATTTTTATTCTTATTTAAAGGTACAGGGGGTTTCTTATTTACGTTTAGGGCCATTCCTTATCGATTCGAAAATAAAATAAAATAATAATTTGATATTAAAAGAGAAACAAACATTACTTTTTGGTAATTTCTTTATTTGATTGTAAATACAGTCGGTTTCTTTGTTTCAATGTTATTGTTGAGTTTTTCAAAAAAAAAATTTGTCAATATAAAATTTAAATAAAAATATACAAATAAAATAATACTACAAATATATCTAATGTTATTAAATCAATATAGTCATACTATACCAAAATTTATAATAATGTTAAAAAAATAATAGATTTAAACTTCTTCTTTGTGTTGTAACCTTGGCAGACAGCCTATGGCTAAGCCTACTTTTACATTTTTAATTTTTTTTAAAAAAAAGTATAAATATTTTTTTTAATTCCATTATTATTTTATAGAATAATATAATTCTATTCCATCTGCTTTTGTGTTTTTTGTGTCACAAAGATTTTTCGGTGTGTATAGGCACAAAATTCGTTTAGTTTAGGTTAAGTCATCAAAAAATTCGTTATAAACGAACATTTGTCCCACAGAGTTGAAATTTGACACAAATGTGCTTCTATAAATGACAGATCAGTGAAATTTTCTTTTCTTTTGGTAGCCATTATAGGTTTTTTTAATTTTGATTGGCAAAAACATTGAAAGATATAGAGTTTAGCCTATTTTTTCAAAATGATATTTTTCCATTCCAAGATAAAGGAGAGCAAGACCACAGTAATACCAATTTAAAAGTTTAGGCAACCAAGACAATCTGAACCGAGCAAAACGAGTGCAAAGTTGTATTGAGAAGTTCCGGGGTAACTGGTTTCGATTTGATTAATTGACCAAATTGGAATAAATAATAATTACCATTGACTTCATAATTATTTTACAAATTATTATTAGTTAGTCAAACAGATCGTGTGGCTTCTAGTAGCTCAACAGGGAGTTGTTTTCATAAAGCGAGTTTTATAAGTCGTGCGAAGATCTTATAAATGTTATCTATAAAAGTTAGTTTCATGAACATTTTAGCTAGTGTAAAAGAAATTAAATATTATCGTTTTTTATTATTTTTTGGTGCATAATATTCTATCTCCTCTGATAATAAAAAATCAATATGAAGAGTCATTATTTACTCACTTATATATTTTTTATGCACTAAGTGCTTTTTCCAAGTACTTTATATTTAGGGTGCGTTTTTAAGGACATATTTAGGTTATTAAGAACATCATAATATTATTTTTCTTTGATATTATGTCATCACGCTATGCGATGTATAAAACATCATAAGAAATAATTTAATTTGAAAAAACATTCTATAGTTAAAGATGTTTTATTATATTATGGTAATATTAATTTTAGCCAAAAGAATATAAATTTAAATAAATATTTATATAATTTTTTTATCATTTTGCTTAGAACATGTAATAACATCTTCATGACTAGCCTACAGTATAAAAAAATATATTGCAATATCATAAATAAAATAATAAATAAGTAATGTATAAAGTTATACATCTTGTTCTTATATTATACATTTAATATTTTTACATTTCCTTATTTATACCGTAGGTATATAGGGAAGTATTGTGTTTGCAAAAAAAAAATCCGACACCAGGATGTCACCAGAATTATCCGTTTTAGGTGTTTTTAAGGCCTCCTGGATAGTATAGCAAAGTTTTCTGTCTGTATGTATGTGTGTGTCTGTCTGTCTGTTATAATGGTAGCTCCTAGTATATTTATGCTAGAGAGTTAAAGATTTGTACATTGGTCTTCTGCTGCAGTTGTGCTATTCGGAAAATATTATGACGTCATTAAACCACAATAATGAATCAGGAAAATTTTGAAAAATCATAAAACGCAGAAAAATTATGCGATCGGCCTGAAATTTGGCAAGCATGTAGCTATGCATAAGACTAACGTATGTGCACTATAGTGATTACACTATAGTTTAATTTCATAATTATTTGATATAAGTGTATAACTAAGTATATAAGTAATATAAGTGTGTACGTAAATAATAAGTTCATTAAGTTTCGTTTCAATACGACAAATATATCCATACATTTTTCTTGGATCATAAAATGTAAGCAGTATTGAGCGTGCTCAGTGCTGTGGTGACCATGACAATGAAACGGATATGCTTCAGTATAAAACTTAGCGAATTTTATACTCTGAGGACAAGCGAAGCGAGTCCAAAGCAAGGAGGATGATGGGGCAAATCCGTTATGATGAGGAAAAGTTCCGAGGTACCCCATACTCGATTTTTTATTGAAAATAATAAAACCTTAATACAACCATAATTGAAATATATTTATAAAAATGTCATTGTATAAAATCAAAGCACATAGGTTTTAGAGTACAATAGAAATAAAATATAATAAATTCCTTAAGAATACGTGAACTTAATAAATTACAAAAATTCCGATCTTTATCAATTTTATTTGTATTTAATCGTACCAGAAAACTTCAAAATCAGGGTTCCCACAGTTAGTTGTTATTCTGTGAGTGAGTAAGTTTACTCTGCTACTAAAGCGTTTCGTTTGTAAGTTCGCTGGTAAGTTAGTATGCAATGCAAAGGTAACAGACAATGGCTAGTTCTGTTTGTCAGAGTGACTTGAATACAAGAAATCGTTTGTTCGATCTAGGCTGTGAGAAAATAATGAACATGTATTAAAGAGACAAACATTAAATTCTTTGTTAAATTTGTTTAAATTCATAGAGCACTAATACTTATGACCGAATAAGAAGGTGTTTAAATCTATGACATTTATTTTGATCAATGATAATAATAAATGAATTAAACACGAGTGCGGGTAGTCCTTGAAATGTGATTAGTTATTTAAATTAGATTTACTCTAGACTTAGTGTAAAATGAGTTTACATAAATACATTTCAATTAATATATTCAAATGTTTAATTATTCTATAATTTATTGTTAACTCCTTCCCAAAGTAATGTGTCAAAAGTTAATCCCATCAAATCATTGTCAAGGCACTGTCAATAATGTTCAAGAACAAAGTCAACAATGTTGAAGCTTTTACTACAAACGTTTGACATAGAAATGGTAAATAGCTAAAGAACCCGGCTAGATATAAACCAAGGATCTTGACGCATTAAGGAACTTTTCTGACCCCCTAGAAGTTGTATAAGATAGATAAATAGGAGCAAACTTACCTCCCCATGGTTATAATAAAAAAAATGTGCCAAACGCAGGTTATGTCGCATGGTTGTCAAGTTTGCATCTCAACTTTCATCTGGGCTTCTCGTGAGTGTTACATTTGTGGTGCTTGTTAAGTTATTTGTGCTTATTTAATTTTAAATTTTGAATTATACTTAGCCACATTAGTGAGTGATGATGTAAGCGTGTTTATAACCTTCTCAAGCAATAAACAATGGGAAATCATTGAGAGGTAAGTTTGCCTCATTGTCAAAAATTGCATCAAGCATTTATTATTAATTAACCAGAATAGTAATTTATTTTATCGTTTTATCATTTTAAAATCTTCTAAGACCAAATTTTAAATTACATTTCGTCACCTATTGAATTTATCTTATTTTAGTGGTTTAATGCATTGGAATCATTGATAGTAAATTAAATAAAAATTACCAAGATAAAATATTTAAACTATTTCCCATTTAATCTAACTTATTCTCAACCATTTTTAGAGCTATAACCTAAAACTAGAATTGGAATCGATTTGTAAAAGGGAGATGGTTGTTAAATATATTATATAGATAGCAACTAGAGAACGGAATATGGGGTAGAGCGAGTGACACTTTGTGTACCCTATAGAAGAGCAGAGCTAGACACTTAATGAATCCACAAATTTGCATCGCAACATTTGAACATCGATTAACTCTGACTTGTAACACTAAAAGCTATTAAAACTACCACTAATTCAAACTTCCTGACTATATTATGGTATTAATAGGTTGAAACCCTAGTTGCTCAAATAATGACTTTGATGGCTAAATTTATTTTATTAAAATCATTTTAAGTAAAATTCGTTTTAATTATTTAAAAATAAAACTAAGTGTTAAATTATCCATAGTTAAACATCTATAAGTTAAACGACTCAACTCAATTAAATTTTAATGCAAAGCCGTTCAAGATAATGTTATTATTAGATTCTTGTAATGTTATTATAACATTAGAAATATCAAACATAAAGTCCGACTTTTAATAGTCTTATAAAATATACTACGAATCATTTAGTAAAATGTCGCTATTTAACATTCAGCATGTTGATAACAGTTCGTAACTCCTTTTTTTACATTTAGTATATTAACGACGGTAGGTGCTTTTTGTAAAATCTCAAACTGTTTATCATATGCATTTCTGGACTAAATATTTTTTTTTATAATTATACTTGAAGAAATTTAAAGTTTAACTTCAAGTGTAACTTCAGATCGGTTTTGTTCCCTACTCTTCAGTTGCTACTTGTTCCGAACAAGAGTGGTCGTTTGGGTGTTTGAGTATTTTGATTCACAATTCAAAAAGAACTTAAAATAATAATTTTTATCAAATATGTTTGTTTATTTTTATACACTTTGAAGCAAATCAACTTTTCGCAGTGGTATTATATTATTATATATATATATATATAAATATATATATTATATATATTATATATATATATATATATATATATATATATATATAATTAATGTCGGAAAACATTGCCTCTCTCTACTACCCAATGTCCATTCACTTCCGTCATCTGAAAGCCTTCATATCGACATTTTAAATAGAAATTCGCTAAAATGTATGGTATGCATTCTAAGCACGTAATTATAGTATAGAATATGAGCGGAAAAATCAATTGGTTATGTATTCCATTTCATAAAGTAAACATGTAATAAATCGAATCCTATAATCAAAATTTTATAAAGTAGATTGTTGGGTTAAATTTGAGAAAAGGTTTAGTTTGATTGATATAATAGAGTGGACTCAGAGAAGCTCCGTGATGAGGTCATAACTATAACTAGAGTTGATAGAAAATATTTTACTCAAAAAAGCGCTTGTTAACTGGTTGCCAGAAGGGGTTTCTGGGCGTGGGCCCACCTAGAACGATATCACGTGCTTATGATACCAGTTTACAAACTATCATGTCTGATGATGATGATCTTATAAACGAGGTAAAGAAAACTTTGGTTTAGATGTTGAAAATTACACATTGTCAAAGCTAACCAGACCACCCAGGCATACAACCAATACTACGAGGCTTCAGTTGTTTCCTTGCAGAACCCCCTAATTATCAATATACAATTTTTGAAAACTCCAAAAATCATGATAATCTCTTAATACATACCTTTCCGAACAAACGAAATCAACCGACCATTTACAAATGTATTAATTATTATTTTGAGGAAATAAACAAACATTTTATAATTATAACCTTTTATTTATATTTTTAATTATTTTATTTCTGGTTCTTGAGCAAATATTCTGCGGATCGGTAAAATTATGGAGTAAAACTTTTTTAATTAATATATTACAAGTGATATAAATGAGCAAATAATTCTGACGAAAATTACGTACGCGAGCTGGGCAAATTGCCTTCGAAATGAGTGCTCCTTTGGTCAACAATTCATCTCTTGGCAAAGTTTTAGATTTATGTTTCCTAATCTAAGGAGTAGCATTACTACTTTTACTCCAAAATTTCGAATTTCCAAAGGAATTACGCTAAAACATTGCAAACATTAGCAAAAACTGAGCATTGAATAAGGCCGAATAATTATGTCTAGTGTCGATTTAGCAAAGATGACCAAATTATGGAGTAAATATGCGCATTTCCTTAGAAGAAATAAGTAGGAAGTAATAATGATACTGCTCAATTTATAAGCATGAACTTATCAATAAAACAAGTTATGGGTTTTTAAGGAAAGGAGCATCCATTACAAAGGAAATGCGCCTTATGCGGAACTCAACGACAGAATTGTAATCTTTTTTGCCATCCCAACACAAATAGCGGAAGACCATGTAGAACTACATTCCAAATTGGAACTAAGCTTTCTTATGGCACATGATATCACTGGAAACAAAAAAGAAGAATGGCCATCTTAGGCCTTTTAAAAGTATTCTAAGCGATTTACATCAGGTTTTTGATTTTTATGAGGTTAGTCTCATTGTGTTTGTATGTGTGTGTCCGCATCACGCGGAAATTCCGCTGTTATCAGCTAGAGTGACGCAACTTAGTGCAAAACTCAGACAGGCTAGTTGTGCTGCCTGGAAATGTTAAGTCGATGTACCTTGTTAAGCCATTTGACTGACGGTTTTTAAACTTAATATTATTAAATGTTTTCTCCCAAACTAATTTGAATTTATGAATACAGCCTCCGATTTTCTTTCGGAATCTGTGCACGTAGTGAAACATAACTAATTAAGAAAATTAGTGGGTGTCCAATTTTATAAACATAAATATAAACTCTAAAAATAATTACATAAAATGAAATAAATAAAGATGCGTATAGTAATACAAAAATAAAATATCATAAAGAGACGATTAATTTACAGTTGATTTAACGCTGCTATAAAAATAAGTAATTAAATCAAGACCATCCAATTTATCCTAACAAGTGTTTTATTGTCATGAATGACAAGAATATAAAGTTTATATACATAAAGTTTCTCTTTATAGTTGGGTTTTTTTATTGTTTTATTCCAAACAAAGAAATAGTAAATAACACCCACACGATAAAATAACTCGAAGAGAGTCATAAATACGTGAATGTTTCTCAAGAGTCGATGAACTTTAAGAAACCTTACCTAAAATTTGGTAAGTATTATAGTAGCAGATTAATTCTATTGTGGAGGGATTTTAGGTATAAGGGGATTATTTTAGGACAATGATAGTACTGAATCTGTTTTTAGATAATTCTTACTTATTACTATGCTATTTGGAATTTACGCTTCTTTTTGGGATTTTCCTGTGTAGTTATTAAAAAGAGCTTAAGTTGTTGAAATTAATATTTAGTTATTTCGACGGTAACGTTAATAAGATTATGAAATCCCGATGAGATAGTGATGAGACAAATCTGATTAGAGACAGACGCTAGTTTTATCAAAGACTTTGTAAGAAACTTGGAATTTTCCAGATATTATAGGAAGATCTCTATGTTAGTTTTCCCCAGACAGGGATTATAATTTTAGGAACATTCCTAGAAACACATTTTACATCATATCATTAGTTTTGCTGGAAATGTTGATTCTAATCCTATTAATTTATAGTCAAACAAGAATCATAATTATTTAAGGTGCGCGCTTGAAACTTTGAATTTCTTTTACCTCCTTTTTATAGATATCACAAATTCTCACTTTGTAATCCTCAACTTAGGTATCTAAGTTCACTCACTGATTTTTTTTCTATTAGAAGATTTAATAAGCTTCAAAAATTATATAAAATATCATTGTTGTTTTTGTAACAATTCTTTAGTTGTATTATATAAAAATGTTATGAAAAAACACCTTTTATGTAATTTAATCTAATGCACACTAGCAGCAACTTTACCTTTATACTTATGCTTACATTGCATTTAGCCGTAAAATGCTATTTTTACTTAATTTCTTTTAAGTTATTTTTTTAACAAAGGTTTTGGTTAATTTTTATACTTTGATGAAATAATAACTAGTTTCAAGTAAAAGGTTTTTCTAGCTCATTGGTTTGACAAATACATCGTGCGTCAGCGGTCAACATAAAGCTGCTATGGAGGTCTACCTATGCCAACATTAAAGGGTAAATGGTAAAATGCTTTTATAGATTTCTGAATGTTTTCTGAACTATAGATTTTTGGAAATGCTGCTTTATTACGCTATAAGAATTTTCTTTTTATTTTGCTTAATTTACACCGTAGGTATAAAGAAAAAGTTTTAAAATACGAAATCTGTTATTCACCTAAATTATCCATTTGAGGTAATTTAAAAACCTTCTAAGAAGGTTTTCAAGCTGTGTGCGTGTGTTTGTTACTATGTTGCTCCCAGTATGCTCATATAAGAGAGTTGAAATTTAGTACAAAAACCAGTCTCTATGTTTAGTTGGCATAACCGTATGGCATATACAGTAACATTTTTTATATAATGTAAAAATCATCATACAATTTTTTTTTTGTATTTTTGTGAACCATGCATATTAATTTATGTGTAAAATGACATATTACCCCAGAAATGTTTGTGCGGGATTGTTGAGGGTTAATGACGTCAATAATATTATATAAACAACAGGGTTCAGGATATTAGCTTGGTTACTTTTGGTACTAAGTTTCATTTCGACCTGAGGAAGTGTTCAAATGTTATCGTGTCCTATAAAACGTCTAGGACACAAAAATCTCGTACATACATACATACACCAGAGTGCAATCAGCGAGTTGTTTCTCTTACTAGACTTCTCAAGCCAATAAACTATATATACTGTATAATAATACATATATCCAATATGTATATATGATACATATATACTATATATAAATAAACATATATATATAACTTAATATTGTAACACATAATATTGTATTACTAATATAAATGCAAAAACATACATACAAAATACTGTATATATATTATATACATATATATTAAATATATTAAATATATATATATATATATATAATATAAAAGTTCCTAACTGAATTTCTTTGATCAAGGAACCCTCCTTCCAAAAATCTACCTTCCCCACCATGACCCTAATCTCATGTGGCCCTAAAATTCATGGAGCAATCTTGTAATTATATTTCAATTAAATGAACTACTATTTATTTATTTAAACTTTGAAATATATAAACTTTTATTTCTAAGTAAAAGTCATAAATTTAATGAGTTCTTCTCTGGTGGAGTTATTTCATTAGAGTTGTAATCTTTAACGACACTTGTATTTAAAATATCATAAACTTTAATATTTAACTAATTAAAAGTGAATTTATATTTTCATTCTACTGATACACTTGTTGGTGTTTTATAAGGATCACGAACCCTCAAGAGACGCTCTTTAAAATCTCTCAGCCTTAAATGTTTCTGTAAAAGTTATTTTTATGTTATTGCTCCCGAAAAAAGAAGCTATTGCTCCGAAAAAAGGTTTAAAAACTTTTAGCAACTCTTTGATGTTTATTAAGGGCTTCAAATTTTAAAAGTTTAATTAATCTGATAACTTTCTTTTTAAGCTAATGAAACAGCGATTTAATTTAAGTACAGAGGTTTGCGATTTAATACTTTATTAGGATTTTACATGTTTCTAAGGGATAGTTTTGTTTGTTCACTTTATATAATTAAATTTATATGAAAGAGGAAGAGAATATATTAATTTACTTAGTTTAAGATATTTATTTTAAGTAAAATTTACTTTAAATTAGTTATAATTTAAAGTTGATAAAAATGAACTTAAAATTATAAGTAATCTAAATAGTTAAATTAGAAAGTATTTTTTTTACTGCGCATGTACGATAAAAATGTGTTATACTAACAATAAAATTTGATTTCTGATATTTAATACTATTTTTTGGTACATGCACTTTTTTAAAATCTGTTTTAAAAAAATTGTTTAAAAAAAAACAAATTTAAAGTTAATCTTTTTATTTAGATTAATTAAATACTGCTTAAATGATCTGTGTCGCTTATGCTTATTTTATAAATATGAACTCTTTTAACTTTCACAAGATTTTAAGACTTAATAATATGAAGGTTTGCCTGCAATTATATTACGCTTCCGATTGCAAATTATATACAAATATATAATTATGAGGATATAACATATAATACCTGAGGATGTTACCGAAGGAAAACATTTCCCAATTGTCTAAGCTGAAGATAGCATTGTTGAGTTGTTCATCAAGCTAAAGAATGTTCAAGTTAGGCATTAACTCGTTTAGCCTAGGCTAAACTTATTTTTCTTAAGACTGGGTTTCACTGGTTACATCGTGCTTGTTACTACTACATAATAAACATACTCTACTTACTATGTGAAAACGTTTCTCAAGGAAACAGTTACTAATAAGAATTTTTTTTCGGGCGGCTGTAAAGTAGGCATTTTACATCCTCAAAAAAGATTACGGTCAGCGACAGTTTCGCGGTTTTACTGTCGGCGACTGAAAAAATACGAAACTGTCACTGGTGAAGTTCTTCAAACGTCCATTTAGTGGACGCTAGTAGTTTACAAACATGTTATAACCTACCTTCCTTGTTCTTACTACTTTTTTCAAATAAATAATTAAACGTGATAACGAAGTAAGTCACTTTAATCAACTTAATTAAAATTAAGTAACTTAATTTTCGAAAAGTAAGTTATTAATAATTTATCATCCAGCGTTTAATAATCATGGACAGTGATTAAGACATTGAAAATACGCCGCCAGAATTGAAAATTGGCAAACGAGGTGCGACAAAAATGTACCGGCAATTTTTATATATTATTCTGTTTTTCTTCTAACAGTTGTGGACTATTACTACGCTTGAAATAAATAGCATACTAAACAACTGTGAATGCTTTTCTTTACTTCGGCTCGTTCTACTGCTCGCTCTCCCCCAAATACAGTCGCCACGGAAAAAAAGACATTCTTCTCAGTTTTGCACCATAATATACTATTATGTTATATATATATATTGCACCAATCTCGGGATGAGGTTAGAATAATAACATAGCTTTGCTTGAAAACCATATATTTTAACTTACAATATAGTTCTCTTTCAAAGGGCCCTATAATACAATAAAATATTCTCAAAAAACCAATCTTAAATCTTAAACTAAATACGTCATTAAAAATAAAACTAAAATTAAGAACGAAAGAAGTAAATGTACAAGAACTGGATCCACGGCTGATACACGACAGATATATAAATATATAAATATATATATATTAATAATATATATATAATAATAAATATTATATATTATATACTTCAAATTAAATCCTTCCATAAATTTTTTACATCTTGACCATGGATTCCACTCTCTACACGATTTACTTAACCATTTAAATTCTACTTGAATCTAAAAATCATTTACTCCTAAATAATTGAAGGTTTATTTCTTTGTACAATTCAACATCGCTACTCAAGTTTCATTAATTGCGAATTATAAAACAATATAAATGTTAAAATGACCCTACTATGTACATTGAATTAAAATTAAGTTCAAATGTCGAAATCGTGTTTTCTTTGCACTTCAGCTTCAAATTATATTCACTACTTATTATAAGTTATGTTCTTTAAAAATTTAGTTAAACATTGAATATTAAAATAATTTTATTAAAAATAAGTTTTTATAACCTCGTCTTGTTAAATAATATTTTTTGAATAAAGTATTGAAATTTGATTATTAAATAAATAAAATATGTATCAATGAATTTTATTATAGTACTTCTACTATCAATCATTTTTAATCGTTTAACAAGACGGACATTTTCAACCTGTTATGATTAAACTGTAAGTTATTTTTAAAATTCTTTTTTTGATCAGGGGACGACGAAGTGAAAGGTTGTAGGCGAGGCAAGGCGAGGGTGGCTGCAGGTCAAGATCCAAAAAACCGACTATCCGACCGACCTTAACACTCAGGTTAAGGACGCCACTTTCAACACAAATATCCTTCTTAATCAACATTAATTTAGAATAAAATACAACTATTATACAAATATAATAATTTGTATATTACCACATACTCTGACGTGAACATGATTGAATGTTGCTTAATTAAAGATATTTGTATACAGGTTGATCTAGATCAATTTCAAGTTAAGATTAAATGTATATGAAAATTTAGCTTTTAATTATTGTATGTGGATAAAGGCATTGATATATGATTGTATACAGTTCGTGAAAATAGCCTTCTTAAAATGTTACCTGATGGTTTATTCATTAAACGAAAATTGTTTATTACAGACTTACTTGCACCTGATTTCACTCTACTCTAGTCTAGTATGCTATTGAAGATCTCGTATATCTGTCTATTTCAGTGTTCTTTTAAACCTTTTTAAAATGAATATGGTAGAATTGTCTGTATCAACAGGTCAATGTTTTACCGTATGGTTTAGTTTTAAGTTTAAACTTCTCTGGCGTAATGCCAACTCTTTGATTGGTATGGACCTTAAAACTTAATGTTTTTTCTAAAGATACTAACCTTTATTTTAGAGACCTGTCTCTTTCATATCTTCTTTTATTGAAACGATATCAAAATTTATGACACCTTTGAATAAACTTCGGGTACAAGGTACCTCAGTACTTTTACTAACTACATCTGATTCGCAAAGGTCATCCTCACTACTTTAAATTCGCTTTATTCGTCCTCAGACTATAAACATCACCAAATTAATACTGCACGTCTTGGGACTCGCTTTCCTCGTCCTAGGACAGTAAATACATTAATTTTATTCTCAGCAGTCTTCCACACTGGCACTTACCTTATGTGATACATGACAGACTTTAGATTATGTGATACAGATAACAAAGTGAACTCAAATCAACACTACAACATGATCAATGCATCTAAAAAGTGTAGCCAATTATGTCAACTCACAATCTCAACTCATAATCTCAACTCACTGCTAAACTCAACACTAACTCACTAATCTCAACTCACTAATCTCAACTCAACCTAATAACTCACTACTCACTCAAACCTCAACTCAACTAATCTCAATCGCTAACTAACTCACCAATCTCAACTCACCAATCTCTCAACTCACTCAATCACTCAACAAATCTCTTTTTTTAATATTTTTTTATTGACGGGAGTTGATATATGCATTATTTAGTACATGGAAGATATTATAGTGATAATTTTACTGTAAGAGATAGGTTGGAATATTATATATATATATATATAATATATATATTATATATATATATATATATATATTATATACATATATATATATATATTATATATTATATATATATAATCTATATATATATATATATATATATATATAATATATATATATATTATTTATATTATAATATAATATATATATATTTACTTTTTCTCATTAGCATCGTATATATAGTCTATAAGTATGTATCCTATACTAGAAAGAATTCTGTTTTCACAAAAAAATGCAAAACCGGTATTGTATCTGAATTATCCGTTCCTGGTTTTTTTTAAACTTCCAAAGTGGGTTTTACCAACATTGTTTTATGTACAAGCTCATTAACTTATCACCTGTGTTACATTCATTTAATTTTAGTTAGTTAAAACAAAAATTAATTACGAATTTACTAAAGGTCAAGGCCAGTTTTGTTACTCTTTAAAAAGATTGGCAGCTGCAATCAATTTTAAACTGTATCGACGTTGGTTAGACTCGCCGCCCTATAGCTCGGCGGTTGAAGAAAGATGATCCGTTTTTCAAATTATGCAGAACTAATTACAGGAATGCAAGTAAGATATAAATTAATCTGTGAGGTAATTTATATCTTTCATAAAACCTCATTATAAGGGTTAGTAGCAACGTTTGTATTAATTAGATTTTTAAATGGTTCAAATATGAACCAGTTTTTTGTGTAAATAAAGAATGCTGTGGCGCTGTTTTTATAACTGTTTTTGTCATTGCGTAACGATTAACTTGCGTATTCTTTTTACTATAGCTTTTAATTTATACATAAATAGTAAAAAGTACCATTTAAAAAAAATCAAACAGTTTTGCAAAAATTAATTATAAAGTTGTAAGAAAATATTCTGTTTTATCTTGTATGTACTGGCTTAACTTATAATTTTTTTGTAGTGATTAGTTAACTTTTGTGTTAAAATTGCCTAAAGATGTTAAGGTTCGCCCAGCAAAATGTTCTCTGTATGGTTAACTAGAATATCTAAGTTGAATGTACGTATCTTCTTGGTAAATATGATTCTATTTGATTTTGATTTTTACTTCTCCTCATTTATACCGTACGTATATAGGAAAAATATTCTATTTAAAAAAAATCCGAAACCGGTATGAAAACGGAATTATGCATTTTAGGCGTTTTTAAGGCCTCCAGAGTGGTTTTCGTAAAGTTGTCTGTCTGTATGTGTGTGTGTCTGTTATCATCAGTGCCCAGTGTAATTATGCTAGAGAGTTGAAACTTCGTACAAAAAGCATTCTACTACTGTAGCTGTGCTATTACCGCAATAATAACTCGGCAAATATTTCGAAAAATTATATAACGCGGAAAAATGATGTGATCCGATTAAAATTTGGCACGCATGTAGCTATGAATAAGATTAACTTATGGGCTAAGTTTCATTCTTATCAGCATTAGTTCAATTTTTATTGAGGGATTTGTATACGTTTTTAAAAAAAAAATGGAAAACATTCCAATTGAGTTGAAATTTTGTACTAATGTACCCCTTGTTGTAATAAATAAGTGTACAATATTTCGTTATAATACAACAAGCCTAACTATGATTTTTGGTGAATCATAAAAGTTAAGCAGCATCGAGCGTGTCCAGTTGCTCGATGGGTGACCACTTGAAATGAAAGAATATAATTACTATCTGAGGACGATCGAAGCGTGTCCAAAGCTGGGAGGATGAGCGTAGCGAATCCGATGTAATGAAGAAAAGTTCCGAGTTACCCCGTACCTGATTTTTGATTTTGATTTATTTTTTTTATTTTTTTTTATTTATTTTTTTTTATTTTTATTTTGATTTTTTTATTATTTTTTTTTTTTAATTTTATTTTTATTTTTTTTACTTATAATGCTATTTTTTTTACGTATTTTTAAGTTTTCACTCTTTTTAGTATTATATGAAAAACGTAATAGTGGTTAAAACTAATCATGCAAAACTGTGCCATCCTCCCTCTTTGAACAACTCTATATTATCTGTGATTTTATAAGTCTTGATTTTAAGTCTGCCTGCATCTTATTCTCGATAACATGGAAATTTATGCATTTTTGAAGTTTTGTGTTATGTAATGTGTAAATTAATCATTTTTCGTGTATTTTCGGAGATATTTGAGCATTTATACCTCTGATTTTATTACACCAATTTTAAGGGTTGATTTGTTAAAAATTAAACGTAATTAGTAACTGAAAAATTAATACGTAACAATAATTTGTTACGTATTAAAAAACTTTAAAAATGCCGTTTCAACGTTTATAATGAAACCAAGAAAAATACTAATTACAGAACTAAACTGCTTATTTGGGATTTTCAGGACTTCTGCCCTGGGGCCAAAACTCTCTGATTTGAGAGGCAGACTGCCTTATCCTTTATCAGCCAGCCAAAATAAACAGTCAAGTGGATTAAACCTTTGGTGTTCCAACGTTTTTTGAGTCTGGCTCTTGGACTATTATTAAATCAGTTTAATGAATGTGTGTGCATAGATGTTCAAGATGGGAAAACTTATGTGATTAATGCTAGGTGAATAGATAAAGTTCGCTGAGAGTAATTTTTGATTCAATATTGGTTGCTTTGAATAGTGCCAACATGTTGTCTAATTGGTGTTAATATTGTGTGAGGGAAATTAATTATTTTTATATTTTAACAATAATTAACAAAATTTTAAATAATATTACAGTTATCAGGCAAGAGTCAGTGATAAATAAATTATTTATAATAACTAATTAGATTAACAAGATAATCTTGTTTAAATAGTTTGGTCAATAATATTGTATTGATTTTGAATTATTTTAAATAGACAGCTGAATCTAGGTAACCTACTTCATAGGGAGTTCCTGCCACAAATCATTTTCTAAACATCCTATCCTTTACTATGGGATTTTCATATAAACTCACTTTTATCAATGGTAAATGACATTTAAAAGATTGTTTCTTTTGAATGAAATATATGAACGTTAAATATAACTAAAACCCATAAAATGTTATCTTTATTTTTAGAAAGAAGTTAATACCTCTTAGTTGAGATTAGTGGCTACACATTTTAGATGCACAGATCATGTTCAAAACAATCAATTGTTATACGTGGTATGTAAATTAATGAGAAAATGAAAAAAATTAAAATATTCTGCCAATATAATAATATATTATATATATATATATATATATATATATATATATATATATATATATATATATATATATATATATATATATATAATTGAAACAGTAATATCTATTTATATATTATAATATATATGACTGTTTTAATTCTTGATGAAAGTTTTATTAAGTTAAAACTATTTTTGCAGACAGTGTTGTAGTAAAGTTATAGCACTTGTCACTAACCAGACTTAGGTGACAGATCTTACTCTTCAGAGATGCTATCTAAAACTGTCAAACCAGTTTGATTTAATAATATTCTGGCTCAGTGATCCGGAAGCGAGCGAATTTTCAATGAAATGCGTGTTACCTTAATTATCAATCCTTTTCTTTCTTAAGTTTTCGGTGTATTTAATTTAACAGATGTTTTAAAAATGTCCATTAAAAATAAAACGTGTGAGTGCGTTTTTTCAAAAAAATTAAGAATTCTTGTACAAATTTACTGTTTTAAAAAATATGCAGTATCATGTAAGCATGTATGTAAGTTATAAGGGTCTTGCTAAGGTAAGGTTTAAGTAAAGTTACTACTAAAGGCTTTTTATAACCTATCTAAAATCTAAAAGAAATTTAAAGAAACAGTCTCTCCACTGATTTATCAGTGAAGAGACTGATTTTTTTTATTGATTGACTCCATAGCTCAACATATTTATTATCTGACATCTGCTTTCCGTAATAAAGAACCTCTAAAACGGATTTTGGTCATATTCCCGTATTTATCTCCCACCGTACGAGTTTCCTCGTTGGCGATTTTTTTCAAAATAAAATTCGCTTCGATTTTTCATACTTATATGAAAATAGAATGTAACTCCAGAGGTAATTTCTTCATGGGTACAGAAACAACCATGTAAAAATTGGATGTAAATAAATACATAAATATAAAGGAATAAATGTGTCTCTTGTTTATACATTCATGCGTATTCTTAAAGTTTAAAACTTTTACAAAACGTTACTTCTGCAAGTGCAGCTTGTTGTGTGTAACAGCTGTTACAATCTCGTCAACTCAGTCTACAATCAAACTTTTTTCCATCATAATTTTTATCCATTATTTTCTCGACAACAGAAATGGTAATTTCTTAGTAGATGTCCAGACAGTTAAATTGATTCATACTCACCTTGGTCATTATTAAAAGAAATTTGATAGAATAGAGGCTTAGTATTAATCGTGTTTATAAGAATATTTGTATATGATCATACATAAATATATTTTAAAAATATATTATACATAAGAAATAGAATATTAACAATATTCTCAACAACAAGTATTTATAATATTATATATTTTTATAAAATATATGCAGCTTTAAATGTTTGATCAGTTGTCAGTATTTGTATTGCATGTGCCAGGACTAAAGTAATTTATAAACCAAATAGGAAAACAAACGCGATTTCTTTCAGACCTGACATGTACTTCACATTTTGTCCACCAGGGAGTTGCAGTTATTCCAATTTTAGCTATTTCTTATTTTTGAGGCAGCAATCAGCTAATCACGCATGTCTCATTTTTACACAGGTTAGTATAGGAGTTTCCCTACTTGGTTTATATATTACTTTAGCCGGGACCTATATCCAAGTTTAAATTTCCAAGTTATAATCATTACAGGTCCTGAGAATTTATGATATATGTTGGCATAGAATACGAGCGTCTTAACTGTATCTTAGCTTTATCATAACTAAATGATAAAAACAGCACTTTGATTTAGAGTGTATAGGCCGGATCTCAAAAAATGATGCTGCATGAGCAATAAACTTTTGCCAAACACAAATACACATGCTGTACATACAGGTGTGCATATGCATACATGTGTATGCACAATACACATTTGAGCAATACACAGGCTCAAATTTTGCGTGTATAGTGTATTTTATCTATGATTTATATTATAATTATAATTATTTTTTATTTCTTATATTCTAAAATAATAGAAATGTCTCGATTATAAAATAAAAAATAAATGCTGCCTTTGGCCTTTAATTAGAACTACATAAAAAGCTAAGTGAGCAATAATTTTAAACCCAAGTAAACACCCGCGAAAAGTGACTATTGCTTAGTGATAATTGCATTTACTTCAGTACAAATTTAAAAAAAAATAGTTAATTTTAAAACAATTTAAATATAACTGGACCAAAACGTTTACGCAAAACTGAAACTGCTGTCTCCTGACAACTTTTCTTTACTGTTCCACAGAACCGGTGATGATCTGCTAAAAGAAATTAGTACTGTCTGACAGAGGAAAATATATATCATTAGCTGAAAGACCCTTTTATTTCATTAATTATAATTTTTTTTAGGTGTCATTAATGTTAATGTTGAATAACACTTTTGACTGCGTATGGTCATAAAAAATAAAAACAAACAACGTCAAATAAAATAATATGAATTAAGTAATAATAATTAAGAAACATACTTTTTTAAGTTTTATGATGTTAATTTACTAAATTTTATCAAAAGAAGACAAACAAACCTGTGATGTTTCATTCCTGCTGCAAAAAAATATAATTTTATTGCAAAAGTGGATTATTACAGAGAAAATTGTGTATTCAAGTCACCCAAGTCTGGCTACATTGTGAAATAAAAAGATTTCAAATTTTAGATAAAATATATATATATTTTTTTATTTAAACATAATCAAGATTAAAAGGGAATTGTGAATTCAACAAAAATATGATGTACAAAAAAATAATTTATATTTTTATGAAACAAGAAATTAAAATTATTTTTGTTAAAATAATAAAAGCTTCGGCTTGTCTTAAAAGTACACGATAACAATCGATTAAAAATAATAAAATGAAACTCAAAAAGTATAAAATGCCATAAAAATATGGAATGTATAATAAATTGTATTTTTTGTCATTTAAATAATACATTTCTTGGCAGGCGTTATTAAATTATATCCATTAAGAGATTTTCATTATTTAATATAAATGAGTATTTTAAAATGCATACAAATTTTTGGCAAATGAAACATTTATGTGGACAAAATACTTTGTCTGCCAAATTGTTTGGCAGGTGTAGACAGTAGAAACATATTGCGGATGTTAACTCGAGTTGATGTTTTAGTCTAACATAGTCATGCATTAATAACTATATGAAACTTTAATGATGTTTTGTTGTGGTATTATTTATGTTATTATTATTTATTATTTTTTCCACCTAATTAGTGTATTTGTTCTTATTTTTTACTTTTCTTAGTGTAGACTGTAGGTATCTAGGAAAAGTATTGTATTTGCAGAAACAATTCTACGTTTTAATTTAGGTGTTTTTGATGGTTTATATACTTAATTTTCTTTAGAGTAATAATTGTAAACAGAAAAAAACCGCTGGGAACAAACAGATGTTTTCCTCTCTGAGAACCAGCGAAGCAAGTCCGAAGACTTATTGAAAATATACATTTGGTGATTCCTATATACTAAGAACGAGCAAAGAAAGTCTAAAGTAGTGAGAATGAGTGTATAGTGAATCCGATATGACGATAAATGACTCCGAGGTACCCCATACCAGATTTTTAATTCAAAAGTTTCTTTCCTTTTTACTTTTTATTTTAACTTTATCTTAATATACTGAAAGAATAAAGAAAAAAATAGGTTTTATAAAAAAAATGATCCCAGTGAGTTGAACTTTCGCACAAGTGTATCTATTTATGTAATAAATAAGTATCCTAAGTTGCATTACAATTTGGTTATGGTAAAGCTAAAGTTATTGTTAAATCACTTATATTAAGCTGAATCGAGTTCATTACCTAGATTGGTGACTGCTAATAAAAATATTAATAAATATTTTTATTAATGGCCTTAAAATCCGTTTCTGGTCAAAATAAATTAATGTTTTTCTTTATTTTTTTGGGAACTGTACCCTAACATTTACAATTTGGACCCGATAAAAAAATTAAAAAAGTACATCAAAACGCATGAAGGTATGTATATAACAGTAATTAAATTACGCCAACGTCTAGAGATAATAAAACCTTGAATGCACCTTGGGAGTAAAATGTTTTCCCCTCACTATAAATAGCTTCCTCGCTTTTGTCTCGAGAGTTAAATACATAAATCCCTTGGCTTTTCCTCCAAATTAAATGCTTTGGTTTCCTCGGATATCACTTTTGGAATTAACTTACTACTGAGAGAAATAATAGCATTTTTTATTTCCTTGGTGCATAAATAACTATTACTATTTTTTAATCTTCGTTAAATGCGCTATCTACAGTCTTAATATAGTTAGATATATTCAAAACCCCTTCTGAACCCAAGTTTTAAGTTTGTATAGCCTTAGGGATTGAAACCGAACGACAACAATCCCGGGATATTTATCACTGTTCATCGAACGCACATATTAAACATATGTGACAAGATTATAGCAGGTTTGGAATACAAAAGCAATCCATATTCCCAAGATATTATCTATGAAAACTTCAGCATCCTTGCGATAATATCGCAAACAATTTGTTTCTTTATATATTTCTAAACCAATATTATTTTCGCCTTAAGGATACAGGATGAAGCAATTTTTTAAGCAGCTCCTTCAAGATTTATTCGTGGGTGGGATGTAGAACTAGATTTTTTCTTATTCTCTTTAAATGCACTATAGACACGATCTAACTTCTTTAGCCAGTCGTGTCTGTTATATTTTAGATATAAATTAGTAATTGCTAATTACAAGATGCCCCAAAATTAAGTTTCTTAAGCAACGAAATTCATCTTCTGAAATTTTTATGTTTTACTAAAGTTGAGAATTGTTTTTACTAATTCCTATTTGGTAACCCCAAAAAGGGTTTTGACTTACTTTTACCTTACTGTCTCATTTATAGCGTTTACTGTCTCTTGTAGCGTACAACTAATATGCAGATTGCGTATTTATTTTTCTATCTGGGTTAAACAGTTTTATTTAGGTGCTGCGCAGTTTTTTTCTATTTAGGGGTTTTTCTTGACTTAAGGGTGTACTGATGCTTGGCTTGTCGTATAATCTAAATTGCTACTTTGCTGTTTGACTTGAAGACTTGATTTTTTACTAGTACTAAAAAAAAATTTGATGAATTCTTTCCAAATTTTCAATAAAGAGGCTTAGAACTCTTATTGAGGGGATAAGGATATGTCAATAAGGATGCTTAGAGACAGTTTTTATTTATGTTCTTCTTCAAAAAAATATATATTCTTATGTAGGGTTTCATTCTATGGGTTTAAATATTACGGACATCAAATTTGGTGTGTTCTATTAAAATGTTGGCAGTAATTGGGGGATAAATTTGAATTTTTCATTTTTCAAAAAGCTGTGTAATGTCAGAAAATCAATAAACATTACAAATTAACAAAAAATAAGATAACATACTTCATGATCCAAGATCGATTTAAAAATTTACAATCACTACAATTGAAATAAATAGCACTTATTGTCGAAGTTTTTTTCTTTTACTGACAGTACACCCCTTTAACGGTTTTATTTAGGTGTTGAACAGTTTCTTTTTAAGTTAAGCAGTTGTGTTTCAGTATTAAACAGGTTCATTTTAAGTTAAAAAGTTTTATTTATGTTTTTAACAGTTTCTTCCTAAGTTATACAGTTTCATTTCAGCATTGAACTGTTTCTTCCAATGTTAAACAGTTGTATTTCTATATTGAACAATTTATTTCTAAGTTAAAAAATTGTATTTTAATGCTGAAGAGTTATCTCCTTAAGTTCTATAGTTTACTTTAGTAGTGTTGCTTTAGTCCGCAGTTGCTCAAGTTTATGGTAGTGTTATTCTATCTATAATCAGTCTGTTAGTTCATAAGTCTCATCTTTATGAATTCATACTCACTAAATTTGTTATTTTAAGAAACACTATTAAAAGATATAGTTAGATTACCAGAAAATACTCTCAGAGAAAGAATTTAACATTTCTTGAGAAAATACTATTTATTTTAGTGTATTATTGTCTCAGGGGATTATATCTAATACTTTTACATAGCTTGTCTAAATCCCGGTAGGATTTTCAAAAGAAAATCTTTATTTGGGTAACATTTTTAAAACTCTATTTATTTGTATCTAAAGGAGAAATAGAGACAGAAATTTATCACTCTGACTTCGCACCTTGATGCCATTTATCAACACCTCTCTTATAGAATTCTTTTTTATTTTTATTTCTATGTATAATTTAATTTTTTTTTCGATGTTGCAGTTTTTTAAATTTTTTGACTGTGGGACACTTCATTTAAAATATTTTAGACAAAATGCCAACAAACGTTTATTTCTCGACATAAAAAAATCATTTAAGGTTAAATGGTTCTTGAAATTAGAAAAAAGAATTTTCATTCTATGAAAATATAAAAAATAATATTCTAAATAATTCTAAGAATATGTTTTAAAATGTCTTAATAGAATATTTAACCGAGGTTTATTTATCAAAATCTTTTAGATGATAAATCATAAATGACAGATGAAATCGTGCAGAACAAATTTAATAAAATTCATTAAGCTGGAAGATAGTTAGCTGGATTATAGACTTGTGACAAATGATGTTGGCATTTTCAGAAAGTCAGTTGGTTTCAAATATCAACTGTTTTTATCATTTCTATAAGACTGCGTTTTTGTCTATTTATAAAAATAGCTTTAGATGTGTGTAAAATAATAAAATAAAATGTTTAGCTTTTCCTGTTTGACAATGTTCACTATGAAGGTTCATTAAAGACTAATTAATCACCTAAGATACTATCAAATTTTTAAATAAATTGGATCTCAGAAGGGTATCAGATAACGTTGTTTTTTTCCTGTTAAGTTTTCTAGTATAGTAGCTTATCGAGCTCCTTATTATGGTTACGTATGTTTGCTACCAAACTAGGGCAAACTCTTAAACATTTTTGTACGTTTAAACTCGTTGTAATAGATTTTTAAATCTTAGGGAAGGCTTAATTCTGAAGTGCCCAAGGAACCAATAAAAGGATAGGAGCGTATCATACTGCCCTAATTTAAAAAACGTCAAACCTTACAGGTTCTCTCTTATAACACTTAGCACTTATAACACTGCTCATCCTTCTTATCGTAAGCGTATAAAATTTTCGAACAAAATTATAGTTCTTTATTATTTTGTAGTGGTTAATTGTACATATTAATGTTATTCTTAACTTGTTTGAGATTATTAAGATATAAATCCTAAAATAAATAAATAAACAAACTAAGATTAAAGTATTAGCATTAAGAAAAACAAAAACTTTTTCTTCTCAAATACTTTTAAACTCAATTATGGGCATGTAGTTTGAGATGCTAACGATGGCGACGCTATTTTGGCTTTATAGTCCCCTTGTGGAAGTGGGGTTTCCAAGCGCATTTCAATTTCCATAGGTAATTTATTTTGAAATTTGATTTTTGATTAAATTAGACTTGTCGTTTTCTTTGTAGATTCGGTGAGTAAGTTCTAATGATTTTTTAAGACACTGGTACCATTTCCTTTAAATCGACTGCAAAACCCATTGAATTCCTATAATAATGTGATATTTGTAAATAATGGGTGTGCTTTTAAAGATGATCTCTATTTAAAACTTTCTTACTTATTTATATGTTTGTTTATTGTGCTGTTGTGTAAAAGTCCGAATGTTTCTTTCTCTCAAGTTAAAGGTAGACAAGCAAATTTATCCGCTTTTGTCTGTTGAAGAGTGTTATCGAAGTGGTTATTCTATTCAAAGGATTCGTGGTGTGTTATGTAGTATATTAGTAAAGATTGGAATCGTCTGTCGTAGTGTTGTGGACAGATCGTCAGATAGTTGTCTAGCTCATGCCTATTAGATATGCACCTTTTCCCTTCGCCATAAACAATTATCCTCGGTCCTTTAGGCCGCCCACGACTCTCTCTTATCCATCCGCTTTCAAATATCTTTTAATACTGATTCTTCAACCGCACTATGTCCAATCTCTAATGGTCTTCATTAATCCATTGTTCTTTTGGATGTTAAATCCTTTAGCGGAAATAAATATTGTTTTGTTACGATCCTATTTGGGCACTCTCAACCCGGCCTCTTATATTCACAAATAATTCGAAACAGGTATTGTTTAGCGATGTGTTAGGCTGGATCCATTAACTGTGGGAGGAGAACGCGGCCTTCCATTGTTTGTCAGGAAGAAAATGAGTCGAGCACGTCACAACCCTAAAGAAAGCACTTAACAACTACGTGTTTTAAGACTTAACCGAAGTACTAAAAATCTTTACAATGCTTAATATGACTTAAAGTCTTTCTAATACTTTATTTGAGTTTTCATTCATATACAATTTTTTACTAACTGTATATGCAAAGTTTTGTGCTTCACATAGTAGCAGAACAAGTTTTCCGTTTGGTAACTTTAAATTATAATCCATATAATGCTTTATTGTGTGCAACTTTGTTTCCCGGAAGTAAAACTAATTATTTATCTTACATACTTTCTTATAAATTAGCTATATTGCAAAGATAAGGAACATCAGGTTATGAAGGTAAGCTTACTTCATCAGAAATGAAAACAAAGAAGAACATTTTGTAGTGTCAATGTGGAATACAATTTCCCGCTCACATTGTTTTAAAAATCATTGCTTACTAAAAATGGAACCAAGGGTTTGATTTTGCTACTCGAATAGCTCGTAAATATAATGAACATAAAATAATGGCATATTGGAAAAGAATATTGTGATATCAATACACGCCTCTTATGAAGTTTCTCAAATGCTATTCAACCTTTGGCGCAGTATACAAATCTACAGCAAATTTCGTACTCACAAATTTTCCTATCACTCCTCTATATTTGGTTGATGAAGATACATAGTTGTTCATTGTAAGATTGAAATCTAAACAACTTGGCGCTTTCTTGACGTCCATATGGTATGCTTTATAAATTTAATAGGTGTCGGGTATGTAACCACAACAACTGTTTATGCGACTGCCTATACTCAACAGTGACTAAGTCATATCACTTTTTCCTGTTAATACGACTTCCTATCAATCAATTTTCATCACAATGAATGACTTATGTTTTTTTAAAAGAAAATATATAAATTGGCAAGCATTGCCGATTTCTATAATAGCATTAACCAAGTTGGAGGATAAGCATAGCGAATCCGATGTGGTGAGTAAATGTTTGATGCATCCCATACCCAACTTCTATATATAATTTTAGTCTTGAATTATTTTGTTTGTTGTGTTGGCACTGTTGATGGCCATTAATGGTTGTAAGCCACCTTTGTTATGACGTAAACTGGTTTATTTTTATTTCTTATAAATATATTAATTGTCGAAGAACAAATGAGAAATTCCTTAGTTCCATACTTTTGTAGAGAGTTCAGTTCTTGTTTATCCTAAGCTATGTTACTGCTGAAAATAAGCTTTGTAAAATAGTTGTTTTATCATCATTACAATGAAATAGTAAAGATTAAAATAGTAAAATATTATTATCTAACACTATATGTGTGAAACCTTTACGAGTGTAATGTGTTTTTGACAAGAGTAAAATTATTTTGATTACACTATATGAATAAACTCTCCAAATAGTGAAACATTAGAGATAAAACAAATTTTGTTTAATTTTCGACTTCAAAACCAAGCTACTATATTAAAGGTTTAACACCTCCAACTACTACAGGTGTGACTAACGTGTTGTCAAATAGTTTGGAATACTCTGAATCAGACTCTCTTATACAATTTGTTTGATTAATTAGCTAACCCAGTGACTCTTTTACATCAATTAATAATTTGTTTTACTGTCAAAGGCATTTTAATACTCCTCTGACACTAGAGGAACTTGTTTTTTTATTCTCAATACCAGCTGTTGTCCATTGACTGTTTTATAACAAATATTTGGATTTTACTTTCTTAAAATATTATATTGAGAAGAAGCAAAAGAGACACCCATTTCTTTTTTTAGAAAACACCAACGTTTAATTTTTTACAGTTTTTGGTAATAATAAGAAGTTGATTTCAATACATTTATGTAATTTGAAGCCATGTAAGATAGTTAAAATGAGTAATTTTTGTGAACTCGCTTTACAATTTGTGACATTGATGACGCGGTAATATATGCCCAATGGTGCAATGATAACAATATTAGTTGTAAATCGTTAAACTTTTATACGACTTACAGTCGATGACGTGAAATTTCGACAAGTTTATCTCCCATTTATTAGTTCAGTCTTTCAGAAGCAATGCAGATGACTGGGATGTTCCAATTTACAAATTAACAATAATAACTTAAATCACTACTGGTGATCTAACGCAAATAAAAGTAATATATCATTTTAACGATAGAGTTTTACTTGCGTCTACAGGGGGGAATCAATTTTTGCTCCAGGCGGCTGTTTTATTACAGATTTCAAACACGGTAAATTTTCTACTATACCATGGTACAGTAATAATCTTATTTATTTTATCGCTCATCATTTTACTTTCTTATTTCCTATATAGATAGGAAAGCATTGTAACCAATATACACATTATTCATTGAATGTCTACATTGCTGAACCTTTGTATTCTAATTGTCGAAAACAGTTTGTTTCGGTACATTTGTTGATATGTACTGTTTGTAGTTTAAAATGAAAGATATATTTTTTCAGTTATTCTTTTTTCTATTCTTCATTTAAATCCTAGGTATAAAGGGAAAGTATTGTTTTCCCACTAAAAATCCGAAGCAGGGATTTTACCTAAATTATCCATTTTTTGGTGGGTTTAGGACCTCCTGAGATGTTTTTACCAAACCATCTATTTTTATGTGTCTTTTATCGACGAAGGTCTCAGTGTGTTTATGCTGAAGAGTTAAAACTTCTATCCTCATGATATACAGGTAATAATAAATAATAAAATAATAATAAATATTTATTTCCCTTTTTATAAATTATCATAACCAAAATACAAAATAAAAAACAATTCTCATAATAAAAGTTACAATTTTATTAATAGCAAAAATAAGATTGATGAATGAGAATGGCATTAACAAGAATGCCACTGGCATCTGATTTTGTTTATATGGAGAGTGGAATGTGTCCACCTGCCTCTACTCTTGTGTACAAAAGGTTATTGTCAAATAATTATTTTTGTTGAAAGATTTATTTGATTAAACATATTAAAAAGCATTTAGAATTGTAAAAATATAAAAATAGATATAAGTAAATAAAAAAATAAGTGGGACGCGCAGTAGCCAGTGTTTCAAAAATAATAATATGGACCCTTAGCTTTTAATTGTACTTTTTTCCTTTTATTTAAATACTTCAGCGTTCAGCTTAAATTTAAAAGGGCTCTACAGAATTTTCAGCTCCACTACTTAACTATAAGACCCTGCCGTATATCCTATAACCACACCTGGAGCAAAATTTTATTTGTATATGTAAAAAAATGATACAGTTGTAATATTAACACACCAACTTCGTCTTTCACCATAAGCTTTAATTTAACTCTAAGCAGAGCCGGCTTTCGACTATAATGCCATCTACAGTGCCGGTGAGATGTTGAGTCTTTCAATTCTTGGAGTCAGACTCAAAGAATAAATCTCACCAATATAAAATCATCAGAAGCTTATTGGTGGAAAGACGAAGTTGGTGTTGTTAATATTGTAGATCGTTCCACGGCGCTCACTTAAGTTATGATACAGTTGTAATTTAATCATTATTAATTGTTTGCTAACTAAAAATAATGTACTAGAATAATTTTTTTTATATTAGATCCCAAATTAGGCAAAAACTTTAATTTGCCATATATGCATTTATTTTATTAGCAGCAAAGAGTTGCGAAACTGTTTTAAATGTAATAATCATAATTAAAAGAGGTTGAAAAGAGGCGTTCTCTCTAAAAATATATTTTATATGGAGATGAAATCTACTTATCTTTGCTTTTTTTACAGGGATGATCTTGAATTACAATTTTGATGAAAATTCACTAAAAATATACACTTTAATTTACTCTTACACTAAGCTATTTTTTGGTGTTGCAATTTTCTTTAAAAATACATAAAAATAAATCATCTCGATATACATTGGTTAGGTTATTTATTTATACTTTATTCTTAATATATATTGTTTGCTATTTTCTCATCAGTCGATTTGATAAAAAAATATATATAAATGTTTGTTTTATCATCTTTAAGAAATTTTACTCTCATTTTTAGTATCCGTTCTTTTCTATAAGGTTCTTCTATATCCTATCGTAAGAAAAAGAAGCTTTGTAATAAACAAAATTCTAGCGCAGGAAGAATTCACTAGAGACACCCAATTATTTAATTTAATGCTTAAGTTTCAGAATTGGTCAATTGGCTAAGCCGATTCAACGAGATCAAGTACAAAAATCAAGTCCAATAAAAAAGACTAGATTTTATTTTAAATGATTGCGAATTTAATAGTCTCAAAATTGCGTTCACATTTCAATTTTAACAATTCTGTTAAAATCCTGGTTTCGGATTTTTTCAAACACAATACTTTTCCTATATTCCAACAGTAAAAATTAGGAAAATTTAAATTCAATACATTTTAGCAATAATATGGTAGCAAATTTTAAGAACAAATTCAAAGTGTTTGGAGGCCCAAAATACCTTAATCATATTCGTGGTAGTACAGTTCTCACTGCTGCAAAGCGGCCCGTATTTTTTACGATTTTCGATTTTAGTAATGGTAATGCTTCGTTCCTTATTTGCCAGCTTGTGATTTGATATTTTTTTTACCAGGCTTAGTCCTGAGGGTAAACCCTGGGTGCAGTCATTAAATAGTTTGTCAACCAATCATACCAATCCCCTAAAATTGTGTTAACTCTAATACTTCTAACATTTATAATTATGTTTTGTTAAACTTTTTTTAAGAAATACCTCAAAAATGGTTCAAAAACATTTTTCAAGTAGCTACACTAAAATCATATAGTTCAAACTTAGTTATATTTTTCTCTTATAAGCAATATGCTTTTAAAAGTGGTTGTGCACAGCAACTTGACGAAATGATATTTTGCCGTATTTTTATAATTCATAAGTAAAATATGAGCATATTAATATACAATAATTATATATAAGTTAGAAATTTTGTTGGAAGAGATCTTATTTTTAAATCAAATATAGAATTTTTACTACCTTATATTTCTTATTTCCAATTTGATTGAGACAAATGAAAGAACATATGGCATTACTATCTAATTGAGTTTTATTAGATCATATTTTCTGATTTAAAATTCCAATGCGAAGTGTATTAGAAAATAGAGAATATCGAATATAAAAGATTGCTGGGATAAACTCTTAAAGGCGGGGGTAGAAGAAGTATATTACCCAGATGATAATACCGTGGTATTGAAGTTTGATAGATGAGCTCGCTAAGACCCACCATGAAAAAACTGCTCCACCAAGACCATATAAATCAAAATCATCCTGTCACCGCCCCAACATTATATGCAACTATGATTTGTGTACATTAGAAAGAAAATTCCGTTATGGGAAATGAATCCAGAGTATAAATTTATGGATTGAAATTATAAAATAGTTGCTCAGATGTTTGCCATACTGGATCTATTTATTGTTACTTGCGTGGCTAATTTGGACTTAACCCTTTTGTATATTTTGTTTGTTGTACTTAAACTAACGTAACAAAAGACTTGTGCCTTTAGAAAACTGGTTTCTCTGGTGACCTTATGTTCATAAGAACTAATCGGATAAAACACCGTAGATATGTTTGCATTATTATTATAAAAGTTTCGTAACGTTATAACATATATGCGTATTGCTCAATTAACTTATGCTTTGCTAATTTATTTAGGCATGTACGAGAAATTCAATAATGAAATTTCAAATTGTTACGTCTTTTTTACCTATTTTTTACCTATTCCTATTTTACCGAAGGTAAATAGGAAAAGTATCGTGTTTGCGAAAAAAATCCGAAACCGGGATGAAACCGTAATTATCCGTTTCTGGCGTTTTTAAGGCCTCCTGAGTTGTTTTTACAAAGTTGTCTGTCTGTATGTGTGTGTCTGTTATAATCGTAGCTCCTAGTCTATTCATGCTAGAGAGTTGAAACTTCGTGCAAAAATCCGTCCGCTGTAGTTATGATATTCAGAATTTTCTTTATGATGTCATTAACTCAGCAATAATTACTGAGCAAAACTTCGAAAAATCATAAAACGCGAAAAATGATGCGATCAGATTGAGATTTGGCACGCATTTAGCCATGAATAAGACTAACATTTGTGCCATGTTTCATCTCATTAACAGCATTAGTTCAATTTTCAACAATCCAATTGAGTTGAAATTCAGTACAAGTATATACCTTTATCTAATAAATAAAAACACAAAGATTCGTTTCAATACGGCAAGTATATCTATGATTTGTGTGGTATAAAAAAAATTAAGCATCATCGAGCATGGTCAGTGGCTGGATGGGTGACCACAGAGATGACGGGTGTTTCACTATCGAAGGACGAGCGAAGAGAGTCCGAAGAGGTTTTGCAGCATCATTTGACGAATTGTAATTCTGAGGACGAGCAAAGCGAATCTGAAGTTGGAGGATAAGCATAGCGAATTCGATGTGATGAGGAAAAGTTCTGATTTTACTTTATACATAAAGATTTTTATCTTTATGTTTAAAATTCGATGCATCCAAAATCAAACTCTTAGTTCATAACTAAAATCACTTTATCTATGCTTATTTGAAAATGATATTATATTGACCTAGTTGATGTTTAGAAGTCACGTGAGATTATGTAATCAATAAAGCATTATTTATTAATTCATTTACTTAACATTTTATTTATTTATGATATTGATCTATGTAAAAAAAAGAAGTCATTATTATTACTAAAGCTTGTGCAACACTATTTACGATGTTTTGTATCGAAGAAGTGCATGACGCATAGGTAAACGCGTAAAAGGTAAGTATAACCTTCTTTCGTGGTTTTTTAAGTAAATAACATCATAAGCTTAAATTGGAACGATTTTCTTTTCAAACTAAGGTTGATAGAGTTTTTCTAAGTAATAAATAAGAATAAGCCTCTTTATTGAAAAAATATTTATAAACAATGTTCTTTTAACCAAATTTCAGCTCATCATCAGTGCCGTTTGTAAAAAAGACGTGGGGGCTTGACTTAAATATTTTATCTGTAAGACTTGTCTATCATTTTTTTCATCGGCAAGCACTTATTAGGACTTCTTCCTAAATCGAGAAACGCTTTTATAATAGGCTTTATTCTGTATTGTTTTTTAATACTTAAAAGACTTTAGATGGAGTTTAAGGTTATGTGGGTTTGTTAGTATATTATGTGGAGTTTAAGGTTTTGTGGGTTTGTTAGTATATTATGTGGAGTATAAGGTTATGTGGGTTTGTTAGTATATAATGAAGAGTTTAAAGTTATGTGGGTTTGTTAGTATATTATGAGAAGTTTGCGACCAGGCCAATTTGGCATAAACAACGACCAGATAGATTTAATCCCCCTAACATCCTACTTCATAATTTTATAGGTTTGAAATACTTCTCAGAGTAAAACGTTAGGGTTAAGAACTAACGGCTACGAAGTAACTTGAGATATGAAACGTTATTTCCGAACTGATTAGGAAGGAAGTAGAAGACTATCATATTGATATGACGGGAGATTTGACCAGAAGTCATATCAGAGTATGGTACAAGATCTTGTTTCATCCACTTCCTGATTAAGGGTTCCCTACAAGGTATCTTACCCTTCATGTTTACCCTACTAAGTCCTTCATTACGATAGATAAGGTTTCTCATCGCAGAGGGGTTTTGTAGAAGAGAGACCGACAAGCCAAACATTTCAATATTATGATTGAAACAACAATAACTTACAATACAACAACTCCAACAATAATTCCATATCTCTAAGAAATGACAGAACAATTATTATTTGTGATAACAGCGTTTGTTAAAATATCGCGATGATTTGGTAGTGTAAATAAATTAGATGCTTTATTAAATAGTAAACAAAACAACATAAGTATGTTTGAATAAATATAAGGACGCCTAATCAATGATAGTTAAAATAAGTTTGCCTTGATATATAAGTGGTCAAAAGATTTGAATATCTATATGCTTTCTTTATCTGATACTCCATTTACCAATATGCATAGTCTAATTTAGGCATTGATTCCTAAGAATGTGTCAAATTCGTTAGTTGAATTAAAATTATTGTATTTAAATTTTAGAGAATACAAAAAATAAGTATTTATAAAGTATAATCAGGCTTAAAGGTACTTAAGAAATTATAAGAAAACGTATGAAACATATAAAAAGAAAAAAATATAAATCTTAAAAATAAATTGAATTAATCCTTATACAAATAAATTTATTTTACCTAGATTTATATACACCCACGAACTTGCATACTACTAGGGCGGATGCGAATGCCTTTACAAATTAAGCCACCAATAATAAATCTTGAGGTATGAAATATGATATGATCTTGAGAGTGAGTCAATATTCCAAGAATCATATCGCGAGCCTAAATATATTAACAAAGGGTCTACTCTTTCTTGGTCTGTAATTAATTAATTGAAGGATCATATTTAATTTTCTTTTACTTAAGTAGGTAAGTATAGTACATTTTGCTTACCCTAGAACTCTAAATCTGAGATTCTATAATAATTATCAATTAAAAGAAATTGGTTGTATTATGTATGTATAAGCTTTGAGATGGAACCCAATATTGACTTTGTGATTTTATTTAGGCGAATCATATTTTACGAACTATACCTAAACAGTTTTAATGCACTCAATGATAATGATGCAAGATTCCTAATGTAGCATACATTTGTGATTTTTTTCACTAACTATAGTTGGTGTAAGAAAAATTATTTCTTTCATTCTGAAAATAGATTTCATCTTATTTATCCGCTTAAGGCACTTTTAAGATGTTCTGATTGGTTTTCGTCATGCTGCATTTCTGTATATGTGACGTATAACTCCCGCTGTGAATAAAAAATTAAAAGACTTAAGATCTAGTTGCGCTGATCGTAAGATAATATATTTCAGACCACAATAATTTTAGCTTAAAAAAAAAGTTTAAAAATGTTTTTCAAGTAGGCCAATTACTTTTCATCTATTTACTGTTTTATAACGTACGACATATCATCGGACAGCATAAAACATACTGAACTAGGATTTATAATTTGTACTTCGTTAGTTCTTGGCGAAAATATGTATTTATTGATGCAATGCTTTAAAGGATATAAAAACGTTTGTTCACAGATGTAAACAAATATGACGTTTTATGACGAAGTAATGCCACCTTAGGCCATAAGTAATCATGACATTCTAAGGGCGAGCTAAGTGTCAAATCATAATAACCAATCATGACTAACATTTTAGAGAGGACGAGTGAAGCAAGTCCTACGTTGTGAGAAAATTCTGGTACGGTGGTCCGCATGTCGACGAATCCTTTGAGATGCGTGTTTCCGTGCTAACTACAACCTGGTACGGGTTGTCCGGCGTTGTCCGCATGTTAGGCGAATTTCATTTGGAATGCTTAAAAACCAATTTCTCGCTTAAGGTTCCGCTTTATACTTAAGAATCTAACCAACTACTTAATTGTCAAGCACTGCTCGCAACTCATTTTGTCTTAATTTTCAAAGTCAAATGAAATGCGCATAACTATCAGTTGGTTATACAAAATTTGCTTCTAAAATTAGCAGTACGCACTATTATTTGCACTAGTTTAAAGTTATAGTTACTAAAATTTTTTTAAAGGTTTTAGCGCAATTCTTTTGAAAATACATGTATATATAAACATATAATTTATATATATATATAATACTATGTTTTCGTCATTAGGATTTGGTGTCGTGGTCCGAGTTCGACTTCCCATGACGCCTATCCATTAGCGAATTTATTCCTAAATTAAATTCGCTAAAAGTAGCGAGGTAACCCGTACCCAAATTTTTATCTTACTTTAATTCTGAGGTATTGTAATTTGGGTCCAATACGGTCTGATTTACACAGACAACGCCGAATCTTAATACTCAAACCTGTATAAATACCCCTAAACTTCTGTATTTTGAATTTGCCTATGTATTTAATTTATACATATTTTTTTTTATAAAAGCTGTATTTTAAATTAAAAATTGTCGCCACGTATAAATTAAAAAATCATAATTTAAAGCTTAATTAACATTTATCAAGGTTCATTTCATTCACTTACAAATGGTAATATGTGGAGCAAAAAAAATCAAAAACAGGTTTCCACTAAATACGAAACAAAGTGATAATATCATAAGTAGCGTATTTTTTGATCTTATTATAAAAATCAGCTTGAATAATCTTAAGTAAATGTTAAGCTTTTATTAGGTCCAGATTAAGCATCAATATCTTTTATATTCGTGCTTATAAAACTGGAATATAATGCCAGATAGCATTTTTAAACACCCTTTTCATTTTTAAGAAACGTAGATTAATCTCGGTTAATTTAGTTTTAAGTTTTTTCCATTGGGGATTTTTTTTTTGAAAAATTTTATTTTCTTGCCGCAATCTTTTATCCTTTTCACTTGAATTTTTTCTTTAAAAAAATTAAGATCAGTAGGGAAGAATTAAAAAAAATTATAATAGGCTAAGAAAGATGCCGGTATTAGATTGTCTTTTAATATAATAAGTAGATTAAGAGCAAGTTTATTAAGAGTGTCGGTTCTCTTGCAAGGAGGCGGTGTCACATGAAATAAATTAGAAATAGATGTTAAATCAAGTTTGGCGGTGCGTGGACAGGTAATGAAGCGGGTAGAAATCTTCCTTCTATTACTCCCTCTCACATCTTAAAATGACAATCTGATCACATTCAGATTAACCTCGATTAACTTTCGAAAAAATGTACATCTGGTTTTGTTTCATAATTAATATAAGATATTAAAAGTTGGAGTAAAAAGATGGAAGATAAAATGTATATAAATAAATTATATATATATATATAATATATAATAATATATATATAATATATATATATATATATATATATAGTAATATATATATATATATATATATATATATATATATATATATATATATAATAAAGGATATAGAAGAGGAAATAACTTAAGAGCAATCTAACAAAATTAAGACGTATTCTATGGTAGTAGTAATGGGATGGGGATGCAAATCCAGGCAAATAGGCCACGTTGTTGGGCCCTTCTTGCCAGCGTATTTGGAACTGTGGTTTGGAACTGATAATTTTTCAGGATTTAATTATTTTGTTTTTGTGCATTCTTTAGGTAGTATTGAGCAATAAGAGCAACATTTGTTCTAACTGATATTTATGAAAAATAGTCAGAGTTTAAAATTTAAGAAATTAGAATAAAGCGAGTAAAGCGATAAAAAGCAAATAAAATACAAATGTTAAAGATAAATTAGAGAAAAAAATAAAATGTTTGCATAATAAAAATGCAATGAAATGTAAAGAAGTATAAAATTAATTCGGATAATATTTAATGTGTCCAAGAAGTTTGAATAAAAGTAAAAAGTGATGGCTAAGAAAATGAGGTTATATTTCCTGTGATGAGGGAGATATAGATCAGAGGGAGTTACAAGAGTTGTAATGAGGGAGTTATCAACTTGTTCTACATAAAACTATATTCTATCTTAAATACCTTTAGTATATTTTGGAATGTTAAGTATTCCGGTATAGGAGAACAATGCTTCTGCTGATATGATTTATGCAACACATATTCAATTTTGTGACTTTAAGTTCAAGCTTTAATTAGGTTATGTAATTTTATGAAAAGTTTATTAAATTAAATTAAAAAAATATTTTAATTTACTAGATAAAATTAGGCTTTAATTCTATATGTTACAAAATTTATTTTGTTTTAATTATTCAGCCATCATTGTGGTCATCTTCAGAACAATAACTGAAACTTAAAATCAATCAAATAAATTACTTACAATATAAAGAGTGTTAAGACTAGATTGAACATGAAATTGTCTGAAAACAAAAAATATTAAAATTGCACAAAAATAATTACCTAACTTTACATAAAACTATCACAGACTACTTAAAAACATTGAAAAGTACATAAAAAGGTTCTAAATAGCTAAAAAACCTAAACAAAAATACATTACAATTATTTTAATCAAACTACATGTAAGTCAAGAACAATGTAGACTGTAGTCGCTTATTATTAATTTATTTTAACAATTTTTACATTAAATCAACTTATATAAACTAATAATATGACAAACAGATATAGGACAACGACAGGATATAGGAGGCGCGGTGGCACTTAGAGCCGATGCCGCGGAGCGGTGAAGAGTCATATTAAGAGAATAAAGTACAAACATAGATAGACTTTCTTGGTAGAGTCGTTTTGAAAGATAACAGATTTATTTTATTGGATAGGTAGTAGTAATATATTAAGATATAGTTAGTAGAGTACATAGTAATAATAGTAGTAATACAGTGATGAAGTAGTAGAAATATAGTATTTAATATAGTTTTGAAATTTTCGCTGAATCATTATTGTGGGTTAAGGAGTTCATACGCATTCCATAATTTATAGGGTTGCTTTTTTACTGTATTCTGGCACGAATACGCGTTTGAGTGTAATCGTGTGTTTCAAAAAACAAATCGAATATTTTGTCAACATTGGTGTTCAATTTTAAGCTCCTCTTACTCTATTAGGACAGGTTTTAGCTCAACTGGACCAACTTTTTAGCTTTGAAAAGCCGAAAATAGACAAAAAAAGTCTACTTAAGGTCTTATACTAGTTTTAAAGAGATAACAAAATTGTGACGTATTTTATGATTTATTTTGGAGTGCTTAATCAAATGAAAGATGTCCCGAACGATAAGATAAATTCAAATAGTGCACGGTGTGAATGATGCCGCAGCTACGAGCCATGTCATTCCGTCAGCTTTCATTATATTTCCCGCTGAATCAGTAATACTAAAAAATATGTTTTTAACAACTAATGTAAAAAAACAACTACTTAAGATATGCTAATAATGTCGGACATTAAAAGGAACAACTAAACTATACCGCCATCAACTAGATACCTTCTCTATTATCTCCTAGTTCTAGATCTCCTGTAACAATTAAACCCACCGACAATAAAGATGATTGAGTGTGAAAAGTGAAGAATGCACGGTAAAAACTTGTAAAGTATTCCTTTCAGCTTGAAAATGGCAAAACTGTTTAACATTTGCAAATAGTTAAACATTTAATATTGCTTCTCATACAAGTTTATTGTTTTTTGTAGCGATTTAACGATGATACATGAGTTTTCAAAGGATATAAGAACTGTCTAAGTTCTCTCCGAGATTCAAGCCCTATTTTATTACTATTCCTATTTGAAGGATGCATTTATACTTGTGATACGTTTTATTTTACATAGTTTTCATTTTTTAAAGTAATAAAAAGTGCATTTTTTAAATTTAAAATTCTATTGCATTTATAATTTTTTATTGTTCAAACATTTTATCAAAGCGGAGACATACTTAAAATTTTTGAGCGAAGTACGTGAATACAACTATTCTCTTAAATTTGTATAGACTTTAATATGATGTTATTTCATCTAAAATTAAATTATTTGTCTTCAAAATGTCCTTTCAGATATTTTTTTTCAAAATAATATTCTAAAGATACCTAATATCACTTTTAAATGTACTACCAAATACAAATATGTGCATTTAAATACCTTTAGTCCGCTAAACCAGCGGTTCTACTGGTTTACAGAGCTGGCAACCGAAACTGATCGTAGAAAATTATTGTCGGGTTGCGAGAAAATGATTGGTAAAACGACACTTTTTGTAAATAATAGTTAAACAAATATTTAGGTATACTTTTAAAAAACTTTTATACTTCATTTTATAATAAATTTTATTTTAATTTTAATTTCTAGTTTAATTATGTTTAAACTTGTATCACCATTAATAAGATCTTTGGTGAGCTATCCCCCTTGTATTTGAGAGGAGCCATCTACACTTCATTATATGCATACGCATACGGCTCACACATAAGTCTATTTCATTACTTATAAATTGTTTTGCTCTAATAAATTGTTATTATTATTCTAAGCTGTATTGAGACTGTCCAGGACCAAATTTACAGAAAAAGTCTAAGTGCCTCCAAAAGAGGAAAAAACTCTAATACCATAAGCCTATTTCTGGCTCGCTGCCCTTGGGAATTTAAAATTTGTTGCGTGTTCCAAGAAAATATGCAACTGTGATCAATTATTTTAAATGCTGTAAGCAAATTTGAATTTACTATTCATGTAGTGCAGTACTTTGTAAGTACTGTTAGTTAGTTTTTTTTGTTCGTTTAGTTAGTTAGTTAGTTAGTTGTTAGTTTTTGTTAGTTTAGTTTTTTTTTTTGTTAGTTATATTGGCCATAACTAAAAACACAAAAATAATTTACCCTCAATACTAGATAATATCTAAAGTATAAGAATTTGGTCGCAGGGTACTTACCATCAATTCTTTAGGTCGTAGGATAGTTACCATCAAACTTTTAGGTCACGGGGTAGATACCATCGAATTTTACGGTCGCGGGGGATAGTTACTATAAAATCTTTGGGTCGTGGGATAGTTACCATCAAACTTTTAGGTCGCGGGGTAGATATCATCAAATTTTACGGTCCTGGGGGATAGTTACTATAAAATCTTTGGGTCGCGGGATAGTTACCATCAATCTTTTAGGTCGCGGGGTAGATACCATCGAATTTTACGGTTGCGGGGGATAGTTACCATCAAATCTTTGGGTCGCGGGATAGTTACCATAAAACTTTTAGGTCGCGGGGAAGATACCATCAAATCTTTGGGTTGCAGATCAAAAGATTGAAAAACGCTAAAATGAACAAACTACTTGACAGTAGCATTCCAAACTTCATTATACTCCCCCCCCGTCTTTGTTTTAGAATCTTAAGCGTTAATATTCTTCTAAATTCACATACTTTTAAATTTGATGGTAAATAGTTTTCAATACATATAACTATTTAATGGACTTCATAAATGATCATTTTAAATTTAGATATTTTTAGTATAAAATTTTAAGATGTTTCCAAGAGTAATATAATCCTGTAACTTTTCTTTTACGTTTTTGTAACAAACCCGTTCATTATACTGACTCATCTTGAATTTTAATCAAACTTATAATCGATTGGCTTTAATAGTCCAATGTTTCAGGTTATTTACATTCCTCAAGTGCATAAAGTTTTATTGCACGAGAACAAAAAACTTGCTTAGTGTTCGAAACAAGCCGTGAAAAATATATCATTTCATACAACCACGTTTTGCAAAACATGCATAGTTGATACAATAATATTGTGCGAGAGACACCTGGAAAATGTAACAAGTAAAAAGCAATGCTACGATTTGGAAAGTGTTCCATCATTGGACATTTATCATCATTGATGGCTCGACATAATGTCATGACCATGACCCACTCTGTTTCGTTACGTCTCCAGGGCGCGAACAGAGCCTAAACTCACTCTAAAGAATATAATGTAAAGTACTTACCAGAGACGAGCGTAATATTACTTTTTCCTTGTTACATTTCCTAGGTGTCTCTCGCACACTTATATTGTGTCAACTAATTATCTTTTGCTTGCCAAACATGGTAATGGTAAGAGAAAATGTATAAGAAGAATGGTACATTCTTCGGAATTTTAATTAAAGGTCAATGTGAGTTCAAGCTCTGTCGGCGCCCTGATGCGTTTGACGTAACGAAACAGAGTGGAACATGACATTATGACGAGCCATCAATGATGACGATTGTCGAATGATGGAACATTTCCCAGATGTAGCATTGCTTTTTGCATGTTACATTTCCTAGGTCTCTCACACTATTATTTAGTGCCGAGAAAGATAATTCAGTTATCTTAAATTGCGCATGCCGATTACAATAAGAGTAGAGCCTTGGAAGGAAATCTATGTCCATAAATATTTTGTGTGAACTAAATATTTATTGTTCTAGGCTCAACTACAAACATAACATTAAACAACTATCTAAACAAATGATATGGTTGGTATTTAATAATTTTTGTAAATATTTTCCTCGTTTTAAGTAACTGTTGTAACAAATTTTTGTTGTTAATATTGTATCTTATTTTGTCATTTGGAACCCTCGTCGTCTGTTTTTTATGCTAATAAAATTATTTAAATTATATAAATTAAATAAATTATTAAAAGATTATACATGTGCAGTAAAAGAAATACTGCACTGATTTTTAATAGCTAAATCACGCTTTATAATGACGTAATAATTTAATGTTTTATGTATTTTTATAATTTAGTTGTATCTTAAAAGCACTGGTTAAAAACTGCAACAAAATAACCTTAATGAATATATTGATTTAAAAATAATTACATTATAACGATAAAATTCTTTAAATTTCTTTAAGTTGTACAATGAGACAATAATCAAGATAAAAAACATTTCTTTTTCATGTTTTTTTCTATTTTATTTAACTTTTTATTTACATTCATAGGGGAAGAGTGTAATGTAGTTTTACATTCATGATAAGAAAAAAGTGTTTAATGAAATTTTTACATTCATGATTAGGAGAATAACCGTGTAATTTTAGTAATGAAAATTCCTGAACATTTTGTTACATGGAAACATTGTCCGGTTACCGGGAGTTGGAAACGGGCTTTGTGTAAATGAGATCCCTTTGTCTTAGTGTAGTTTTATCTTAACAAGTGACATGCTTTGCTTATTTTGACCTTTCTTATAATGCCTCGAGTTATTTTAAATCTTGTAAACAATTATATAATTTTATTTATATCATTTGATTCTCCCGAGTTTTACAAAACCTGAATAATTGACGCTGTATAATTGTGCGAGAGACACATAATAATGGAACAAGCTAAATGCTTTGCTTGTTCCATCTTTCGACATTCGTCGTTACTGATTGTCGGTGGCATGATGATTAGATGACTCATCACTAGCGAGTGATAAGTGCCATAACGAAGCAGAGTGGAGCATGAAACTATGTCAAGCCATCAATAATGACAAACATCGCATCGGATCAGTTCTCAGATATAACATCTCTGAGATGGTTTTATCGCATTATCATGTTGTGTCAATAATATAATGTAATTATTTTACTTGTGTCTATTGTTGATGTTTAACTTATAATTGTTTAACTTGTAAACAATTATATAATTTTATTTATATCATTTGATATAAATAAAAGTTGGTTTTTGAAAAGCAGGTTAGTCTTAGCGTTTTATTTTATATCCTTTTACTTGATATTGCGGCAGGATGGATATTGCTTTTGCCAGGGACCGCATACCGGTCTAAAGAGTTTCTGTTTTACTTGCTTCGGCACACGATGTTCTTATACTGTCCTACGACCGTATGGGAGTTTCTCAATCTGGACCTTCGTAAATAGACTAGAGGTAAGTGGACTCTTTCTGAGGATTAAAAAAGTAGTTTCCCAATGCCTCTGCAATCTCAAGTATGGGTTATTAAAAAAATTGGGTACGGGGTACCTCGAAACTTTTTCTCACTAAATTAGATTAGCGACGCTCATTCTCACTACTTCGCTTTAATGTGCGAATCGCCAAATTTATACTAAACACTGTCTTCGACCTTGCTTTACTAAATACATTCATTTTATTCCCAGCAGTCACCCAACTAGGCACAGACCTCGTTCGATGCTACTTAACTTTTTATGATCTAACAAAACCTGTAGATATACTTGAACCGAAACGTAGTATACCTGCTTGTTTCGTAAAGGGATACACTTGAAAGAAATTTTCTATAAATCGAATCCCACCATACACCTCATTATCTATTTTTTCAAATAAAATTTACTAAAATTGTAAAAAAAGGCACAAAAATGTGTTTTGTAATAGATGAGATGAGGTAGTAAACATTAATTTCATATTTGACAGCTTGTTTTACTATTGTATTAAAAAGTTTATTTTTCCATTAATTTTTTCCGGAGATTTGGATAAGGAACTGAACTTAGTGTGTTAAAGAATTAGAGAAATGCTGACCGCATTGTTTATCTGAAGAGGAACTTTTTATAAAATAACCTTCTATTGCTGAGGTGGCTGGGCTTGACAGCACAAACAGAATTCTTTTGATACCCTATTCCGATTTACAATTTCAGTTCTGATATTACTAACCTTATTTACAGAAGTGCACCTTCTCCTTTTATTCTATTCAATAAAAAAATTGAAACATTAATGAGCTCTTTAAGAAAAAAAGTAACTTTCTAAAACAAATTTGACCCTTCACTACAATAAAGAATGGGAAAAAAGGAAATGGCTACTTTATTTTTTCTTTTTTCTTGACAAGGAAGATATGTGAATGTCCTAAGAGAAGAAAAAGAAGATATTTTTGTGATTGTACTACGCTCAACTTTAAGTTTATTTAGTGTAGCACAAAAAAGATCTTACACTTTGACATTTAAGATAAATTGTTTGTTTCTCCTTTTGAAAAACTTAGTGTTTTTATTATTCTTTTCACTATATTTTGTTCTCAGAATAATCATAATCTGATTTGTTTTCGAAAAAAAAGATAATTTATTAAATGTTATGAAATATGATAAGGTTTTTAGTTATATAAACATGATAATATATTAAAATAAGTTTGGAAAAGCGAGATTTTTAGCACGTATAAAATATAATTTTGTTGACATTTACATTTGGGATTCATTGTTTTTGTGTTTCTTATACGAAGCTTTCTTGTATCTAAATAAAGTTATAAATAATAAAAATTTTGGCCAAATGAAATAAATTAAGAATGAGTTTGAAGTATTTTATTTAGAATTTCCAGCTTTACCGACCATAGAAATAAATGTGTTCCACCATAATTTTGAAGAAGTGTGATATGATAAATCTGATCAGCAGTCTTAAATATCTATGTACATGATTTTAATATGGTGTGATAAGAAATTGACCAAAAGCTGGTCTTAATCAAAAGCACCAAACCTCGTAAAGAAAACGATGTGATTTGTCTACCATGGTAAATTAAGTACGTACGCTAGTACTGGGTTCAGCACCTTTGATAAGGCCACCTTTTAATATTAGAACTGTAGATTTTTATAAAATTAAGATGTCGTGAGAAAGGCGAGCAAAGAATTATTTAAGAAACTTTTCTATATCAAATTATCTTTTGCTTCCCATTTTCCTAACCTATGCATTTGAAATATGAAAAATTAGACATCCACTTCATTAATCAAACGTCATTTTAAAGTAAAATGCTTACAAAAATTAAATAAAATTGGTGCGTTGATAAATATGTGTAGGGTTTGATAAGTAGATGTATATACACTTTTGTTTAATACAGTTGATTCTATAGGCCGAAATAAATGAGAAAAAGCTTGATACACAGCCATTATTAGAGAAAGAAGTGATTGGTTTTATCAGAAAGAAATGGTTGGTTTTATGAGGAAGAACTGATTGGTTATATGAGGAAGAACTGAGAATTTTGAGGATAATCCAACATGGCGTCTCATAGTACAGTCATGATTTTCTAAAATTTAAAAAAAATAAGAAAAATCAAGTTAATCAATGTTCATGAGTTTATAACTTGAGTTATATTAACCTTAGGAAAGTATTCAGAAGCTACTATTCAGTCACACACACAAAGAAATACTGGTAAAGTCAGGATATTATAAAAATGCCTGAAACGGAGTATTATGACGAAAACTTGGTATTTTCAGTGATGTGAACCCTGAACATTATTGAACTATTTATCCAGTAGATGAGAAAGTAAAAATGGGTGTTCTTAGAAGATTCAAGATGATGTGTAATTATTGAAAATTATCTGCAGATTATTGGACTTAAAGTATATAACTGCTAGTATATAACATCGTTATTTGAAAATGTGTCAAATGTTATATCATTTGATGTGCTATAAAACATGATAGTACTATAATACATATTATAAAAACAAAAGAAACACATGTTTTATAGTTTGGATACAATATGATTATGTTCATAGATATAATCATACACGTAACAAACATATCAGGAATCAAAGGAATGGCTCGCAATATTTTGCCTGAGGCGTTCACTCCTAGTATTTTATACCATGTGTTGCGCGGAGGTTCATGATATCAACAGGTTGTATGTTATGCTGTTATTAAATAGTTCATTTTGGTCATGTGGTCATAAATTAAACATGTGTTCTTCAATGTTCTCGTTGATGACTATTTTTATTTTCTGTTACACCACTCGGGACAATTTAGATCATTAGCAGGACAGGATGCTCGTATTATTTTGCTTTCTTTAAACCTGTTAATGATGGTATACATTTACTTTTCTGTATTTTTATCAAAGGTATAGAAGAAAGTAATACAGACACGATATAAGCGTATTTACTAATGTACTAGTCAAAAAACGTGATCTGTTTACAATATGTGCAATATTTCCATCAATAAAATCATAAATATTGCTGATAATAAAATGTAATATAGTATTTTAGTAAACTATAACTTTTTTTCTAGACGTTTCTATGGGACACGATAACTTTCAAACATTTTCTCGGATCGAAATGAAACTTGGTACTTGTTAATGTCCCGAACCCTATTGCTAAGCAGCTAAGAGGCCGAAGGCTATAGTTCTGAAATGACAATGGAACTATTTTTAGGACCAGCTTGTCAGTTCAAGCATAGTAAAACTTCAAGTTTAGTTGTAGTACACCCAGTCTAGTAAAACTTCTAGTCTAGTTGTAGTACACCCAGTCTAGTAAAATTTCTAGCCTAGTTGTAGTACACCCAGTCTAGTAAAACTTCTAGTCTAGTTATAGTACACCCAGTCTAGTAAAACTTCTAGTTTAGTTGTAGTACACCCATTCTAGTAAAACATCTAGTCTAGTTGTAGTACACCCAGTCTAGTAAAACTTCTAGTTTAGTTGTAGTACACCCAGTCTTTGACAATAATCTAATAGGAAAGAGTATACTTACTTGTAGTCACTGTGCATCTTGGCATTTATGCTAACTAAACATGTGTAACTACACGTAACTAAGCTAATGTAACTAAGCCATTATCAATTGTTGAGCCAACCCTAGAGTAAACATTGCTTCAAGCATACATAGCCTAAGTCTAAAACAATCACACAGTAATTTTATTTTAGTTACTGACTACTAGTCAATAACTAAGTCATCCAGCTTAATAATGTAGTGCCTTAGTAAGACTATTTACTAAGGCACTACATTACATTTAGTACACTACGCTTAACTCTATGATGTTTACTTCTAAAGTTTTATCACTCATTCACTAAATAAAATGTTGACTACTGACAATACTAGTGGAGTATTCACGAGTATATTTCATGCTTAATATAGACCCAAAACCAGTGTACTCACGACAGGCTCAAGCTATTTATTCTTATCACTCAACTTATCAAGATAAACACAGTCCTTTAGTTCCATTTTATCTTTTAATGCCATTTGGTTAGAAAAATTGCGTATTGAGTTGAACGATTGTGTGACTGTCTTAGGTCTTAGGCTTAGGCCTTAGACTTAAGACAGTCACTAGCAGATTTCTTTTTGTTACTCAGTAAGTGACTTTCATAGTGTACAAAAAATCGCTCAACTCACTACGCCATATTTGGCGTGTCTTTAAAATGATAGAAAATTTATTATATGTTGTGTTAGAATATGTATATAAAGCAAATTTATAATTCTTTTAGTTCGTTCTGTACATTTATACTAATAATTAATTTAAAATAAATATGTTTGATGTAATTATTTTGATTAAAGGGATTTAAAAATAAATATAAGCGTACTGTTAATTTTATAAAGCAATTAGTTTGGTTGTGAACACGATTGTCACAGATCCCTAGACTTATTGGTTTTTCGTTTTCCAGTTTTGCTTATACATTTAGCCGAGTCACGACTTTGGAGCCTTGCCACAAACTATAAAACATGTCTCACAAAAATATTGCTTTAATTTTCAATATTGGTTTTTCTTGCTTCATTTATTACATCTTCATATTTTTGTTTCAAGTTCTTTTCCATATTAGAAAAAACAACGCCAGTGTGTAACAATGAACAGATAAAAATAATAATTAATTTAATTATTTTTTTTACAAAAAAATATTAGAACGAAAGAAATAAACTTGATTTTCTTTTTATAGTTTATTTCCTGAACATAATTAATTTTATCTTCATTCATATTTGTTTATTTAACCTTTCTCTGATGTATTTCTGTAACTAAACTTTACAGTATATGATTTTCTATAATTTAATTTCACAACAGAAAAAATGTGCTAATGTTTAAAGTTTTAGTACTAAAAATAAAAGAGAAGTGAAAAACTTTTTATCATCACAAAAATTGATCACCAGTGAATCAATTTCTACCGAACGACTCTTTAACATTTTTTAAAAAATTGTAAAATTATTAAAATTCAATCATAGTTAAGAAATCAAGAAATAAATTTTAACCCTTTTTTAATGCGCAAACAATACTTGGCCCATCCTTTGAATTGTTCTTATTTCAAACGTTGCAGACAATATCTTATTTCATAACATGTCATAAATGAAATCATAAAATGTATAAACAGGTGTATTAATATTCAATAAACATATTAATGGCATTTAATTGAATAATCAAAAATAATAAGTGTTGTAATACTTAACTTATAATATTAATAACTTATTGTATTACATAAATTTAGAAAGACTTAAGCCAGGTTCGATTATGTATTATTTGTATTTTTGTGTTATATAACTTATATATCATATACTTTTCTGTATTTCTAATAAAAACTATTATTTTATTCAATATTGTAAGATAATTTATTGATAAAAGTCAAAAAACCACTAGAAGGGAAGTTAAAACAAATATATTTATTAGCCTTATGTAAATAACATAAAATATATTATATGTTAAAAAAATGCATAATAAAAGGTAATATTAAAGATTAGAATAAAAGAAGTAGTTATGCAATTTTATAATGGTACTAGAGCGTTTTGTTATAGGTTGCACATGCAAATGATTATAAAATTTTGCAACGTTATTCGATCTGGGTGGCATATAGACTTTTTAGTTTTATATAAAAATCTAAATTCAATTCTTTTATTTTGAACTTTGTAATTTTAAAATGGTTATATCTTTGCAGAGGGTAAATATTTGTTTAATATGATGAAATAAATGAAGTTTTTATAAGTAAAAGGATTATTTATTTAGAAGCAGACGTTGAATGAGTCACGATGGCTTATAGAATTTCGTTAAATAATAAATATATTTGAGGAAGAGTTACTAGAAAAATAGTTCAAGCTTCTTGTCAGTCTATATTAAAGATATTTATTGAGATATTATAAGCTTAAATTCTGTTGGCTCTGATATTGCTTGCTCTTATTCTTTACTTGTATTTACAAATTTAAATTTGTGTTTGACTATCCTGTTAGTTTGGTAACACGAACCCCCCCCCCCTACAGTATATTATTTCGGTCTCCAAAACTATAAAATGCTCATTGAATTTTTTGTTGACTCTCATACATAATCCTGCAGAGGTATGCAACTTGAAGTACTGTATTCTACTTATTCTACATAATCTACTATGAGTACTGTATGGTACTTATTCTAGAGGCACCAAAGTGTAAAAATATTTTAGAGCGATTGTTATCAATTTACTTAATTTGACCTGATTCAAGAGACAATGTTAACTTTATTTGTAGGTAAAGACTACATTAGTTATTATGTCACCAAAACAATTATGTCACAAAGAATATTTAAATTATTTAAAGTTTAAATAATTTAAATTATTAATTTTTAAATAAAAATGTATAAAAATGTTTTAACATACTATACTACAATAATATAAGCTTTATTTGCTGAATATCATGCAGCAATGCAGTATTCTTAGTAAACTTCCTTTCCAACCAATTTTGGCTCCTAGTCAAGGACCAACATTTTTACAGTAAAGTAAAAGTATATTTTTTGGCATAATGTCTAAACTATAATACATTACTTTTGTAAAAATTCATAAAAATATAAATTAAGAACTTAAAAATGTCTCATACTTTTTATTTTAAACAGCTAAAACATTTCCGATTGAAAATATTACTTCTTTCTATTGCCTACAGAAATAACTGATGAAATATATAATTTTTTTCAGGTATTGGTTATTAACATTATATGATATACACTTGACTCAGAATGAAGCACATATCAGGTAACTGCTCAGAATTAGTGGCATTTATAGATGAGCAAGTTGAAACTGCTGTTTCTACTTGAGCATCCATGGAAACTATACATTCTTAGAGATAACTATAAACTCAGCAATATTCTTTCAACCAATGATTTTAAGTTTAAAATTGTATATCTTAGTTCAAATATTAACCTATTCTAAAATAATCACAGTTTTTAGACCTCAAATTCAACTAAAATAATAATTTTAATAAAATATATACAAGATATATGGTGAAACTAAGGCAACAAGAATATTCTATGATTACCAAATAATAAAGTAAGATGGATTTGAATTTTTTCTAATTTTAAAAAATGCATCATTAGGGAAAGTTAATGCTAATTATCCAACGTGTAAAATTGTTTCGTCTAGCTACGACATAAAACTAATGAAATGTGTTCTGTCACCGTTATGTACTTTCTAATAATCTTTATCATTGTAAATAGTACTTAAAGGGGATGTGATAATGATAGGATTACAATACTTGAACCTTTCAATTACATAATAAGGTAGGATAATAGTTTACATTCTCTTTGTTCAACCCTGTCTGAAGATGATTGAAAATTATTCGTCCTTAAGAAGGGACTATAGAATAATTAGTCATTATCTTAGGATTATGTAAAGGAAAACGTTTTCTATTCATTTTCTCTAAACATTTCTGTAACAGTTTTTAGGCACTGGGAAAATATTACAAAGGAAAAAAATATAGTCCAATAATTTTACAATTAATAATAAAAATAATAAACACAAACATAAATTCCTTTTCTTATATGTTTATCATGATACGCTGTTATTTTTAACATAACGGCGTTAAACATTTATGCTTTGACATAAATACATGTCTTGACCGTAAGTCTAAAAATTTAAGCGTAATAGATAATTCCTCAACAACTTGAGAACCATAATGTTAAGAAATGACGAGAAATGGAAACGTTTGTATTTAGTACTAATTTTAACTTTCCTAAATTGACTTGTTTGAAAATTAACAAATATTTAAGTTTTGAGTTTAGAAAAACTATATAGGACAGTTGATACCTTTCTAAACCTATAACAAACCAATCTGTATTAATGTAGCGAAGTATTTAGCAGTTAAATGTATTGGATAATTTGCTTTTTTTGGTATTTCATTTAGGTTTATTTTATTTTTTTGCAATTAGATTTATTTTAGTATATTATATTTTGTAAATTCGTTTTTGTAAATACAAAATTATCCAGTGGAAAATCATCGGAAAACTATCTTCATTAACTGAATAAAATGTTTTCAACAATATTAAGCGTCTGTTAAAATTTTGCTCTGAGCTCTGAGACCGCAGTGAAATTGTTTTTGATGAGGAAAATTTTACAAACTTTAAAAGAAAACTAATATCAACAAAATTTTCTATTAAATCCTTTTAAACTTATCTGTGCCTTTTTAAAACCGCTTTTGAATTTAAAAGTAACTAAACCGGGGTTTTCTAACCAAGGGGTTTTCGGTAAATCTTTTCAACGAATCTCCATCAATTTGACTTTTCTTTCAAATAAGTTTGAATCATATGTATTTTGAAAATAACATTTTTTTTGAAAATTCGTTTTGTAAAAGACAAACTATTTGAATTTTTAAATAGTTCTATGTCTATAGGAGCTATATAGTTTTGAAAATTTTGATTTAAAATTGGGGTTTCTTTAATAGATTATTCCTATATACTTTAAGTTAAAATGGAAAAAACCTTATTCAGTATTGTTAAGTTAGGTATAAGTTTTGGAACTTTAACTTAATTTTTAAATACAACTTTAAACTCTTTTTGATGAACCGCACCCTAAAAATTTTGCTCTATTTGATGGCAGAGACATTTTTTATCGACTCAGATTCACCCTAAGTCTAAACAGACAACAAAGTCGACTATTTATTATTAAAATTTAATATAAACTAGGGGTCGAGCAAGCATTATACAAGAGTAACTAAAGGGTCTTGGATCGAAAGCTATTATAATGTAAAGTCTATATTTGATTTGTAACGGCTTTATGTAAGGCGTGTAAACCCTTTATGTAAAACCTTTTGATGTAAATATGACGCAGACACGTACATCATTTTAATGCAAATAATAAAATTTACGTAAAAAATAAAAATATTTAAAAATCTAATTTGTACAAGGTCTAACGTTAACTTTAACTCCCCTAGTTTGACGTTTTAGTTAATATTATATAAATCTCTAAGAGTGTTTTTGGCTTATTCCTATTAAAATTTTGATTATCATATGCAGTAGCTTACTTGCTTACTTATAACCAGGTTACTTACTAACCTTATAACTAACCCGGTCTAGTCTTTCCAGCACCGCAAGGCCTTCAAGTCTAAAGCAGGAAGCATCTTTTTACAAAACTATGTAAAATTAGAGGTCTCCTGCATCATGTCCAGGACATTGTTGTCCTGTATTATTTTCTATATTAATTAATTTGATACTTTAAATTATTCATACATACGATACACACACACACACATATATATTATATATTATATATATATATATATATTATATATATATAATATATATATACTATATATATATATATATATATATATATATATATATATAATACATTGTAATATATATGTATATATGTATGTATTATTAATATATTACATATTAATCTCAACAATAGTTCTTGATCTGTGAGTTGCCAAGACTATAGGCTTATTTTTCCTTTGAAAATTCGGATTCGCTCAGTATATGAGACTACATTCCCCACTTGGGACACCCCTTTGCTCCTTGAGAGTTTAGTTTACTGATTATGAGAAAATTCTCTGAGTACATTATTGACTACGAATTTAGCTTTTATCTGGTAGTAAACTGATAGAAGTAGTGACTGATAGGATGAGCGTAGTGCTCATCCTCACAAATTTGGACTAACTTCGCTCGTCTACAGAATATGAAATTGCCAAATTTATGTTGCAGTTCGACTTTGGAGTCACTTCGCTCGCCTTCAAAAATTAAAAACATCAGTTTAATTACCACGGTCATCCATCCTGAGACTGACTTTGCATGATGCAGCTTAACAATATTGATCCAATAAAAACCGTTGATATACTGGCTGCATTAAAATAAAACTTTGTACCCTTATTTATTTGATAAAGGGATACACTTGAACTAAAACTTTATCTCGAATCACTTTTTTGTAGCTAGAGATTCTAGTACACCTACTACTTTATTATGTTTCAGTGCATATTTTTTATAGCAAGTCTTAAAATAAAAATTTTATTGATATATTTTAACTTTTTAATCTTTTTTGCTTAAGACAAAAATATTCACTTGCTCCTTACAGTAAATGTCCTCAGGTCAAAGATTGTTCAAGATAATACAGTTTCATAAAATCAACTTCTTTACAGTGGCATTAGAAAAATAAAACGAATAAAAAACGTCTCAAGTATATACAGTGTTGATTTTAAAATTATGTACTGCTACTGACCAAACTTTGATAACCATCGGAAAGGATGTTGTTTTTTAATAAATACAAAAAAATAATATTTTCTTGCCTCCTGGCTTATAAAAAATATTTAATAAAAATATTACTTCTTGCATTTATAGTGAGATAATGATATGAACCAAAGATAACACAGTAAAAAACATTACATGCATTTACAGAAATAACATACTCGTTTAAAGTAAGTAATTGTGCTACTAAAATTTAATAAATAATTAATACTATTATTAAAAACATGTTGCATATGTTTATTAAACTAATAATTTTATTTTGTTATTAAACATGTAATGTATAAATTATAGCTACAAGGCGAGTTAGTTATTATAAATAATTTATGCTGTATTGTAAAATAATCAATGATTTTTATCATGATAGATTATTGATTAATTTATTAATGGGACGGAAGATTAGTTTTCTAGGTTCAATGCACAAAAATAAATTTGATTCATTAAAACCAGGAGTACCCAAAGTCCTCCCCTCTTTTATATTTTTGATACTTCAACATTTATTAAAGAAACTTGTGGTGCTTTTTTCTGTACAGCGAACGTGTTGACGTACCGCACAACACCGGATTTTACAAAAAAAAAAAAATTAATGTTAAACTCATATTGGATTTTTTTGGTTTTGGTGATAAATGAATGATATTTTGCTGCTTGCATATTATTGTTTTCCAATTTTTTCGAAATATCCGATGTTGTGTAGTAAATGAAGTTGGAATCACACAAAAATGATGTAAAGCGATAGGAAGACTTTTGGTCCATCTTGTATAATAATGAAATAAATTTATTTTGAACCCTTGACTTAAGAAAATTAATCTCCAGTCCCAATAATAAAATAATCAATGTTTATCTTGATATTAGTCACTGCAAATTGTTCTGTTTTATTGTTGGAAATCTTATTTTAGTCAACGAAATCTCAGCTTAGAATAAAGACCAGAGCAATCAGCAGTTAGGTGTAGATGAGATAATGGGAAAAAATAAAATGCAGAGAAAATTAACAAAGAAATATAGAAATATATCATTTGATACTACCGAGTTTTGCAAAACATGAATTATTGTGTCAAATATAGAAATTAATAAATATTTAAAATTATTAGGTCACGTTGGAAACTCAAGTAGAAAGATTAGAGTGAGTTTTTTTAATTATGATTGATTTTAAATCGGTGAAAATTAGATAAAGTGAAAACCTCACAGACATTACAAATAAACTAATAAATTTAATATAACAAGGGCTTGAAAAATAATGTGCATCAGAATTGTGGGTTTTGAGTTTAATAAATACCTTATTTACATTGGCTAAGCAGGATTAATGAAAAGCTGGCGGGTTCGCCATATTGGGGAAAAAGATCACTTTTTCGTTTCCCTTCCAGTGAAATTGTTTACAATGTTTAGATATATCTTGTGAGCTAACGAGCCATTTCCTTTGAATCCTGCCAGCGCCCACTAAATCTCTTCCTACTCATTATCTACAAAAAATATTTTATTCAATCCATCATTAATAAAGCCCCCAATTCTTTAAAACTATTAAACCGTTCAACTAGATTTATCAAAAGGTAAAGAGCAAAGTAAATAAGTCAAAGGATCTTTCTTTTTTAAGTTGAAATAAAAAAATTGTATTTTTCCATGTCTCGCCTACATGAGTAGTAGATGTTACTTGTAGGCTTATCAAGGACTTTTTTTGTTTATTCTTGATATTTATTGAACGATAAGACTCTCATTTCTATAGAAAGGCATGTTACGGACATCTTAAAAGATGTTTTAAGTAGGATACATTTATAGTTAAACGGCCTGTTTAAGTTCACTTCTCTATATTAAGATTATTTTATGTAATAAATGAAAATTTATTGTCTCTGACTCGATAAGTTATCTATTACATTGTTTTATTGAGTCAGGATTTTCATTCATCAATTATTTGAAAATAAAAAAAATCCTTTTAGTCATTAAAAGGACATACATCTTAAGTTTTCAATAGCAATAACATATGTAATAATTATTGGGGCTATGGAAAATAACGGCTTTCTAAACGGGTTGTTTAATAGAAGAAAAACTAAAAATAAATGGTGACTTTTTCACATGATTTACAAATAATACATAATTTTTTAAAGATCCTTCTAATGATGTTCTAACACCAGCCCTTAATATTGATCCTAATCTCAGTAGCTATTTTTTTTATTTGAAAATTATGTAGTACTTTCTTAGTGCTACTTTCTATTACTTCTATATTTCTATTCATTACTATATTTATACTACTCATTACCATAACTAGTGTACCTAAATATATTATATATAACTACTAGCAAAAGCTACATTTATTACATGCAGGTCAATTTAATGAAGTAAGTAGTACATTATTATTTTATATACAATACTGATTTATTTAGTTTCAAATCGCGGTATGAAGGAATTATCATTTTCTTAACAATTAATTTTGATATGATTGACATCTTTAAATTTAAATATTTGTACTATTTTGTATGCATGCTTACTTTATTTCTATTATAATTCATATCTGTTACAGTTAATAAAAAAAAAAAAAAAAAAATACAGTTACAGTTAATACAATAAAAAAATTAATTAAGTAATTTTTATTCACTTATCAACTTTGAAAATTCAGATGCTTTAAAATTGCTCAATTAAAAAATTAACATTAAAAGTTTATATTGTTCATTCTTCTATCTTACGATTTTACAACCTTAGATTCAAACATAAGATAAAGGATTTTTCAGTCTAGATTTTATTGTGAGCTGCATTATATCTATAAGCTATTATCTTTTTATGCAAAAGTTCAATAAAAATTCTTAAATGCTTGGGGGCAAGTCAGGAATTTCATCTGTTAGTCTTTTCTTTTTATAAGTTTATATAAAAATATATTTTAGAATTATTTTCGACTGCATAAGTTAGCTGTTATTATTTACAATAGATTCTAAAAACAATACATGTCTCAATCGAGAAAGTTTTTTTTATAAATGTAAAAATCACGTTTATTTTTGGAATACATTGTATTGGTTTTACAATAGTTAAAAATAAAAACATGAAACTAAAATCATTCATAGGAAGTGAACAGTAAATTTGTTTTATATTAAGAACAATAGTGAAATTATGATAAGTTTTAAATTCTATTATTGAATGATCACGATAGATGGGTTCATGTTGTAGACCATTATCATGACTATGACCAATACTATCAATGCCGATTATACCTTTCATACAGGCCATAACAAATTTTGAAAAGTAATATTTCCATTTTACTATAAAAGAAAATTGTAGTTTTATCATATCCGTTGGTTTTGTTGTTTTTTGTGTCAAGCAAAGCTACTTGTAAATCTGGTGGCTTTTAAAAAAATCTCTTAAAATTTCTATTAAGCTAAGTACTTCTTAGGTTAAAATTTCAAGCTACTGGTCATTACTTGTGTTTGCCAGAAAACTTTGTTTTAGTTAACTAAGATTTAAAATGTTAATTAAATGCATTTTCTTTATTTAGTACTAAATCAAAGAGGTGTTTATAGTATAGTTGTTTAATTTAAGCAGTTTGTTGTGGTTCAGGAATTCAGCTATTACCCTCGTATAAAGGTGAGAAGTGAACCAGTTAAATAGAACTAGTCAACTGTGAACCTATTTATTTAAAGGAAATCTTTAAATGTGTCTTGACCGTAAACAGTAATCTAATCTAAGTTTCTTTATACATAAGATCTCTCTGCTGTAAATGCACGATGGAGAAATTAACACAAACTAAGATACCACTTTAATTCAGGTATAATCGTCTTTTCTTAAATTGTAGTTAAAATGCAAAAAGATAAGTTAAGACGCAGGAAAGAAAAAAACATAATACAAGTAGGTGTCTTCTTTTGGTCTCTTAAATGCGTAATCGTGACATTCCGCGCGTTTCATTACATCACGGTTTCTTTCTATGACTTTTAAATTCAAACAATCCTGAGAGAAGATATTTGAATAACAAATGAGCAAACTTGAAAAAGAGGATATTCGTGAACTACTATAGAAAAAAAAACTTCAATAGAGTCTCCCCGATCTATAAGATGGTAGCAGAACTCAAAAGCAACTGTTTTTGTACATGAAAAGAATAGGAGGCGTAGCGCCTGTTTTAGTTTTTGGATGTGAAGGTATATTACAGTAAGACATCAATCACACAATCAGAAAGAGTTTTATTAAGAAATATTTCTATTATATTTGCTGATGATTTGATACTTCATTAGTGAGTCTCACTCCTTATCTTTATGAATATCTTCTTATTCTTCCTTTCATAACATTTCAATGTCTATATTTCACATTTATATTTCTATATTTGAGATCTTGTGTCACTTTTTCATTTATGATTTTGTTTAATGTATATTATTGTGTTATCTCTTCTCTTCTACTAGTTTTTAAAACATTAATCTTTCTTTTTTTCAATTTCAAATATAAATTTATGCAATATTAACTCTTGTTTCGATAGTCAAATGTTAATGAAAATTGGTAAATACATTTCTTAAATTCCTATTTATAACTAAATATGAACAACATTATAGGCGTAGACAACTTTATGGACCTTATTTCTACATGCAATCAAGGATGTTAATTTCAGCATCTCTTTGTATCATTAATTAGCATCCTCAATGCAATTTTTTACTGCTTCGTTGATTTAATGCTATCATTCGTTGGACCAAGAATTTTTAAATGGGTGCAAAAGATAAACATAGCCCTCTTTTATCTGTAAAAGAGAAAGTTATGATAAGAAATGAAGACGTTTGATAAATATTATTTTCTTTTCATAACAGCTATGCTGTAATATTTATGACAATTGGAATCAACAGGTAATTTACAAACATTAGAAATTATAAAGGGGGAAATTTTACTGATGGTCGTCACTTATAAAATCTAGATTTATGAGAATGAAAATCAATTTCGATTTGCTATCATATTTTTCAGGGTAAGCCCTAAAGAAATGATTTTTATCTATGAAACCATAAGAATTATCAGAAATTAAAGTCGTCTATAAATTAGGATGATTTAGTGATAGGAGTAAAAAGTATATCTGAGTTTGTCATAGTTAGTTGGGGAACGAAATGATATTCTCCCCTCAACCAGCAAGAGTCAGTGTTCCGGGTGTCAGAAGCTTTGGTTACGCTTGGCCCTATGACAGATCACCCCCAGATCCTGCCAATCTCATCCCCCTAAACGTCACACACGCCAGTAAATCCCTTTTAATTTGTTTCACTCTGTCTCTCTTTTTCCATATTCCCATTGACGTTTAAAGCCACGTCGTTACCGATACTAAACCGTAATGAATCCTTAGTGTAAAAAGGTGCGAGAACTCCCGCCTGCGTTTGGCTTGTTTGTTAGCTTGCATCCCAAAGGGTGTAAAGTAGTCTTGCATTTTTTCGCAACAATGCACGAGAATCTTTTGTTAGGAAGTGCAAACCATTGAAACGACATTTTTCACGCCAACATAAAAACATGTTGGCTCGAAAAAAAAACAATAGTAAACGAGCTAATCTTTTATAATATGAAGGGGGTAATATAAGAATGAATATGATTATGAATGTAAAATACTTCCTATCTGAGAGTTAGTTCACCCGATATTTCCTGATGCAAACAAATCATTTAACAATAAGTAAAATTCTTTCCGATTCACTCAACTCACGAATATGAAGTTATAATTAATAAAAAAATGTCATAACTAGGTCATTTTGCTTATAGAATAACCTTTGCCGGAACTAAGTAAAGTGGTAGCTTACTTTTGCACAGAGTAATAACTAAATTTGACTAGGATATCTTATTTACTACAAATGTAATTTGATGTAATCTACCACCGAACATCTTCAGCCTAAGGTCGAAACTGACTTGACGATTTAACGATTTTGACCATGTATAATACATAAGACATCTTTAAAAAAAACTAACGCTGGCCATTATTTCTATATTTTAGGATTGTAAAGATTAAATAATGTTTTGCATTATTAGCTTCCTAAACTGTTTCATTTCATGTAACATAAAGCTAAAAAAGTTGAATATATTGATTTTTTTTTGTATTTCTTTGTTTTTGTATTTTGTTTCTTGTATTTCTTTGTATTTCTGTACTTCTTAAACATGTTCTCCTTCAATGATTTTAAGGAACGGCTGATGATACAGTTCAGTATTTTGGTATCAAAATTATTTATAGATAATTTTCTCTGATCAGTCTAAAAAGAAATAACTAAAATTGTCTACAACTCTTAAACATCTTATGATAGGTTCGGGTCCTTGTTCAGACGATACAGTGATATCAGTGATTTATTTCTTAATATTTCATAAGATGGAATAAATTGAGTAATAATTTATTTACTGAAGTGATTAAATTCTGACAACCATGTGCCAATCAGTTTATGTGATTATTTTAAAACGATACTAGTAATTTTTTCTACTGAGGATGCACTCAAAATAACACAGATATAAAAATTTAGCAATAACAATAAATTATTGAAGAATTTCAACGAAAAGACATTTCAATAGAGGAGATATGGGAGACGGGTCAGGTGTTAACAAGTTTGTAACCACATTAAGTCAGTCAAACACAAATCTATCTGGTGAAGAGAAGAGATCCGACTTATGCGCCTTGTGGAACACCGTTACAGACCACACTCGTAATCTATTCTTCTTTATGATCTAGAAACTTTTTATAAACTGAAGGCTTCATTCACTCGTCTTATTGTCTTGTATAAACCTGTGTGAGACGTTTTGACGCCTAGAACAAGTTTAAAAATTACATCTTCAAACCTTTTTAACAATAAATAACGATTTGTTTTCTTCTTAAAGTATTTTATCCATTAAAAATGGCAAGTTCACATTTCTCATAACCAATAGGAAAAGAACATTATTCATAGCTCGTTATGAAATTTTATTACAGACCACACTTATTTTTCTTCTTTTTAGTGGTGGAAACAATTTTCCCTTTTTACTATGATATATTGTCGAGTTTGTAATTTTCTGCAAACAGTTATAATATCTTGTGTTACCATATATATTCATTAAGTTTATTTTCTAAGCCTGCGTGTAGGCTCTTTTTATTAAAGCCTCTTATATTTTTCAACTCGTCATTAAAATAAATATAAATTTATATTCATTCATTCCAATTAAAAACTTTTTATTTCTTTACATAGGTATATGATTAATATAAACATGGCTTTTTTTAATTTTAATTTAATTTTAGACTTTAATTAAATCTCCATTATTCTTATAACTTCATAATAAACTATATAATACTATCAATATCTTTTAACAATAAAGCTTAACAATGAATTAAGCTCTGGGCCACCCTGGGGGCTTTAAAAAATATTAAGTACGTAGGAAGTTGTTCCTGTACCATTCATTGTCAGGCCACATAAGATGACTATACGTTCCGGTCTTAAAAAGAAAAATACCAAAGAGTAGCATGTCAAATATCAGCTTCTTTGAAAATTATAAATAGTTCTGATTCTTTACAATAACATGTTTATGAAAAGGTAATGTAAGTATTATTTCAAAAATTATTTGACTTTATCATTTTGATTAATTAACTACAAATGATTTGTGCTAAAAGTGAATTTTCAATGGAAAATATGTCTTATGAGGCAGGTATAGATTGTTTTCAATGTATTTGTTTGGTCTGTAAAGAGAACTGGCAGTTGAATATTGTAACAAGTTTTAAATCTGTTGCATAGAAATGTTGCGAGAGATGTCAGATTCAGACAATCTAGCCAGCCTGGAATCATGGTAACGTCATTCTAGATTCCTTTTAAAACACCCTCTCGATTCCTTTGAAGTCGAGGTAATACCTAGGTTGTTAACGAATGTTTATCAGAAAATTGCACTAACGAGGGTGTTTAGCTAACTGAAGTGGAGGGGGGAGTAGGGGAATAAATTCTGCTTGGCCTCCTGTTTCTTTGTAGAAATTTTTTTTATATCTTTGGCTGAAAATATGAAACACTAAAAAATATTGAAAATAAACAATGAGTGCTATTGATAGGGATAGTTTTCAAGTAAATGTTAATTAATTAAAATTTAATTAGTCTCTACTTACACTGTATATGAGCTGAATCTCAATGGTTTCATTCTCAAAATGCCATCTTCAGCAACTCCAAATAAAAACTAGAATACCTTGTCAACTAAAAATCATAAATAAAAAAGCTATTATTAAACATAACTTGAAAGCACTTTGAATGCAAGTATTGAAGTGGAGAGAATGAAGTATTCTTCGTATGTAAAATCTGTTATTGTAATAAACTGTTTTTAGGAGAGCATGTCTTTTCTGAAACTTAGATTTAGATAAAGGATGTCTAGTCTGAAACGTAGATTTAGATAAAGGATGTCTAGTCTGAAACGTAGATTTAGATAAAGGATGTCTGAGTATGATAAACTAGTAGAACGTAAGATAAAGGTTCTTTCATTTTCTCTAAAATGAAGCGAAACAGGATACCTTAATATTGTAACTCATAACCTTTGCATCTAATTTATTGCTGAAAATATTAAACTAATAATGAAGCTATAAATTTTTAATGTGATTTATCAAATTTTATTACATCACGAAATCTGATACATTTTTACTAAGTAATAAGTTTTACTTAAACAGCAATAATTCATAAATTTCACTCTTCTTAAAATTTCAAAGTATTATTTTACTTTAAATTCTTACTTGTAAATCTTCTTTTATTTATTATTAACGAAAATTCAAAACTTAAATTTTATAATTTATAAGACCAACATGCTCATCTTTACTTGTTGAATGAAATTTTCGAGCATTATTTTTTTAAAAGTATAAATATTTAAACACAAGATTTCTCTTGTTAAAAATGTTAGTTTTTAAGTTGTGAGAAGATGTAATATTATGAGACATTTTTCCAGCCGGGTTGGTTTAAATATTCTGAACAAATTATAAAAGGTGACAAGTTTCTTGCTCTGTCATAATTTTTCCTTATCCTTTCTTTTATTTTTGGCTTGTACCCAATTTTAGTTAGGAGAAAAATTATGACGTTTTCTTATTATAAATTTTACTATAAAAGTTACGAATCTTTTAGATAATATTTTAGTCGATTTCCAGAAGTAAATTAAGGCGTGATAACAGATGTACAATAAATGTTCACAAACACTATTTAAGTCAAATTTTAATGTCATTTAAGTCAATGGCTTTGATCCGAGCGTGTCATTACCTCTTTTTATGATTCGCATCTTATAGTTTCCTAACTCACTCTTAACATTGAATTAATTTCACTATATTAGTTCACGGACTTTGCATAACCCTGCAAGTGTTACACACTTGCGTTTATGGTGGCATATCTTTAAATTACAGACAGCAACTACAGAAAGTTAAAAACAAGTACATTACTTACATAAAAAATAATACATCACACTAGTTTCGTCTTTACTTAATTTACCTGCGTACTTAGCTCTCAAATAGATCTTGATGTTCCATTATCATAATAAATACAGAAAACTGTAAGCTATTTATGAAAAGTGAGAGTGAACAACTTTAAAAATATGGGCTGCCACTTGATAGGTAATTATTTTTGATATTTTGGTAAATATTTACATATTCGTTTATTATTTTTGATATATGGTACATGCATATTGTTCTATTTAACCCTAATGGATACAATCTCCTATTCAAGACATAATTAAGCATAATTAAGTGTACAACCAACATCAATTTGGGTACATATTTATTATTGCTATCAGATTTTTCATTACCCATAACCGGAAACGATGTGTATGAATTCAGTAAATTTCAATTTACTAAAATAATGCAATTTAATGATATAATATATATATATATATATATATATATATATATATATATATATATATATATATTTTTTCTAACGATTTGGGTGTGAATATCGTTGTAGAATGTATCAATTTAATTTTGAAAACGTAAAATATTCTTATCTGCGTGAAAACTATTCCCGGATTTTTTAATAAAATGTTTACCATAATGTTGAAATGTCTGTAAAATTAAACGTCATGTTATTCCACAAAACTTTAATGTCAAGCTAGGTATAATAACTCAACCAAGTAAATTTGACGTAACAAAATTTAAGAATAGATTCTTTAAGAGCTGTATGAAATTTTTTAATATTTTTTTCATATGCTCAGAGCCTCGCCTGTCACTTGATAATATAAAGATGATTTTACGTTATTTTAATTTGGACCATTTTTGCAAACTAATATAGAAAATTAGCAGTATTTAAAATGAGAAATTTTCTGATTAAATTTTCTCTAAATTTACTTTTTTGAGCCTTAGTCAGGTAGCTAACTTTTTAGAAGTTTGTTTTAGCTCCCTTAAAACAATACAGTCATACTTTGAACCAGACAATCAAGTGAAACAGATACAGATTTGACCTAGAATAAGTATAAAAGGATATATTGTACAAGTATAATTGGAAAAATAAATATTTTATGGTTCTAAGCCAATGTCAAAAAGACATTACACTATAGCTTTACAGTTATTAAGTTCATAAAGTGATAAATTTCTTGGGCTGATCGTTTACTAATTAAGTGAAAATGATGAAGACTGATATTGAAGTAATAAATATAAACATTTTGGCAACCGAGTTAAGAAATTCCAATAGTACATACCAAAAAAACTAACAACGAGAAACTTTACTATCAAAAACATTAGAATTATTAACAGTAATACTGTTCAACATAATTAAGTTCCAAACAATTTACCTTACCGAAACTAAAAACCGGGTATTCTCGAAAAGCTAGGTAAAATTTAAGATTGCAGCCTTTAAGTATAGTTCATGGCTAGAAAAATAAAAAGTTTCTGATCAGAAACTTTTAAACTTCATTCGTTGTTTGAAAAATACTTGAGACTTTACTCCGAATGTGTTTAGGCTCTTTTCTGTTTTGAGAATGTCTCTTACTCGCTCAATTTGTTCTAAATGATTCTACAAATAGACTTCGAAAAACAAATAGGTGAGTAATAATAGAAAACAATCGAGTGTTTACATAGGACGTGGAAATTGTTTCGACAGCTGTATCTAGTCGAGAGTTATGAGGTTGTCTTTTCCTCTGATGTATAGATCTGATTCTCAGACTTATCCAAACGAGACTGATAGACTGATTTTAAAAATAGTTTTATAAGTTATATGAAGTTAGGTTGAAGTAATGTTTACTCAACAGCCCAATTAGAATACCTTGTTAAATACTAGGGTCTACAGACCTTTCTGAGGGGTAATATTACTGCCATTCTGACGGCGCCACATTGACTTCTCTTCAACATTCCCTTAACTAGATCCACTTTTGTTTTAAGATTCTGAAATAAATATTTTTTTTATTAAATTTTTGTTAAAACAGTAAAATCATTCTTTTGGAATTAAACTGATTCAATAAATTTTTCAAATTAAATAAAGTAATTAAATTTAATAATATACAGGGTTTATCAACAACTCTTAATATCCTGGGTTGCTGTTTAGGTACGGTTAATACTCAGGGAAGAGCCAAAGTATGTCATACTTAATTCCTGCTTATTTTGTTAACTATTTAAGATAAATGAATTCGGGGTATTTTCATGACATATTTTTCAAAAGGTTTATGTAGTATAATTACGGCCTTGCTACGCTCTACCACTGAGTAAAAAAGATCAAAAGAGTCATTGAGTCAAACGTCAAAAGTTTGGATTTATTAAGCTGGACTTCAGACTATGATGTTAATAAGAAGAGAGTTTTAAGAATGAAAGAGAGAATAAGAATAAAAGAGATGTTAACTCTTTTTGATATGAGACAAGTTTACTCTTAAGAATAAGAGAGAGAAGTTGAAGAATAAGAAGAGAGTTTTCGGTCTTGCTACGCTCAGGATAAGAATAAGAAGATTATCTTTTGGATAACGTCAGCGTTAATAGCCGTCTTGTTTTAGTAAATAATTTTTCCCGCCAACGTACAATTTTTTTCAATAATTTTGATTAATTTTTTGTTTCTAGTAAAATGTAGAATGGCGGTAAAAAGACGGATTATGAGAAACTTTAGCATATTAGTTGAATCATCTGAACTTTATACAAGATGAAAATATCGTCAATCGAAATATCGAAAATTGTAAAGTCGTAAATTCAAAATGACTACTAATCGTTAAGTTAAATTTTTTATTGATCTGTTTTACTGTTTTTAATGGCTCCATTTCAAATCTCAGTTCAAATCAAGTTCTGCTGGATTCCAGGTCACGTAGGTATCAAAGGGAATGAAGCAGCCGACAAATTGGCAAAATCCTCCATCCAAAATGAAGTTGAATCTAACTCGCTGATAACAATTAACGACATAGACTGTATCTTACGAACCAGTATTAACAGAGAATGGCAAGATTTGTAGGACAACACGGACAACAACAAACTCAAAATGATAAAACCGACAGTAGAAGAGTGGAAAACGTCCTATAGGGAAAAGAGACATGAAACTGTACTATGTAGATTGAGACTCGGACACACTAGAACTACGCCCAGCTATTTATTTACAAGAGACAGAGAGTACCCCAAGTGTAGACTCTGCAATGAGCCTTAGACAGTATAACATTTTTTGATAGATTGTTTCATACTTCAAGATTCCCTCAAATTTCATCATATACCATCTACAATGGAAGAAATTTTAGGCAATGATGAACTCACTATTCAAAATCTTTTTGATTTCCTCCTTGACAACGAGTTCTTTAACGAAATATAACCAACCCTTAATAACTAAACCTTAACCTTTTTAACTAATTTCATAGAACTTTAAAGCCTTTTCAGTATATACTAATACTATTACGCATTTATAAATGCATAATATAATTAATATAAATAAATAAATAACAAATAATATACACAATAAACAATATATTAAATGAAATAATAAACAAAAACACTTACATAATATACTTGTACCAATTCTGTGTTTATCTTAAATTTAGTTTACCTTTATTCTATATTTGATTTACTTAATTTATCTTATTATGATATTTAATCATTTTGACCTGCTCATCAGTGTAGTCTTAGTCTATTTTATCTGTTTGTCTATATAGAAGAGGTGCTGATGACCTTAGTGTTAAGCACCTCAATAATAAATAAAAAAAAAATTCAAATCTATTAGTCAACACACACACATATGTGTGTGTTGTGTGTGTGTGTTTTATATATATATATATATATATATATAATATATATATATATATATATATATATATATATATATATTATATACATATAATAACAATCTTTTAAATAATAACTTACAGGAGGTGAAGCGAAGAGATTTAGAGGGTTTTGAGAATTTTCGACATATGTCTTCTTCGGTTCAGGGTTGGGAAGTCCGAGTGACTTCCTTAACTTGTAAGTTAATACTTTTAGTATTTTTCCTTTTTCCTTTGTAATAATATATATATATAATAATTATATAATATATATATATATATATATATATATATATATATATATAATATATATATATATTATATATATATATATAATATATATATATATAAGCACAATATAATTAATTATTGGCCTTAATCTTCTGTCATAAACACGGGAAAAAGTTGACTGACGACTCGCTGTCTCACATTGACTGACTGACAGCAGCATGATGAGCCATTGAGAAAGTCAAAAACATCCGAAAAAGTTATAAATTAAGAATGAAATCTCGCTTTCGGATGTAAAAGTGCACTTTTCCGATATACCTGTGGTAATTAGGACAGGTTTATACATTTGTAACAACTAAATTGTTACAAGTGTGAGATATCCCAGCTAATACAAGAATCAACAAAAATTCAAACTGGAAGACTAGAACAAGGGCTTCTTTTAATATAAACCTTCCTTCAAAAAACTATCCTATGGAGTGGTAGGTTCAATTCTAGATTACGTTGTTGAAGATCATTAATGTATTTGAGTGAGAGAAATTCAGTCCAACAAAAATAAAAGTTGCTTATCGTTTAACTCATTCCTAAACCAGGGGTCTAGATTTCACATTCTATGAACTATGTTATTTTTTATGTATATATTAAATTTAATTTTCTTAAGTATAATATATATATATATATATATATATATATATATATATATATATATATATATATATATAATATATATATATATATTCATAACATATATTTTCCTTATTATTTAATCTCTTATTTTAGCGAAATAACAATATTTTATGCTTAATAAATAAGTTGCATGTATCTTGTTCTACATAGATTTTTATGAGTCATTAAATTTGTTTAATAGAGCTATTTGACCTTTTATATCTTCTTTAACTTATGTTTACTTAAAAACAGACCTAATTAATTTAAAATTATTCACTGCCACTGAGATAATTACATTATTTTTACAGCTATGTGTTTATAATCACCCTATTAAATTGTATGGTCTATCAAACCAACAGATATAGAAGTAAAGAAGTAAACTATACTAAGTAATAAAGTAAAACATTTATTGGGTGCTTATAAATTCCCTCTTACATACACAACAGTGGACATTTTAATCTTTATTAACTAATGTTGTAGTTACTTCGGATCCTATGTAGTAGTTTTA